>CM051699.1:19556236-19931236 GCA_028022725.1 Lycodopsis pacificus
AACAGTACCTGTGGTTCTCTGTTGTCCTTTGTTTGTCAGATGTGGCTGAGAATTGGATATTATGACGGTCATTGGAAATGCCGAGCTTCTATTTGCATCACACACGCATCTCTTTTCTTTAACGCATAGACTCACGTGCAGACACACACCGAGGGCAAAGTGCTCTTTTGCCTGACAGCGGTGTTGTGGTTACTCAAGTGATGGAAAGCAGGCCGGCGACCTGACAAGGGCAGACAGAGACATCTCTCTATCTCCTTCCCTCTTGCCTCGGGGGCATTGATAAGAGCAGACATTTTAATTTGCGAGGTCAAAACAAATGCTTGAAGACTGTGCTGGCAGGCCGAAGGAAACCTAATGGGCTCTTGAGTACTGCACTGGCAGAAGGAACATCAGCTGTAGTTCACACACTGATGGACACCCATAACTAACCATTCACACACCGCCAATTCTCTGACTGAAGGACGACCCGCTCGACCACTGAGCTATAGTCGCCCGCTTTTTTCTATGACTGACAACATAGTTTTCAAAGGTAGGCTGTGCAGCATAACAAGTATTTAAAGTGCTTTTTTTTATCCAACGGTATCAGTTGAATCGTTCAAAGATTTTCTACACAACACTGGTTGAAATACATTATACAGCTATTACAATCAAAACACATTGTTAGGGATCCCGTAGTGAGTGTGCGAGTGATATGTGCAGCTTTCATGTGTACAAGTTGGGTGAGAAAAGTGAGCATTTTAAAAAGAAAGCAGAGGATTTTAAATTGCAACAGAAGAATACACAAATTAAACTTTGGGCTGACACAGGTTGGATCTTTCATAAAAGTGCCGTGATGGGAAGCAAAGAGTGTTCCACGACCTTACAGAGCACAAAGACAATAACATATTCCCAAATGGAAATAAACTCAAAAGGAATCTCATCAGATACCATTCAAGATCTCATTTACAAGTTACTGCTATTGAAACTGCGATGCATAAGTAATAATGCATATTAAGCAGACACACCCCCCCCCCCCCCCCACCGTTTCAGACAACTGTGCAATATAATGCAATCCCTCTTTGATGTTCTTCTTCTGTTTTTTTAAGTACTATGCTGAATCACACATGGCTCACCTGAATAATACCTCCTCCCTGGTGTTTCTGAATAATTATCGTCCTACTGGACATGAGCAATGTTTCTTGTGTAAGAGATTCAGAAAGCTGAAATATTCACCACAAATGCCTTTGTATTTATTAACACTCAACACAGCAACATTGTGAAGCATGTACATTGATTTTAATAACTTTAATGTACTTGATGTGTGCACTGTTATCAAATGGGAGTATTGAATCGGGGAAAAAACTTGATCGGGACTTCTGGAATTGTACATGCTGTGTGCAGAGACTAAGCAGGCCGCCTCCTCCCTCCACCGGTGCCTGCAGGCAGTGAGTCACACCAGCAGTGAGAGGAGGACAGAGGACAGGAGCAATGATTGCAGGCTCAAGTTTGTTCTTCATTCTTTCTAAACTTCACTCAGTATTGTGATGTCAGGGACATACATTTTAGATTTGTTTCCAGTGAGACAATGAGTTTATATATCGACTTTGTTGTTAGAAGAAATTGCTGTTGCTGCTCTGAGTGTATTCTTTTTCAAACAATATATAAAAAATGCATTATTTATTAACATAAAAGAACTGCTAAGAGTATCGATAAAGAACCGAACCGATAACATAGTATCGATAAGCGGGGTATTAGCCATGAAATCCTAACAACTGGCAGCTGTGATGCTACTTAATCTTCTTGGTGACAAGTGTGGTAATTGTAAAGCTCAGCTAAGAGTAGGTGTACTGTCAATAGCATTTCAGTTGATCAGTGAAGTGCTCACACTGACCAGAGTACACAACAGCAGTGGCTTTCTGAATCATGCAGTTGGCAGGGTTCAGTCTCACGGTGCCAAGTAGAAATATTTGCTCTGTGAACAGTATGTGGAGGCGTTATTTCCCTTGAGTTGCTTCAACATATTTTCCAACATGAACAAACTCCAAAGCTGCACGACAATAGAAGAGGCAGCATGTAAAGTAAGTCAGCTCAAGAAAACAGAAATACAGAATTCTCATGTGGACATAAATCCAATGTTTAAAGAGGAAGCAAAGTCTGGAAACAGAATCATGGAAGTGGTTTTAAAACCTCCTAAAACTTAAAGACCGCAGACTGATTTCGGTTCATTTTGGCAAAAAAAACATAATCGCTGTACAGTAGCTTGAACAGAAAACTGTTGGTCACTTAATTATCCTGGCTTAAGTGATTTATGGGACAATCTAGATATAATGAGCAGACACAAATGAAAGTCAGAAGAACCAAACTGAAACTTAAAAAAATAAATGATGAAAATAAATGCATTCGCAACAAGACTGAAGGAGTACGTTTAAATCTTGCTGTGGCAGTTTTATATGAGCCATGTACCATACGGCCATCACGACATCTGCAGAAGTTCGAGTACATTTTAAGGGGAAGTAAACATTTTCGATGACTTAAAGTAGGGCAGCGAGATGTGCTCGTGTGGATTTGAAGGTATAAAAGGAGTTAATTCGGAGCCTTTTTGATGCCTTCCCTGGTTGGTGAGATTCTGCAGTAATTAGCAGGTTTAAGGTTTTTTCGGTCACTTATCAGGGAGCTCTGAAAAAGCTGCATGGCTCAGGCTGACAAGTCATAGAGGTGCAGAGAAAGGTAAGCTATCGGTGTGTCATTTTCAGTAATAACATGAGAAGAAACCCTGTATTTTGGGGCAAAGATTCACGCTGTAAAAGCCAGGACTGATAACAACCAAACACAACGCCTCTTCAAAGGATCAGTGTTCAATACTGAAGAGGATACCCACGCTGTTAATCTTTGTGTTTTTCCCCATTTGTCCCTTTTTCTTGCTAATCACATGTCAGCACTCTGTGTGTGCGATTAACAAAAGTACCTAATCCATTTCAGTCATTCTGCAAACACCGAACAAGCCATTGATCTCGGTCTAATCATTTTCAAATCCGATACGTGATCCATTTCAAGTGATTTTAATTGACAAGGAGTTATTGATAGAACTGTTCACTGTCATTCTCCATCTTCTACACTGATTGAATAAGCCAGTTAGTGTGTGTGTGTGTGTGTGTGTGTGTGTGTTAGCACTTTGCCTGAGAGGACACTGACAAACTGAGCAGTGCCTTGTTTACCACACAGTCTGCTCAAACAACATGGTGTTTGTTTGTTTGTTTGTTTGTATGCAAATATCTTTATTTGATTCCTCAAGATCTGCACTGTCATTTGACTTAAAGATGAGCATTCATGTTTTCGAGTAAAAATGCAAGATCTCATAAAATCAGATGTATTTTAACGGTGAATTACTTTTCGGCAAAGATTTCTGTCGACTGTTTGTGGAGCTTTAGTTGGAAAGCAATAATCCCTCTAGGCTACAGTGATGGATCTTGGTCATGGCAAAACAAGCTCCACCTGCTGCACCCATCCATCCATCCAGACACAGGGAGGCGGACAGACAGGCAACAGAAAGAAATATGTTCACTTTCACGCTGATGGATTGGCAGCTGTGAGATCCACACAACTGTAACTCAGCTGGTGGTCACAGGACGGAACGGATGGCTGAAAGAATGGGTTTTTCAAAAATGGACTCGTGTTTTCCAAAACTAAAAGCAAAAAAAGACTGTTGCCCGAGGAGAAGCTCATTAGTAAGAGTTTAGTAATGTCTTTGTGTTTGAAATAATGCTTTCTTTCATCACAGTGCATGCCTTTAAGTATACATGGATCTCTATGATGGTGATTAAAAGCTGCAAATGAACATTCTTGAATAGGAATCTTTCATCAGCATAAATATTAAAATAACTGTGTGAATACATTCTGAACTATAATCTGTTCAGTTGAAGGAAAACAAGCAAGTTATAAAGACAAGAGTAATGTGCATTTTACTAAGATGACAAGTGAAGAGAGGAACAAGCTCTAATGGGGTAATTAAGCGATCACACCCGCATCTCAGCCACGTTCTGATGGCGTCTCATCTTTTGTGATCAATTTAGTTACGTTAAATGAGCCTCAGTCATTTTGCTGCGTGAAACAGACATTGCTTTCCCTCAAACCTCATGTCCATGTTTGTATTCTGTTCTCCATTTTCGTTTAAAAGATAGCAATCATCGTGTGACTCCTGGCATCGTTGCCATTATGCACAATGGAGGACTAGCGCGTCACTGTTTCAAAGAACATCTGTACAAGATACGGATTCTAAAATGATGAAGCGGAACTCATTTGTTGAAACACTTTCATGTTTTGTTTCTGGGCTTGCGCTGATTGGCCGTTGGATTTCATACCGATGATTGATGAGATGATCGACATTGGTTTTTTCCTACGCCTGTATTATGGGGATTTTAACGAACTTGCTATCAGAACGAAGATGTTACAAAGATAATCTCTTGAAGATGCGTCCTACTTCATTTGGAGATGTTTTCGGATGGCATGTCTGTCCGCTGAGCCCTATTATTCAGCACAAGTGAGCAGTGGATTTTAAATCTTTAATTACAAACCAGTTTGCCGTCTCGTTCCCACGGATCTGACACCCCACATCCCCATCCATCACATCTCACATCTCACATCTCCATATGCCTGCTTGTTATGGAAAAGGCTGTAAAATGTGAATGGAAACACGGCACGGAAAGGTGGACTGCATGCAATGTTTCCATACGTTATTATTATGAATACATTATAATAATGATAATTTGAATGTCAATGTTGTGAATGAAGCTTCAAACTACTCGGTACAGCCCTAGTTATGGATATGATTTGGATGGCGATATTAAAGATAACATAATAATGTCAACGAAACACGATGACGTGACAGTGTACCGAGCAGACATTTGAAAGTAAAGTTTACATATTTTGAATAAAATGTTCACTGTTTTATAAGCTGCAGGAAGCCTAAAGGCTCTATAGGCTCCGTCTGATGCGGAGCCACGGCGCCGCCCCCTAGTGATTGGATCTCCTGTCAAGGAACCACAATTGGGTGATCCAAGATAGAAACCATCAGCCAATTTATTTTCTTTTGTTAATATGATGTAATTTACACAATGACTTCCCAAACAAGATTCTCAGGCTTACTTCAGTGTCCAAGATAGAGGTAGAATTGGCAAAGTAATGTATGCAAGACAACGACACAGGACAAAAGCATACACATGGCTCCTTGTCCTGGAGTTGGGGGAGAAGAACAAGCCCGAAACTGGCATTGACCACGGGCCTCGTTAACAATGCCAAAACAAAATGCTGCACTAATCCCAATTAGGCTTCTGTAATGAGGGGAGCCTGCACACAAGGAGGAAGTGCCAGGCTGCTTCCCCAAAACCCAATTCCACAGCCATCCAGGCAAGGAAAGCGGTGGCACAGCCCAGTAACGCGTGTGTATGGATGTGTGTAAGGGCAGAGACATGGCTCTAACTATAGAGAAACAATGACGGACACAGAGTGGGGAAGCAGAGGGATTGTCTGGATGCGTAAGAGGCTCTAACTCCAAAGGAACACACACAGAGCGAGGCTTAATTCAAAGTCAGTGTTGTTCTTTAAGGGGAGCTTGAGGTTCACACGTCGAGCGCCTTTGCAGCTGCAGGCAGCAGACGTTTCAAAAAACCAGCAAGTAAGAACAAACTTTGTGACTGAGCTGACGCACGAGGTTATTTGGCACATGAGAGTGAGATAAACAGGCGGAAAAACTAGCTCGGTGAAAGTGAGCCAAAATAACTAAAGTTGAAACGTTTTTTTTCCGTTAACAAGAAGTGCAGAGCCTGCTGTAATTGAAGTGCTACTTTCTAATAATAATGTCGGAGTTATCAAAGTTGAGTTAATTAAGGCATTAAGGGAAGATGTTACTGGAGCTGAAATGAGCATGGGAGTGTCCACCGCCTGGTAAGATAGACTCAATAGGACATTTTACTTAGGCTTATGGACACTCTATATGCATGCAGAAAGACTGGAGGTGAAAGTCATTCACACCTTCTTCAGGCAGTTTTACTCTTGGACCAACCTCTTGCGAATATTCCCTCGGGCGTACGAACACCCCAGTCGAGTAGAATGAAGCGAGGGGATTTCATTTCAGCACATTTACAGTCTGATCAGATCACACAATTACACACCCTGCACACCAATTGAGATGACCTGCAGGCAGGAGCCGTATTCATAATGTGATGCTGATATAGTAAAAGATTCACATTGATTTCTTAGCTTTTCTTTTTGCACAAAGTTTGTGATTTGTCAAAGTTTTACCAATCCTGCGTGTCCCACTTTCTCCGTCTGTCTGGGTGTGTGTCAGCAGGGATGAGAATGTGGAACATAATGGTGTATTTATGATGCTTTAATGTTTTTTTTCCGATAGGAAAAATGTTTCATCGAAACGAAGCCTCTTAAAAAAGGAACAGGAGGGAATAATTTCTGCCACATTACCTGTCAATTTCACTTGCAGGTGACAGATGAAATGGCATATGGCGTGGGGATCAAATGCTAACTCACCAGATTAACAGTCCTTGACTGGTGTGTGTGTGTGTGTGTGTGTGTGTGTGTGTGTGTGTGTGTGTGTGTGTGTGTGTGTGTGTGTGTGTGTGTGTGTGTGTGTGTGTGTGTGTGGCTGGCTGGCGTAGGGGGTAAAGAGGTAGGGTGTCTCCTGTAAAGGTCACCCAGTCCCCGATTTGAGACATCAGCAGGGTATTAGCAACAAGGGAACTGCCACTGCTTTCCTCCAATCAATGAAAAAGATGCCATGTCAAAGGACAGCTACCAATTGTATAAGCCGATACCATTAAATCCCCCCTCGCAAATGAGTCTGAACTTTGCAGCAGTGAGGAAAATAACACTCAGAATGCGGAAAGAATTTACCTCAGACCGATTATCAGAGCATTATACTGCTGCAATAAAACAGATTTATTAAAAATGAATAAGATGTCGAGGGGTTGAATTGGATAGTGGTTTGTAATGCTATTACAGGACCTATAAAGGTGGTGTTTCGTATGTGGAAGTGTGTGTGTGTGTGTGTGTGTCTGTGCGCGTGTGTGCATGCATCAATATGTCCCCGTCTTTTTTTTTTTTTTTTTTTAATTCTCTTATCATTTAATGTTTCAGGCAAACTTAGCCCTGGATTTTTAAGCTCACTGCCACCACTGAAACACTCCCAAATCCCTTCACACATAAATGCACAGCCATAATTGAATTCCACCTATTTTTCAGAGTAATCGGCGAGAAGCCCTCTGGCTATTTTTTTAATGTTCAGGGTGCTGCAATTCAAAGTTTGAATGACAGCAGCATTCTGATGAGGTGCTTTTATGACTACCATCCACCACAACACTCGCACACAACCAACCCATACATACATGTTGAACCAGACTACTACTCTCACTGATTGGACAAGTATTTTATCCGTCAACCATTCCTCTCATTTCTCGACGACTTCATTTGAATAATGCCCTTGAGGAGACACACTATCGAGAACATTAGGGAGGACCAATGTATTCATGCATGGTGCCTCCAGGAGTCATTGCGTCGCTTGTCAACACATAGGTGAGACAAATGCTTTGAGTATCTTGGTGATCTGTCATAATAAATCGAAAAAAAATAAATGAATAAAAACAATCTGGTTTTATATAAACACATCAGTCCAGAAAAGAAAAATCCATTGCTTTGGATGGAGAAAACTGAAATGCGCTTTAAAAGATCACAGCGTGTTCCCCTTCATGTCTTCATGTATTCTGAATGAGAGCTGTCCAGGAAATATTTGAGCAACACTAAAAACCAGACAGGCTGATTGGCCTGGTGCACTTAGTGGGGATTAATATGAACAGGATTTAATGGGGATTGCGTGGTTTTCTTATCTGGTTCTAACCTTTCAGTATTCCTGCCATTTGATTGCCCTAGTCATTTCGACACCACACAATTAAAGAAAAGCTTCAACAGACTGTCAAATGTCAGACACTGTATCATCCCAAACTAGCCACTCACCAGCAGGATTACAATAATTGAAAATAGCAAAAGTGTATTTGCATCTGCATCCATTTTTGCATGGCTAAAAATGATGAGTGTTGAGGGTCTACAAACTATGCTCCAAGAAATAATAGTATGATGTAAAAATATGTTTTTCTTATTCAGTGAACAGGTCAAGTTGGGGACTGAACTAATAGACTGTAGCAGTAAAAACCTGCCTTTTATCTTGTATCCTCTTCATTTCCGTCAACTTTGTTTCAGATCGGACTCACTTTCTCATGGTCCTCTCGTGTCAGCCTCCATCTTCCCTTTCTTCTATCTCCCTCTCACTGTGGGTCTCTTTCTTTTCAGGCCCTAATTTTATCAGCAGTGAAATGTGGGACACAGGGGCTTCTTTTCATCCCCACCTTGTAAAAATGTGCGAAGAGCTGGAAGCTGCAGAGCCAATCTCAGGAAAACAATTAATCTCCCTTTTCCATTTTAATCTCCAGTCTTAACTATGTTCTTCTTTCTCTCAAACCCCCTCCACCCTTCTACACCCAGTTATCCAGGCCACTAAGAGAACAGGAGCCTGCTGGTTATCTGTAATTCCAATTACAAAGACACAATCATTAGACGAGATTCAGAGGTCTAGCAATTACAAAAAAACATCAGCTCTTTCACATTGACTCTGTTTTAATTAGTCTCCAGTGCTTGAAAAGAAGCAATGCACAATTCAAACGTGATTCATACGCCTGGTTTTTAATTGAGAGGAATAATGGTTTGCCTTTTTCCCCTGCACATATGCTGACAGACTTATACCACTCATGTGATTCTTCTGTGCTCACAGACATGAAGTAAATCCATTGGTTCTGCAGCCGGGGTTGCCAGGAATAGTCCACTTCATTCATAGCCTATTAGAATATGTTGCTATCGCCCATTAAAATAAAAAAACACAACTATTGTTACATATATGGAGACCGTTTTGCAAATAGGGTATTTAAGCAACAACAAGTTGCAAATATGAGGAGCAAATGTAGAATCCCTTGGGTTGTGGGTTGTTTCAATGGAAAGCATGTTGTTATTACTTTCATTGACTACAGCAATAACGTTAGCCTTAGAGGTTATGATATAGCTGATGAAGAAATCAGTAATCGTTCCTATCAATTTAATATTCAAAGGGCGGGCATCAGAACTGCTAAATTGCGCATCAGTAATCGTTTGCAGCAGCCAGACTTTAAATCTTCTAAATAACTAAACTTTTATAAAGCAGTTATTTGCTGCAAGCTATGAGTCATCAGCACTGATATTTGACGTCCAGTCTGCCTCAGCAGTGGAAATCAAACACCAAGAAGATCTGGACACTGAAATGACGCTTTGTTTTCCTGAAATCTTAAACCAATAAATGATGTATTTTGTATTTTCTTTGTCACCCAACTGCCCCAGATGACTCCACCCCTGGCTGAAGATCTGCATTATCTTGGCTTGTTTTGTTATTCATCTGTGTCAAGAGGTGAAAACCAAGCTGAGGATTTCAGAGGAAAAAAATGGAGGTTGTGTGAACTGTAGATCCTCTGAAAGCTGGCTTAGTGCGTTCAATAAGTGATCGCATTTCCACTCTCGACGCGAGGGCTCGGCATTAGAAAGCGCTTACTCACCACGGGCACGACTGGACTGTGCTGCGACGCACACACAGAGCTTGTTGAACTCAAAATGAACAACGCCCGAGGGAAACGGTGAATCTGTATCAATTAAAGCCATTCATAATCAATAACCCAATGGATAATCAAAATAGAAACGCTGCTTCAGAAGTGACCGGCAGAGGACACCATCCATCCTTGCTGTACTGTGAGGGCAAAAGTCAGAGTCAAGCGGAAGGAGGATCGAAATAAACAACATCAATTGCATATTCAGCAGACTACTGTGTACCTCCTTATCAACCACAGTAGGGCAGGCAAAAAGAAGGGCAAATCTCCTGAAACCCATTATAGAGGGTATACTACAGTAGGGCAATCAATGCTTGTCCATTTGCTTGAGCGAATGATGGTTGAGCACTCAGCAATCATAATTAGTAAAGTATTAAAAGGCCTCTAACAGGCACTTTAGCTTTGATGGATGGTACGGATGTTTCCCACCTATTGTGATGACAAAACAGTGGCCTGCCCCCGCCGACCCACTGGGAGGAGATGTGAAATCAGACAGACTGTGGTCAGATTTGAGAAATGACGCAATATCAGTAAGGGTCAGTTTCCTCCCACTCAACAAGGAGGCGTCAGTCTATCCATGACGTGGTATGACGCTGATCCCACTTTCAAAAGGTGCAAAGGGGAACAAGTGACGTCAGAGTCTGACCTAATGTCATCGCCTTGTCCTTTCTTTGCAGTTTCACGTCTTTTATCTCTGTTTATATTATTACTTTGTGACCCTATTACGCTCTCCTGCATGGATACACACACTGACTGGCTTTTTTTTCTTTTTGTTGCCTCAGCTCAATATGGTTTTTTTCTCCCATTTCCCTCTGCACTGACCTTGGGCTGATGGGCAAGATTGATTGCGTCTCAGATGGGAGGAAAGGAGGAGACATAAAAATGAAAGTAAGACCTAGAGACCAGAGAATCAAAGTAGACATGTTGACTTCCTGTATGCCCTCTTTCTGTGACTCGTGATGATGGCTCTCTTTTAGCACCTTTGGATATTAATAATTACCCCCTTTCTTTCTACAGAAGTGTGAACCCCTTGAATTCATTACACTGCTTCATTACACTGCTCTGTATTTTTCTTCCCCACCTCCCCCCCTACCTTGCGGTGTACTCTCCTCTTTAGACAACCTCTCATTTACACGCAAAGATGAAGACATCTCCTGCAGATGTGACGAACACCATCAATTACGTTTGCCACCAAGGTTTCGATTCAAATTGGCATACAGCAGAGCTCACTGGGTAGACAGAGTCCACACACATATTAAAACGAGGCGTGATACAGAGTGCACTGTTCGACCCAGCTGTCAGACAAGAATGGTGCCGAACACACACGGCTGCTCAATTGATGATTGACATTCTTCAGCTACAAAATAACAGATATTGGCTCAATCTCGTACACTTTGTTAGCAGCAGGGCTAACATAATGGAATACATCTTTACATTACTTAAGAAGAAGATTCTTGTAAATGTTTGAATGAGTCAATCAAAGACAAAAAGAGCAAAGGTGCGCTCCAAAGGATGCATCAACAGATTGACAAGTACTCTCCTTTCAGGCTCTTTCTCTGTATCCGTCTCTCTCTACTGGAAGAAGCACAGCAGTTGTGGGGACGGTATATGTGCAGTAGTTGAGCGAGAGAAACACCGGAGGCTCGTCTCTAATGTTTTATGGAAAATGCATATCTGTGGTGCCTTCACATCAGAGCTTTGCTGCTCCACACTGTTGTGAGCCATTAGGGCTGTACTTTGAGACTGTGTTTACTGGGCAAACAGACAAAACATCACACATCTTAGTTGAAAGAGGAGAGAGAGAACATTGTGCAACAGGACTGAGCATCACAATAGATGAATCCTGAATAAAGAAACTATTCAGAGGTTATGTACACACACTCTGTGAAAAGCAAATAGAAACCCCTGTGCACTAATGCAATCCAATGCAACATCACCTCACACTATAGCTTCACACTTGACCAAAGAACTGACATCTACAGCTATGTGTGCATTCATATAGTGCACCTGAAAAAAGAACCATCATGGATGAAAATGTGATGGGTGTCGTTGGGCAAAAAATCCATTGTAACCTTTCAGCATACTGTAATTCAACTGGTCTGAGAGACCAGAGTGTCGCCTCTTGGCTCCGTTTTCAGGCTTTAGATAATCTAGCCGGTGACGGGAGACTTTGGCCAATCAGTGAGAGAGGCTTTTCTACAAATGCAGATGCAGGTGCACATCCCATAAACTGTAATAAAAGTCTCCCTGACGTTACCCATAGGATTCTGAAGAGCCGTTGTGATGCTCAAAGTGGGTGGCCATCTTCGTCAGTGACGACGCAGCTTAAAATGTAATCTCTCTAATAGATTAGCCTTCTGTGTTACAGTTAGCAGACGGTAGCATTTATTCCCCATCTCTCTAATAGTTTAGCTTTCTTTGTTGTGGTTAGCAGAAGGTAAATGATTAGCATCAATTTCTCTCCATCTCTCTAATAGTTTAGCCATCCAATTCATGGTTAGCAGTTAAGGCTAAACTATTAGCAACACGTATGCTCCATCTCTGAAAAGCTTCGCCTATATTGCGGCTAGCTAGCGCTCTGAATCACAGTATGTCATCTCAAAGGGCCCGCCAGATTGCAAAGAAACCCGGACGGTAACTCTCATAGAACGCCATTATATATATATATAACGGCATCGGAGCACAATTGGGATGAATGACCAGCACTCGTACAGGTTACTGTATGAAGCGCGTGCGTATTCCCATTCTCATCTGGTATGGGAGGGACTTAGACAGGAGAGGGGAGAGCTGCAGGATGAAGGCTGTGGAGGTGTGGAGACACACAGGAAGGAACATTCATCATGTCTTTCCATCCGCCCCCCAGTTTCATGGTCTTCCTGAGTGATTGATAGTCAGCATAACTGTGACTAACGTGTTGTCCGACTTAATTAGCAAAGATGAATGGCGGCGTGTTGAGGCAGTGTCAGCCTTGTTTGTGAAAAAAAAAAAGCCTGTGTGTGGAGAGCTGCCCACCAGAAGCAGTGAAGAGTAAAACCCCGAGCACCTTGCCAACACAGGTTAATGTGCATTGCACAGTGTGAAAGACAAGTGAAAGTTAGGCTACACAGACAGAGGCAAGAATACTTAATGCACAGTTTCATAGTCAGGATAACTATTTATGGCAAAGTCACATCTTTAGTCACCTTGATGTCTCTCAATCCTCTGTTTCCCTCTAATTATTCTGTTCAACATGCAGACAATGACCTCTCAGGGGGTTTGACCAAAGAATACCACCTGCTGCTCTCACTACTCAAATGCAATACATACCTCTTATAAATGTCTAAAAAGTGAGGAAAGGCTTCACCTTCACCGCACATATACAACAAGGCGAATGTGAACATTTTGAACTCGAATACTTATAATTCCCCACTGAAGCATCGCTATGTTGTTGACTCATACCGTCGGAAATAGCAAGTGTTCTCACATCACAGTAGCAGCCAAGTGGAATCACTTTTCAAATTGACCTCTGTTAAGCAGCCCACTCTAGTTAAAATAGAAGCAGCTACTAAATGTAAAAGGGAACGCTGAGAGTGCATATTTCCGTATATCATCCCCATTCAACCCAAAGAATGCTCGGTGATAAACTTGGTCTGTCCAAGTTGGTTTTTTGAGTGTTTTTCCTCCCCCGATGCATGTTGGGATAGGCTGTACCTCCATGTACAATAACGCTTAATGCCATATTCTCTGTTGTATGGTCCTCAAAGCACAGTCTTAAGCGACTTTTGGAGGGGATTTATTTTTCCATGGGAGGTGGCTTAAAGGTGCAAAAAGATATTGTCCCTTAGTGACAAGGCAATGAGAACAGAGAGCTACCCTGTGCATGTAAAAACTCTGGACACTGTTCTGCTGCTGTAACGGACACATCTCACGTGCAGATGTCAAAATCACTTGGAAGAGAAGTTAAAATGAGATCAGATGATACATTTTTGTCCCATAAGCCAAAAAAATGTTGTCCAATGCATTGTCAGTTGCGGCAGATAGTTTCAGTGTGATGTATTTTGTGGGAATAAGCGAAAGAACAATTCAAACCCTTTGACAGTAAAGGGGAACATGAATAACTCTGTGACTTGATTTGAATCTGTCCGTGTGGCTTTTGCCAACGACATTGAATCAATGACTGTGGCAAAAGGAAATGAGCGCATATACAGAAATAATGACATTTTCTGACAATGTTCTGCCTCAACAACAGAAATCACTCTAAGCAAAAACTTGATTGTTTCAGACTGACTGATTTTCCCACCAGCTTTCATGCTATTACACAAAAGAAGAACAGGCCTCTGGGAAGACAGAGAACACAATTGAACTAATCGAAATGACTCTGGATTAAAAAGGTCAGAACAAAGTAAGCTGTGTGCGATGAGGGTAAAGTGATGCAGAAAAGCTCCAATAAGCTCTGTCAACAACTTGAAAGGAGTTCATACTGCGAAAAGTGAACTGCTAGAGCAGAGCTGCAGACACGTGGTGACGACATTTTAGTTTAGTCAGACAGACAAGTAATGCGCTGTATTTGAGAGAGGTGGGGAGAACAGGAGTGAGCTTTGAGAAGAGTAGCTTTCTTGACTTATTGCCGTAGTATATTTGGCAGGTACACACTGCACAGCAGAGAGAAAGCTGTCTTATAGTCCTCAATTATAACAATGATTATTAGTTAGTATTAAGTATTAATAGTAGTATAGTTGTTTATACATAGCAGAATTCTGCACGTGAAACTAATACTTATTTTTTCCTTTCTACGATATGCGGAAAACATGTTTTTTTTTTTTTACAAGTGTAAACAATGCCAGTACCTAGTGAGTTGGCATCTGTGATCATTGGGAGTAATGCTCTATGTTCATGCATCACACTGACATCTGGCAACGGGACTTTGCTCAGTCGACAACATGTGTTGTTAATGTGGCGAGTTAGTACAAAAAAAGAAAAAAAGAGGACAAAGTTGTGGCAACACAAACAGCAATTACCAAAACAAATGTGCTTAAAACCAACAATTATCAGTGATGACAGACAGCAGATAAGATTCAACACAAAACCACACATGTGCTCCCCCCCCCCCCCCCACAAACCCAAACTCTCCCCGAGCCGTCGCCAACATGAATTTGGTATTCGAAGCCTCGGAGGAAGGGAGCCACAGGGCAGGCAACTTGCACCTGCCACACTCTTGGCATTCTGGTTTCGCAATGAGGCCTTCCATTATAAGCACACTGGACACCACCATGAACAAGATATACCGCCAAGCAGAAAGGATAACAAGGTGCATGCTCACAGACGCATCTTGTGCAGGCCAGGGTGACGAGACCTCGACTAGAGCGGGACAACAGACATTTGTGAATCATCCTCTAAAGCGAGAGCATATAATATGACACAGTCAGGTATTTTGTAACACATCAAGAATAACGACTAGACACTGAAAAGTGAAAATGGCGTCCCTCGTGTTTTTACTGTACATGTCCATGCTTGATGGTGACAGGGCCGCATCACGCATGTGCTAATGGACCCTCCTGCTTTTTAAATGAAATCATGGCTCTCTGCAAATGAGGCGCATAGAGAGGGCCAGTGGTCCGCCGCTTCGAAAACCATCACCCTTGACTCCTCGGCTGCTTGGGTAAACAAGAAAGCAAGAACACACAGACGCAGCCTCACGTATAAACAGATAGCTATAGCAGGCGGACCCTCATTAAACAATCAACACCACCTGACGTCAACTCATCCGGTGGCCGAGGTGCAGAAAGCTAGCAGCGCCCCTTTCTCCGTGCCTCATTTACTCAGGACAGGTGTCACCAGCTCACAGGCTCCATGAATATTTACATGCAAGCTACTGCTGCAGCTGGGAATGCAGTCTGCATGTTCAGTAGTTTAAACGTATTCATTTATTTCTCTATATGTCACGTGTATAAAACGTTCATGAATATTGAAGGAAGAGAAAAGAAAATCCCCACCAGAATGATAAGGAATATTAAAATAACTGCCCTCGGCAAAATAAATGAGAGCTTGCAGGATGGGAACAGATTCCCCTCTTGGAAGAAAATCCAAGGAAATGATAAGATAGGTAAACACAAAGATCTTTTTTTCGCAAAAGAAAATATTTTCTGACTTAATAGCAAACTACACCTGACCAGATGATCCACTTCTCCAATTCCAATTTTCTTCTGGATCCACTTCTATTTCTCACTCTGTTTGTGTTGCCCATCATAGAGAGAGGCTATTTAGTGACAAAGCGGGAATCCATTACGTGCTTTCACTCTCTCCTCTGACCTGTGAAAACAGTTTGGCTTTGTCTCATGAGGGGAGGGTTTCTGAGTGAAAAATGAATCATTAAAGTATGTCACAGCGAGGAACTGCACTTAGACTTGGCCAGAACCCATGGCAGGGCAAAATAAGTGGAAAGACCTATGACTCCGATGACCGAAGCGGCGCAATAAGGCCACCAGAGGCTGCAGGCTCAGCAATCATATAGTATGTCCTCCACAAAGGCAAACAGAAAACTCTCGTAGAAATATGCTGCTGTCTCCACTGTGTACCCTGGCATGATGTTATATCATGAGTGGAAATTAAATCATGTTCTACATTTTCATAGAGAAATTTGAAATTTAGAGCACTGAAGCGTGTAATAGAAATTATATAGAAAAGATTTGTTATGCCGTTGCATCATTTAGTAAAAAACTGTGGTGCTAAATAAATCATGATGAATGTCTATTTATCATCAATTTGATTTATATTATGTAACCGTCAACAACAAAAGAAATCAATTGAATTGGAAAAGCCGTACTTTTATATGCAAACTATTTTACAGTTTTTCTCAATTGCGAAAACGCTAAAGCCCCATTGGCTGAACAAAGTTCTCAGTTGCCTGAACTCATTTAGCTAATTGTGCAGTCTGTTGTCAATACCTTAAACTATTTCACCTGGGAAAACACAATTTGCAGATCTCACTTAGACTTTTCAGCAAAACTCTAAACACATTCTCAGTCTCAAAACACATTCTGCACTCTAATGCACATGTCATCCATACTGGTAAACACAAGTGGCAACAATCAAATACAAATAGAGAACACATGTCATTGATTAAACACAATCACTCAAAATTTTTGTCCCTTTTGCTGTAGTATTGTATACTGTAGTAGGCCTACGGTGCATTGTACATGTTTTCGTTCATATGAAATTTGTTTTGAGATTAAAAATCTACTTCTCCCTGAGAACTATATGTTTTGAACAATGTGTTTTCTATTTATTGGTGTATTGTTTACTGACTGCTTGATAGTGTATATTATTTTGATCACTTTGTTTATGATTTTGAGCACAGGTAAAACTGTTTTGAGGCGAAAGTTCCATTTTGCAAGAGGATTCAGAGGTTTTGTAAATAGTGCTTGAAGATGAGGTTTTGTGTTTCCAGTTTTGAGAGAATGGGTGACCGTTTCAAGAAATGTGTCTTAGCAATCGAGAAAAACTGTAAGTAGCTGATGTTAACTAATTGGTCAGATGTTGTCATTCACTCTGACAAGAAAAATAGAAAGTGAGCAGAACAGAGAGAGAAAGAAACAGAGAGAGAGAGAGAGAGAGAGAGAGAGAGAGAGAGAGAGAGAGAGAGAGAGAGAGAGAGAGAGAGAGAGAGAGAGAGAGAGAGAGAAGGAGCGAGAGGGAAGAGAGAGAGGGAAGAGAGAGAGAGAGACAGACAGACAGACAGACAGACAGACAGACAGACCGAGAGATAAAGAGACAGACAGAGAGAGAGAAAGAGAGGGAGCGAGAGAAAGAGAGGTCAATTACACGCATGGCATGCAGACTCAAAGAGCCTCCCTCTAAATGCTTTTCTTCTGCTTCATTCCCCCTTTGATCTGCTTCGATAAAGTGAACATATTGGTAGGTCATTAACTAACCGACCAGATTTAATTGAAAAATACCAATTTGTCAAAGTACAATCAAGTGTAAATAGTCATGGTGGAGCCGAGAGCTTTCCCTTTCCAATTAGCTAGAAGCAGACAGAGGGTGAGAAATGTCAATCAGCGGGTCTGTGGGTCTCCATATTCCCGGCATCTCAGTCCTTCATCTTATAAATCAAGGCGCATTAGGTTAGACATTTTATAAGACATGCGGGACATCCCCTTTCAATCAATAGAGCAGGATGGTCAAAGCGGCAGCCATTTTGATGTGTACCATTGCAATTGCAATATACTGTCACTGCTGGTGTAACCTCTTCTATTTCTATGTTATTTTAATAAATCAAAAAGACATTTTCAAAACATACAGTTCTTTATTGAGTGTGTCTCCAAATATTTGTATCCACACTGAGAGCAAGCGTTTTCATAGAGAGGTTTGCTGTCAGTAATAAACTCCAAATTCAAAGAGCAAAATCAGTGTGAGAAATGAGACTATATTAAGAAGTATAATGAATGTATGATATTGGATATTATACTTGGTTTCATAATATTATATCACAGTAATTAAACTCTTAACATAAAAAAAGCTGTGGATTCATTGTCTACACTCTTCTATTGTGGCAAAGTAAATGGTTTCCTTACTCAAAAAAAAAAAAAAAAGAGTTCCATCCATTATAACAATAAGTGATTTCTGGTTGTTGGTATTTTTGAGTTTTTAGCTTCTGTTTTGTCACCATGAAGAATGAGCTCCAAGGTAGATCAGCTGCTGCTGTACTTGGATCTATCGACCCTTTTTCGTAAAACAGTGGAGAATTTGTGACACGATTTCCATTCAGGATCCTCGGTCTTCTGAACAGATATTGTGCAGCCAAATGGTGAAGCCTTTTACAATAGCATGCTCATCACACACAACACTGATTTCCAAAACAATCCCTGAGGCCCAAACAGCCAAGATATTATTTATGATTTTAGCAAGCAGCCTTGTGTTGGCATGATCAAATAAACATGGAATTTCACCAAAGTGCAAATTACAGTTACAGACTTTGTTAAATGTGGTTCTGGCTGTTCTAAGAAAACATTCAGCTTGTGTTTGTGGGTGTGTATGTATGCCAAGAGTGTCTGATCTGTGTCTGTGCACCCTTTTGTGTATATGTGTATGCTCATGTGTATGTATAAGAAAGCAGAATGGAGAACATGGCTGCTTGATGCCCCAGTAGCTCAGTCAGAATACTGATAGAGGAATCCACAGTCGTCACACTCCACCAGCTCCTATCTCTCTATCTAGCCCGGATCTTTCTCTTCCTATTCAGGCTTTCTCAAACATTTTACATTTGTTTCATGCGCACTCCAAATGCTCAGCTCCCACAATCCATATTTCCTGGTCAATACCCCCCAGTAAATATTATGTAATATTATATTACCATGTCTCAGTACCCATCGCCATCACGCCCCTCATTTCCTTCTTTCCCACTCTCTCCAAATACTTGTTAGCTTAAGCAAGACTCAGGAGTCCCTCTAGCTTTGCCATCTAAATTAAGAGACCACAGCTCATTCAATGAGCCCTTAATCCATAGTGAGGAGTAACATGAACGCCTTTGCCCCTGAATGTGTCCCTCTTAATATGGGCTCAAACTCCGGCCCCACTGGCAACTGTGTGCTCAAGTGAAAACGTCTTGATAAACTAGTGCAAAGAGTCTACACAAGGGGTGTCAAACATACGGCCCGCCACGTCATTTTATGTGGCCCGCGAATCCCCCAGCAAAAAAAAAAAGAAAAAAAAAAAAGAATTCTTTTTTTTTTTTTTTTACAAAAATTAAAAGTTAGATGTGAAAATAAAAATATCCCCATGGTTTAAATTATGAGATGAGCCATTTGCGCCGCCGTTCTCGCCGGGGGCTATTTTGTGTTCATTCGCACTGGACGCGCCGGAGAGGGGGCGTGGCTTATCGCCCTGAAAGCCGTTCAACTGTCCGCCATTAACCATGGAAAAAATAACCTCTATTTCTGCTTAGTACGTGTTGAGGAAGTCACAGATATCCCGGGAAACTAAACTAAATATGTTAAGAGTAGTTACATTTACACCGTCTGACATTTACAACCGGCCCTTTGAGGGCGACCGTGATGCTGATGTGGCCCCAGAGTGAAAATGAGTTTGACACCCCTGGTCTACACGTATTTGATCAGATCTCCCGTGGACTCCCTTATTTATTTGTTTGCTTGCTTATATTATTCTTAGTAAACCACATGACGCGTAGTCCAAAACCAAAAACATGTAGGCAGCTGCTTGCTGAACCAGAAGGGGTAAACCCAAGGCAGCACGCCAACGTTCACACACGATGTGCGGTTTCAAACCTCTATAATGTACAGAGGCATCTGTTTTCCAATCTCCTACTGCTCCCAATGCTCTGCATCTCATTATAAAAAGAGAGAACCAACACTTTGCTTTTTCGGCATTCAAAAAAATGTAATTATGTCCACATATGGCCAGAGCCTTGAGCCCCCCTGTGTCGTGGCTTAGTGTGGGATTATGACAAAGTGGGCCAATGTGAATCCATTCAGCGCTCAAAGCCACATTAGCAGGGAAGACACCAGTGCTGTCTAGGTGACTGTGTGGCTTTTTTTCAGGCCAGGAAAAGGCAAAGGTCCAACAGCATATAATTATGGCTTATTCTACAGTAGTGCCGGTACACTGTTGAGCATTCTTTTAGAACACAGGCACTAGTTTCATAGTGAGTGTATGGAAATGTGAGAACTCGTCTTACCTAGTGAAGGATCGGCATCGATCATTTGGAAGCAAGAGTGAAGAAGAAACGGACGGGAAGAGAGATTGGGATGGTGAGAGAGAAACAGGGAGAGAAAATGGAGACACAAAGTTAGTCATGCAACAAACCAAAGCCATTGTGAGTTAAAAGCGTCACTGGCAAAGTGGCATCTATCACTGTCATTGTTCGCACGTCCATATTTGAGCAGTCATTAATCACAGAGTCTGGACTGATGTGGGCCATAATGGTACTCGCTATGTCCCAGCCCTTGATTATAATTGGCATGGACAGTTTGAACTTGTAAAAAACCTGAACGTAATCTCAAACAGCCAGGCAACTTTTTGTGAAAACCCTGACTTACGCATCACCTCAGTGCCAGGACTTTCCAAAGCATCCTAAAATAAGTCTTCCTGTAATTTATGCACACATCTGTGTTGTACTCGCCACTCGACTTCCTCGTGCAGCGAGGCCAGATGAATAATTCAAGTTACGATTCTGCATTTGCTATGCAAAAGACCCACGTTAAATATTGTTCGTACATTTGTTCTGTGAAAGACCAAAAGACATGGACCTTGGCTAAGTGGTGTCTGGTCTATTCAGCATAAATCTCACTCTGACAGACAGTGGAGATATCTTTCATTAAATCCTAGGCACTCAATAATGTGCTAGAACGCTTGGGGCTCAGAAAATGAACTTTATAGAATGAAAAGCCAGAAGATTTCCAGAGTATTTCTTGAACTGATTTTACACAGCTGTGCAGTCCTACTTCCATATGGCAGCTGAGGAGCCTTACAAGTGGAAGAACCCGGTTTTTATACAATATTTAAACTCTGTGTGCCAAACCTATTTCTGTACGTGCCATCAACCAAAAAAATACAAGTGATTGCAAGATGAAAATACTCCAAGAAATACTCCAAAAATGAACAAAGCCTTGTTTGTTGAAGAGTCCCTGCCTTCATCCACTTCTCTCACTCATCGAGAACAAATAACCAATAATTAATCTTAATAGAGCCTTACATGATGAAGGATCTTGAAGATTAGGAAACAGCTCTAGTCACATAAGGAATTATTTACAAACATTTTAAGTTGAATTGTGGGCTGGCTATGACGGGCATTATGCAGGTTTCAAGAATGATTTTAGAAGAAACACTAAATATGCTGTTCATTTTGTCATGATACGTGTTTAATATTATATATATTAATATTTCCGAACAAGGAAAGATATTTTTGAAAGTGAGGTTAATCCTCCGCTTATCAAGACAGGATAATTGCTTTGCAATGAACAAAATCAGAAGAATGAAGTAGAATCTATTTTTCCAAAAGGGAAGTTTTTGATTGATGTGATCATTAATTGATTTGCTTTAACGGGTAATGTAGCCTGGTCTGCAGCCTGAGCTTCAGCAATGAATCCAGTGGAGAGTTGGAACATTGGTAGAAATACACTATAATGTCATTGTGTTGAGTCAGCACCAACAGGCTGAACTCTGTGGAATGCACTTTTGACTGCACTAGTTACACAAATTGGGACAGATTTCCGCACATTAAAGCACTGTGAAAAGTTGTCTTGCACCTTTTTTGAATGATCCTTCCTCAAATGAAAATGCATGTATGCAAGTTTCTAAAGATGGCATATAAATGTAAATGTCATCGTAATGCACCTCTGTAATAAACGACAGGTAGGTGTGTGTCTTCAGGCACAGAATACATGGCGAATGAGGTACACATCACAGTAGATCTGGCAGTCCCAGCTGGTCCTGTATGACCCCCGTTTGCTGCTTCACTGAGGAAACCAGTAAACAACAAAGTGTTCCTGTCATTCAAAGTGCAATTAAATTGCTTTATTTTACACATATAAAGATTAAAAAAGGACTATTTTCCTGTCTTTTGCCTTATCTTCAATGGTAGCACAACAAATAAGTGGCGCGAAATCCCTCAACATTCCCTGCATCACAAAAGCTGTCAACCAGGGCAGACGTCAGAAAACGGGAGGCAGAGACCAGTTTGGTCCACCAATTGGATTGTATTCCCCAGTCATTCATAGCAGCTCTTCCATATGTTTAGATATGCAGGTAGCATACGGTGGGGTTCAGTTCAGTACATTACAATCATAACACATACTGGAGATATGTGAAATGGGACACCCTGATAAGCTATCTGAACTTGAGAAAAGGGGTTTAACAGTAAACAGATAATAGTTCGAATGTGTTTGTGAGCTTGACGGCCAAGTGTTTGTTTTTTTACAAGCAGATGAAAGCTGCATAGAGCTGCACAGTGGGGTACAGATTCTCAGCTGGATCAGTGGTACCCACAGCCCTTTCACATTAAAATCTGTGGAAATGTAAAAAAAAATAAAAATACAGAATTAATGTGTGGACTGTATATATTTACTTTAGTGCATTATTTGTTGGGTGGTTTTTAATAGACTCTCTTGGAGAGCCTGCTTTCCCTCTGTGGAAAGTAAAAACATGTCTTGACGTGAATGCTTTCCCCGGAGAGTGGCGATAAGATGCGCTGCCTATTTGGACCAGACGATTCTTTTGGCTCTTATCAGCACGTCTGATCACACAGCTTTTAAAATAGGTGGCCTGCGAGTAAACGCTCCCCCTGTCACTGCAGTGCTCAATTAGGCCCTGTGGGCCCCTGAGCCGACCCCTTTTAGCCATCCCTTCAGGCCCTTAACACCTTGACTGCAACCTTTCCTATTGGCTGTCTAGTCTGAGTCAACACACACACACACACACACACACACACACACACACAGGTGTACGTGCACGCACTTCTGAATGCATGCCTGATTAATCACAATTAGTGCGCAATTATGTGCTAATAACGTGTGAGCATCTGTGTTAGCGCGTGGGTGTGAAGTGTCTACATTGAGCTAGTTGTGCGTAGTTTCTTGTGCCTGTCAGCGTCTCAGTCTGTTTGTGTTCTGTGACTGCTCCAACCTCTGAAACCTTCTCTTCAACCTCCCTCAGTGTGATCATTACTGCAACAACCTTTATCTCTCTACACTGAATTCAACAGGGTAGAGACACTTCTAAGGACTTTCAAAAAGCCCTGCGGAGCAGAGCAAACACATCACGGAACACAAGGAGACAATTCAGGCTTTAGGTTGAAATCTGAAATGCAGGCAAATAGACAGAACAGCGCCCTGTGACACATTAAAGGTGACAGTACAGAAAACGCTACATAACGTTAAACAGCTTCAGTTACTATCACTGTTGAGCTTGTGTATGGATAGAGTGGTTTTTTTTTTGGATAAAGCAAGTGATCCAAGTCGGAATCAATCAATGCAATGTGCTCATTTAAATGGATAGCAAGGGGACGCGGGAGAGCCAAACATCACCCAAGGACAGCTATTATTAGATTTTTATAATTGTGGGCTGCTTGTTCATTTGCAGTGCCTCCTTCATCATAATCAAAGTGACACAAACGCAACACACTTCAACACAGGAGACAAAATGGACACCTAAGCTGTTGTCCTCTCAAGTAAGAACGCTAAATAAGAGCCATGGTAGACTGAAGTGTAATACGGCGTAAACTGGGGCTCTGTGGATTCGGACCTGTACTCAGGATTTGGTTTTTAACTACCCGCTGTGTGAATAAAGTTATTAAATTGAATTGAAATAAAACAACGAGTATGAGGTTAAAGTGCAGACTTTTCACTTGAATCTCCAAAATAACTGATATTGTTCTTCTCTTTACCGAGTCCCTCTGCCCTGATGTTGCAAATTCAGAAATAATCCCGAGGGTGTGCAGTCTAAGGTTACAATTATTTGTCGGAGGACTTCATGGAGGTCGTTTACAGAGGGATGTAAAGAGATTCCGCAAGCAGCAGCCAGGCTTTGGTAAAGGTTTATCTGCCTTCTCCTGGCCTGCAGTTCAGTGGTTTAACCTTGTTCCCTGTGGTCCCCCTCCGTGTGATTCATACGCCACAAAGGCTAGAAGACTCGCCATTCAAGAGAAACAATCATAAAGTCAAGCCACTCAAAAAGGTAAATACAATCACAATGCTCCACAGCATTACTTCACACCACTAGCTGTCAGATAAGACTTGCAGGAAAATGCCATTGCCAAGTGTCGTCTCTAAACAATAACGAACTACTCTACTGAAGGAAGACTGTATGAATAGAAGCAAATACGCTGTTGAAAATTGACCCGTTATACACAAATGCAAAGTGCAGCCTGATTAAAATGCACCATGTGTGCGTGGTCCTGGACTTGTTGCATTCAGCAGTTGAGCTAATGCAAAGGCAGGTATATCAAAAACAGCAATAATGATGATATTGATAAGAGAGAGGAGATGCAACTTAATATTGAATGTGAAGATAGATACATTGGTAAACGTATTCTAAACAGATACGGGTGCCATCACAACCAGAGACATCTGCCTTAACACGTGCAATCATCTGGCTGTTATGTGTAATCATCATGTAATCATCAACGTTTTAAGTTCTTAAAGGGAAATTACAATTCAACTACTTTATTTCATAACCTGATCACAAGGGCTCTTGTCTCAGGAATAATTATAAGAGGGAGTACAAGAAGAAGAAAAAAGAAATTATTAATCCCTCTGGGAGAAATTGCATTTTCTTCCACTCAGGTGTATATGACAGTCTCATCTGGCCTTTGTATTGCAGCCTACTGGTGATAAATAGTGGATATTTGTCAAGCAGGTCATTTTCTGACCTAGTACCGCCATGCAAAGGAAGATGAATCACAATAACTGTCCATAAATTAGCAAGAAAAGCTGACCAATGAATACATAATATAGGAATACAAACAGGTTTTAGTCGTGTCCGTGTGATATTTGGTTATTTTTGTCACGAGTAGATTTACTGTCAACAACATGATTCACTGTGATGCATCTAGCCGTGTACTGTTCCACGAGAGAGAAGGGGCGCTTACTCATCAACCTAAAATAGCTCAGGTTGATGTTTAAATGTCATGTTAAATATTGTGTCATACCTGTAATCACACTTAAAAATGTATAAAAGGCATCCGAGGCAAAATACCAGGGACAAAGAACAAGAACATTTTAGACTTCATCTGTTGTGCGCCCTGCTTAACTTTACTCCTTTACAAGTGGTACAACATGGTGGGTCTCCAAAAAGGGATTTACTTTTTGAGGGACTGAGAATAAATCTTCATATTGGACAAAGTGTCGACTTGAGCTGACAATTTACAGATGTGTCTGCAGGGACTTCTGTAGAGATCCTCGTTCTTATTTCCTCACAAGCTACTGGATGTTATCGGTGCTACACATCTCTTAGGGGACAAGGGCATCCACTTTAGAAGATAGTGCAACTGATGGACACTGTAATCCTTCACACCAGGTCAAAGTTCTGTAAAATATTTGTGGGATTTATTGAAAAATCATGAAAAAGTTTGAATCGTGACCCTGAGTGTTTTAATTGAATCGAATCAAGAGATACTAAAAGATTTATAACCCTACTTAATTAATAAGCCATGGGCTAGAGCAGAATATCCAGAGTTAATTTTGGTGATAGAATAAAGTTTCACAAATTCATAAAACGTCACTTAATATAAACTGTGTGTAGTAAAGATTAACCTGGAAGTAGAATTACACCCTGGAGAAGTAGATCACTGAATTATAGTAACAAGAGCGATGTCATTATTTGCAGCCTTGGTCTTTTCTCTACTAACCATTAACAAGTCAACTGGGCTATCGGTACCTCCCGAGCACAAAACCGAGTCATTAGCTGCCTATACATGCGCATAATTAAGTGGCTACTGTCAATTCTGTGACTATGGCAACGATCCTGAAGCAGCAACAGTGCAACAGTGGAGGGCAGACTGCAGTGTTTCACACTTGTGTGAGATTATTGTGGGTGGACCTCGGACCTCTAGCTAGAAAGTTTCTTACATTTCACAGTAAAATGCATTCATCTTTTGCACTTTGAGAGCAAAATGAAGAGGCTAGATGTAGCATACAACAGTGTTCAAACATTATATTCTGTTGTTAGGGTTAAGGCACGAAATAGTATGCATTTAACCTTTTCAATCATTTGACAAAATGCAGTTTACAAGACAACGCACTCTTTTAAAGTGATCGATGGCTGTAAAATGCGTCTTTTAAAAGGGCACGATACCAAAGTAACGAGCTGTTTTCTTCCTCCCAGCACACACTCGGGCACATTAATGTCAAACCTAACACATGCCAACTTATAAAGTCAACTATATTGTCAACTTTACAATTGACTTACTTGCAGTTGAAGATAGTGCTATTTTTACCGCCATTTGCAGTCTCTTAATTCACCCTTCAGTCAATAATCTTCCTTTCTTACTGGTCACGAGAGGAGGAAACGGTATTGAACCAAATGACCTGGACGCATACAGCCATGAGCTGGAGGGAATAAATGTGACGGAACATATACGGTAGTCAACATGTTACATTTCACACAGCTCATTATTTTCAATAAAGCTGCCTCACCTCTTGTGTTGCCAACTTTACTAACACCGCTGCTGTGAGCCAACAGGCGTTTGAGATGCCAATAAATGTTAAACACTACCATCGTCAAACCAGAGACCTCTGACCTTCAGAAAGCTGTTCCATGTTCCAGGCAAACTCTCGCAACTCTCACAGCTCAAGAACACTACTCTTCACGTCTCTATAACTGGTGAAGAGGAAGAAAGCTCCATCCAGTCCACTGTTTTATTTATTCCGCACTAAATTCAAAACTTTTATGACACATTGAATTACTTAATTGCGTAATTTATTTTATTTGTTCCACAGAAACTCCCAGTGCACTGCTGTTTTTAATGTCTTTGTTTTTTTGTCAGCAAAACCTTAAAGTGTAACTCTCATAACAGCATGCTACATTGGACTTCCTATGAACACGTACAGTACGAGTGTTCACCAGAAATGCCTTAGAATGTGCAAATGTTCGATAAAGAGGATTTAGCCTGGAGATAACAGTCTGTGTCTGCCTTCTCCCCCTAAATGGCTCTCAATGTGGACACTGGAGAAGAATATTAATACCAGTAATCAAGTTAAATATCAAGATACAATCTGGATACCGGATCCATTTGAATGCAAGGTGGAAAGGGGGCCCTGAGTGTTTCCACAGAGATGTATAGACAGACATGGCTGGCTGAGAAGCAACCTCAGCTGAAGCACTCGGACAGCAGCCAACATTCACTGCAGTCACTGACTCAGCCCAGACAAGCACATGTTCGCTGTTGCCTGTTCTGAAGGGGCTGTGGGTGTGTTGCATCGTGTTGTTTAAGGATACCGTTGTCATTCATCACTGTGAGTCAGCTCATCAAGCATAGCAGGCATTTCGGGGAAAAGTGGACGAAACACCAGACAGAAACATGCAGTGTGTTCAAATGGCAGCTAATGATTTTTAGGGAGTACTTTGATTACATTAAGCACAATATAAGCACGATAAAACTAGTTGAAAAGGGAAAAAATAAATGAAGGAAGGAATGTAATTTCAACAAACGTGCAGGTTCTTTAGAGGAAACAGATGACATCACCTCCACAATCCTCCCACTAATTATCAGGTGCATTTTAGATGTTGCTCCAGGTTATCAACCGCTTCTAATCTTGCTGTGATTATTCTCCTAAAAGCAAAGAAGTTCACGGACAACAATAGCGTTATTCATCAGCTATTTAAACAGCTCTTTGCCATAGTGCCATGGGGTTGTTGCTGTTGTTGTTTTACTGTAAAAGGATTCTAACCGGCGGGAGTGTGAGGGAGCAGTCTGTGTGAGCGGTGTGACAGAGAGAGCTGTTTTGAAGTTTTGTTTTTCTGCTCTCATAATCCACCTACTCAAAAACTCCTCTGGAAGGAGGTGGAGCTGTGCTGAAAAAGCAGTTTTGTAGCTTAATAATAATTATAACAATAATATTAATAACTATTTATTAGGCACCTTTAAGTGCTTTGACAGACAAATCAATGCAAAAGCAAGGCAACAAAAAGCCCAACACTAATAAATCAAGTAAAATATATGACATAAAAAACTAATCAATTCAATACAATTAATGAATAAAAAAATAAATAAAAGCATAAGCAGTAAAAAAAGAAGACATCACATGTCTACCAGTCTGTAAAAAAAGCATGGTCACCTCTTTGAGCCCCGACATGAGGATCTAAAGCTCGTATTGGGGTCAACATTTCTTCGAGTCGGACCCAGACGTGCTTTCCAGGTGATCAATAAAATCTTTACATCAATTCTAAACAAACAGGGATCCAATGGGGAGAAGCCAGGATCGGGGTGATGTGATGTCATCTGTCAAAACCAGTGAGAAGCCTATAGCGGCTACCATCTGAAGGTGAGGGTGACGTCTGGTTGATGCCAGAGTGGAGGAAGTTACAGTAGTCAAGTCTTCAAAAGATAAATGCGTGAATGATATTTTTCCAGGTCAGCGGGTTAGAGGATTGGTTTGATTTTGAAGATGGTTCTTTTTAGAAGTAAGCAGGACCGGACAACTTTTGTGATTTGAAGCTTAAATGGTAGTCCTAAATGTCTGGCAGAGGGACCAAGCGCACTTTCAATGTGACTGAATCATATTATTTCTAATTTTGAACTATTGAGTTGAAACTAAGACCTTTTAAAATAACAGCTGGGCTTCTCAGTGGAAGGCTAATCTGTGTCGCCTGTGTAGCAATGATAAGAGCTGTTGTGACGTTGGATGATTTGACCAAGTGGGAGCGTGCATGTGGAAAATAAATAAACCTGGCAGCACACCACAGGTAAGGTTGTAGAGGATGAGTTGTTACCAATGGTGACTGAGTAGGTTATGTCTAAAAAGGTAAGAATTAAACCAACTAAATGCAATGTCCTTGATGCAAACCCAGGTTTTAAAATCTACTTTCTCAGAACACCTGACTGAAACTTCTCAAAGTCGTTATTAAGACAAACACAATTAGAACTGGATAAAATGTCAACGCAAGGACAGAGCTCCCGTAAGACACGCACCACACCATCTCCTTTGGCTCGACAGCCAAGGAGATACACAGACACAGTGCAAAGAGGAGGATATTAGAATACTAAGCTGACATTTAAAATGGTGCATTGCACTTACTATAGTGCCTCAATGCTGTTCACAAAAATAGGTCGGTCAAGTGCATAATGTAGCAGCAACCTGCTTTACAGTTTAGTTACAATAATACGTTGCAATGTGTAAAGTCCTTTCACTGTCTTGATCATGAATAAAATCCTATTGGCCAACTGTATTAGTGCTTTATAAATGCAGCTCCTCATACAGCAATGGTTGATGAGCAGAGTTAATTAGCAAGCGGCAGGATGGCTCTAGGGTTTATGTAATGTTACACCCACTCTGTCAGGCCAGATTAGCCCAGCGCAGAGGGGAAAAGGGCATGAACAAGCAAATGAACAAGGGAAATAAAGGAACAGACTCCTTCCAGTCTGGCTGACTGCCAGGCTGTGACATAGCCCATGTTGAAATCCTGCAATTATGTTGGGATACAGCTGGCCACAAATCGAGAGTAATTCAGCACGGCAGAACGTCTGAGCAAGTGTGGGGGGAAAAAACAAAAAGGGAATGATTCTAATTCATGGTAATACTCCATGTCTCCTTCTTCATAACACTCGGCTCAGTCGAGCCATCCAGTGCAGGCAACTTTCACAATTGGGAAAATACCTGACAATTAGTTTGACTCTGGGAACAGTGACTTGTGCAGTGCATTATTGCGTCACTCAACATGCTTTAGAGTCCAGGTTTCAGTACATTCACTGTCTGAAAAGTTATTCAAGAAAACTTAAAAAATGACAGCTCCCTCACAAGGCTGGTTTTGGGGCGCGAGCAACTTGCCCGTATCTCTGTCTCATCACGACACTGAGGAAGGTGTATGATGTAAATACACCTGGAGCTGAAGAAGCTGCATGTTGCAAACTTTACAGAAGCTGTCAGACATAAGATATGTGTGAGTGCATGTGGCAACCTGCAGCATGTTTCCTGGGAATGTGCCATGAGATCTCCCGACTTCACAGCTCTAAAGGCCAGCGGTTGACATCAAATAGCGATTTAACATCCCCTCAGCACCCGGGGTCCCTTTAAAATCTCCCCAAGACTTGCCTTGCTGGGCTGTCATGCCAATTAAAAGAAGAAAATAATGAATGGGAATGGATTATCATGCACTGTTTGTTCATATCATTCTAGAGGCAGGACACAATTATAGCCCTGTTGGGCCTTTTGTTTACTCCATTTACATTACGATGTGGTCAACGAACTTAACATGTGTACATGCAATGTCTTCGGAACAATTCAGGAGAAACTCTGCCCTTCATCTCTCTCGCCACCTTTCTTTGTTTTTACTTGAGTGAACATGATGCAGTTGTTATATAATTGAGGTGTAATTCAGTGATTACGTTTTAGAGAAGAAGGAGTAATCACAATTTGTGCTATCACCATTAAGAGTTATATTGTAATGTCGGCATATCGGGAGAACAGCTGTGCCTATAAAAAAAAAAAAAAAAACTCAGCTTCATCATGATATCAGTGAAATGATCTGCTAGTCTCCACGCACACTTTAAACATCAGTCTATACACAGAGTCTCTGAAGAAATATATAAAATGATAAAATCCTTTACGCATTGAGTGCGTTGCTGCAGTTGCCCATTGATTTGCTGAGTAAATGAAGGTGTTGATCTAATGTTGAAACATCTGCAGGGCATTTGAGCAATTACAGTCATTGGACCTTGTGGGCTGAGTGCAATCTACTGTGATGAGGGCATTACAGAGATATTATATCAATATCAGACTGACCCCTCTGGGGTGTCACACCGACCACGGCATACATTTGAACTCAAATGCACACACGTGCACACTGATAACATTCATGATGCATATTTCATCACTTCCAGTCGATGAGGAAGGCTCAGCAATGACATGCAGCTTTATACTCAAAATACAGAGCACAGAGGAAGGATGAGAGGCAATGATAATGTTGCTTTGATCTTTAACGGCCACTTATTTAAATCAATTAGAAAAGGAAAACCGCGTAATACAGCAATTTCTACCCGTTATAATTGGAATATGAGCAGATGCAGCTCACCAGTGCGACTGAATCTCAGCCAAAGGCCGGATGTATAAAAGAGTGGTACGTACAAAAAAAACATAAATACACACACACAGAAACACAACAAATAAACTGCTGTTTATAAAATAACTGTGTCCAGAGAGAATGTGGGCACCACACACAACATTCAGAGCAGGATTACATGGTTTTCTGAAGCCAGTTGTGGGGAAAATATAAGGCGAGAGATGTAACCTTATAATAAAAGATATAACATTTCTATAGGTTGTGCAACAATTTCATTGATTCATGTATTTGTAGACTGCAAAAAAATAACTCAAAACCAAAGTTATAGACAAGAGATGTTTTCTTTTAAATGTTCTATTACATTTGAGCAATCATTTCCGAGTGTTGGTGCTCTTTTCACTTTATCCTCAATAGTGAAGCGCTTTAGAAAGTCTGCTTTTCTACGAGCTATCGCAGAATCAAGTCCAAAGAAAGAAACTAAATATTTTCATTTAGAGGTCGACAGATATGTCATTTTTAAAAGCTGATATAATAACGATAGTGTGGAGCATGAAAAAGCCGATAGCCGATTAATCAGGCGATACAGCCCTGAAGTGTGATTTGACTTGTTGCTGAGACACCTTTTTAACATTTACATAGAATGAGTCATTTCGCTCTTTTCTTCTGCCAGCTTTCTTTGGCGAATGATGGCTGCGTCAGCCCCACTCTTCTCCTCCTTCACTTGGAGATCCTTGATCAAACAGGTTCTTCAATCAAAGCATGGTCTGACAGCTACTCAACACTTTGTGTTTCACCTGGGAGAGGAGTGGAGATTCCCCAGACAGGCAGCGACTTTGTGAGCTTGTCCAAAGCAACCAGAACCTAGTGTGACAAGCTGTGCAGTCCTTTCATGAAGTCTATCAAAAGAGCTAAATCACGCTGTTGTTCAGAGACAAATGAAGGCGAAAGCAAATGGATGTATCAGATGTGCCTGACAAGTCTGTTTGGTAAAATAGGCAGCCCCATCATCTTCCCTACGTCTGTCCCTTTGCGTTTCTCAGTCTTTCTCTGCTCAGAGTTCACCACCTACTAACAGAAGAAGAGAGGAGACGGGAACAGGCACATAAATGGGACCCAGGTGCTACTCATCGTTTCATAGAGTCCCCTTTCACCTCTCAGCTCACCTGCTCTTGTTTACCACATATTGACTGACAGCACACAATATGCTGGATAGGTTCATGCTGCATGACATTTATCCCCAGACATTTAATTACATTACTGTTTTCCTGACTTGTATAATAGCTTAGACAAAGTAGCTAGGTCTTAAGCAACATCATTTGAATAATCCTATCGTGAAGAAGGATACATTTATGTAACCACGAGATGGATTCCACTCAGGGATTGGATGCTTTGAATGCATCTTTGGATTTCATTCCATCTCCTAAAATTGGCTTGGAATTCATACTATTTTCTGGAAAATACAGGAAGTACCAAAGTGACTCTTTTATCCTAGAATGTTTCAAAGCATGGTGCACTCAAATAAAATGCTCACTCATTCTATTATATTTCTAAACTCTTTCAATATGCCCTCCCAATGTGAATCCTTCCTAACGAAGGGCAACATCCATTTTTCAAAGGCTTTTGTGCAGAGCCCTCAGTATCTCAGCCTGATCAAAGCAGTGTCCACAGCTCAACGAGACAAGGCCGGAAGATCTCCAGATAGAGGAATAGATTAGCATCATTAATGGCAGTGACACAGGGACTTAATTGTGGCTCTTGTATTCGGGCTAGCGTGGCCCCCGGCAGGCTATCTCTCAGGATGAAGCCCAGCCGACTCCAGCAGTCACAGAGAGGCAGGGCTGACTGATTGGCTGAGATGCTAATTTCATAGCGCTATAGCCATGGCTACACTTTCATTTCATTCGGAGAGAGCTGCTTGTACATCTTAGTGCATCCCACTTGACAAGCAAGCTAATTATCAGTGGCTGGGACTTGCCCAAAGATCACCAGATTACTCAGAAAGAAACTGAAGGAGCATTTTGTGTAACTTAAGAGAGAAAATACAAAAAAAAAGAAAACTAGGAGGTAAAGGGCTGTGAAGCAGAGTGATGGATGATAATGATTTAAGTGGTATTTGGTGCTGGTGCATAGAATTTTTAAATCGGTATGACACATCCTCAATAATGAATAATAATTGATAACACGCATACACAGGGGGTAAGAACGAGTCATCCACAAAATAGGCCATTCATAAAATATCTTCCTTTTACAATTACAATCTTTTCGCAGTTTAATTCAAATGTCAGGTACATTGTAAACTTGCACTATAGTGGAAAGCTTCTCATAGGGACGTTTCTCATGTAAAGCACGAGATCCATAAGCATTAATAAACGGGACGTTTCTTCAGCAATCATGTGGATGAGTACATGGTGGGAGGTCAGTCTAACTTGTGAATCCTTAGTGTTCCCTATGATTTTCTGTTTTATCTCAAATATTACTTAATCACATTTATTCAAGTACTGTGCTTGAGTACGATTTTGAGTATTTTCATCTGATGCTGCTGAGGCTCGAGCCGATTATTTGGCTATTCAGATATTCATTAGATGGGTTTGTTTGGGATTTAAAAAACGCATAAAACTTTTGGAATGTGCTTCTTATTCAATAAAAAATGCAAACAACAATGATTTAGAACAACAGAATCCTTAAAAATGAATGCATTTAATTAAACTGAAAGAAAAGTGTTGCAGCACGATCACAGCCGGGAGAAATTTATGGCTGAGTCATGTCTGGGAGACAACCAAGTCAGAGCCCTCGTCATGGTTGCTCGTGTCGGAGTGTTCTCCAACGTAACTCATGGGTGGCTCGGGCCAAAAGGGCTGAGCAGAAGCCTCCACAGGCTGAATTACGCACAGGCTTGCAGCCGGGCACAGCCGGTGCGCAATACCCGGAGACAGCAGCCTGAAAAAGACGCTTTAGGTGGGTAGCTAACGTGACTTTGAGGTATACGTCTATACTAGCATATAGGGAAAAGAACTGTTCATATCGTAAGGGTGAGGTCAGAAATGATTTTTGATGAAATGCCCCAGCAACCGTCTTTCAGTGGTTTACAGTCAGTAAATGTGTTTCTTTGCAGTATAATTCGTTACAGACTTGAAAAGACATGTTCCAACATGTAAATGTGGACCACATGCTGTAATTGGCCAAAAACAACAGTGGCATCACAAGCACACAAGGGTTGGACATCATGCGTCGAAGTGGTTCGGTTGGTTGAATGAGTTATATTATGCCGAGCAAACCTAATCAATGGCAGAGCTGTATTTGAGGGAATATGAAGGTTTATTCAATGATACTCAGGGCTATATGTTGACACTCGGGGCTATAAAATATGTTCATGAACTGAGCTTTGTGAAGAGTGAAGAACCCTTTCCCTTACTTTCCTAAACTATATCCATTTCCAACAGAAGGGCAGACGATGAAGCAAAAGAAAGCACCAGAGATAAAGGGAGGAAATGCCACATGGCTGCACAAGGGAGGCCCATTTAAATTGCCAGGACCAAACCATGACCAAAGCTGGGGAACATTATGAATAAATGACATGCATTATTTCACATGGATCTGCTTTTACTTTCACTGTTTTTGTTAACTTTGCCATTCCCCTGCCTCTCCCCGCTCACAGCGCCACGCCTGCACAAATGGGAGCCTCTGAAACAAGTCCAGAGCTCCAGCCTGTTCGTCCTCCCCTTTGTCAGGCTGTAAAGAATGTCCCTCATCGTTGTGCCGCTGTGTAAACGTCCCCTGCTTTGCTGATGGATCTTCGCAGGGTGGACTCAACAGCAGGGTCTGATTGAATTCCCCACCATTCGATTAATCTCGAGCAGACACATGGAGCTATACCTGCACACATAAAATGTATATATATATACATCCACATGAATATGACTATAATCATACAGCAAAGAAACGCAGACAATCATCATGTAGAGAAAGGTACCACTAAACATTGTACCGCCGCTCGGCCTTGCGCACACACACACACACAGTACGCAGTGCATGTAATCATATTCAAACAATCCACTCTTCCAACCCAATTACCTACTTATTACGACCACAATGCAAGATGACGTAATAAGAGTTGACAGCTATGATTATTTATCCTGATGTGACTGTACTTTGCAGGTAATTACCACTTCGAATGTGAAAATGTCCACTTTTTCCATCAGAGCGCACTGTTAGGGTCCTCTGGAGGCAGTCGAGCTGCAAAACAAAGCTTAAGACTGAGTGGTAGGCAAAGTCTACATGGAGATAATTATCTCCTCATATTCCATGAGAGCATAGAGGATTTATTTTTGTTAACTGCAGGTCATGATCATAGATTACAGCTTTGCTGTCCATAACTGTAATTCCCTGTATATGGGGTTTATGCATTCCACCCTTCGTCGGCTCCAAATGGTTCAAAGTGCAGTTGCAACACTTTTATCTGGAAGAAAAACAGACCTGCATTGTTTACCAGCAAAATACATAATTGATTTTAAAATATTTAGTATTTGTTTTTGTAAGCCTTGGATCAGCTCCACAACACATTACTGATCTGTTAACTCCACATTCTGCCCCTTAGATCCCGCAGGTCATCCTCACAACAACTCTTCTCGGATTCTATGAAAACAATGGGAGCCCAAGACCTCTGTTCAATAATGCAAACTTCCAGAAACAAAAGTCAAAGCTTCTTGCAAATATATCCGTTTAAAACTGAAGCCATTAACGGTGATGGAAAATAAATGAAGGCGCTTATCTTTAGGTTTCTGCTGCAGTCTGTAATTGTTGTGATTACATTCAATTTATGGTTGACTGAGCAATTATATCTACTTAAACTGAAAAGCTCATTTTGAGTCATTGTAATGGAAGGACTGCTTAAGCTTCTGACATTATTCTCAATTTTCATGGTTTTTGAACAGTGGTATCAGTTTTTTCTGAGTGAATTTCTCTCTTTCCCTGTAGTTCAACATGTTTGGTATAATAAAAATGGATCCAATAGTGTCTGGTTTGCTTCTACTGGACAGCTGTTCGTAGATAGGGTAAAGATACGGAGAAGGACCTTTTTTGTTCCTTGGCATATGTTTATGTTTAGAGGAAGGAGTTGGAAGTAATCTCTGTGGAACAGTTGGTTTACAACACAGCTGTTTGTGCTCAGACAAGGGTGTCATTTTTAACAAACCTGCTGACAGTCAAAGTACTCCCTGCAGGAGTTGGTTCTTGATGAAACTTTTCGAGTTTCACTGGGAAAAGTTGCATGAATGTGTCCTGTTTTGCATTTATTCATGCTTTGTTTCATTTTTGAGTCTGTAACTAGGATAGCATGCCGTTTCTAGGATTACAAGCTTACAAAAAATCAAGTCAAGATTCATGATGAAAATGTGTAATGACATTTTACATTATCCAATTTACTACTAGACTTAGATTTTTTTGGCTACCAACATGTAGATATGAGGTATTATGAATTCTTCAAATGGAAGCTAGGTGTTCAATTTAACTCATATGGAAATTCAAGACGCCTTCATCATTTTATAAGAATTATATTTGAACTAAATCCAAGTCCTGATGCTGTTAGAAGTCCAGTAATGAAAAGAAAAGACGAACCACCGGTGTGATGTCCACTTGAGGATAATTCCACAAGCCCCGTTATAATAACGGTTGGCATACGGCAGACTTCTCTGTGCACTTTTGTAGCAACAGCTAATAAACAAGGAGTACCATTTCTCTGCCTTTGCTTTGACCATCATAGTGTGTTAGCCTGGTTCAAGCTTAGTCTACAGCTTTTCATATATTGCTATCTTTGTTTACATTGTTAACACTTACTTTCAGCATGTCTGTAGTCCGAGATGTCCTGAAGTAAAACGCATCAGTCATTGTCAGGAAATATTTATTAAATGATAAAGCCCTCGTTAGGAAACATTAGGCCCTAGCATATGGTTAGCTACCTTAGCCCGGAGCAGCTTGAACATTATGGAGGAATTACTCTACCAGGACAGATCATAATCAATGTGTGCCAAGCATCAACATTAGGGTCATTTCCCCCCCCCCCCCCCAACCCCCATTTCTCTAGAGCTATATCGTAGGTGATGCAGCATTTTGGAAAAATAAGCAGGCGTGGACACTGAGGTCATCGAGGTGCTGCTGCTTTCTGCCTCCACACCAGATGGCAAGGCAGCTCCACCTCTTTCTTCTCTTCTCTCCACTCGTTTTGTTTCTCAGCTTTACCGTGGATGGCAGTCAATGCTATATTCTTGCTGAGAGAGATATTGCCTCCTGCCAAAGATGGCACCGTGAGGCCCGCCGTCAAGTCAAATGAATGCAGATGCATGTATGAGATGCAAGCTTCTGTTTACAGCAATAATTTCCCTCAGTGGGGGTGATTACTGCGAAGCACCCTGCGTATAGATCATCTGTTAAACACATCTCATTGCTCATGCTCATGCTCTCTCTCTCTCTCTCTCTCTCTCTCTCTCTCTCTCTCTCACTCTCCCTCTTCAAACCTTCCTCAGCAAAACAGTGTCTAATTAGTTCTACCCCATTTTGTACTAATTTACTGCAGCACTTTCGCACCCGTCCTCAAATCTCCAAAGGTGTTTAAAGATAAATGTGTCTGCGCCATTGTTGTCCATTTGTGTGCGTTTGTGCTCGCCAGTGCGTTCCGCTTGATGAAGACACGTCTTGCCGGGATGATGCATGCGCGATAAGCGACTGTGAAGCGAGCTGGAAGCTGAAAGGCAGCGTTGGAGAGAAAATGACAAAGAGGGTGACAGAGAGAGACACTGAAAAGAGAGAAAGCGCCGCTGAGCCTCTGGGCTGGGTAATTGTAATGGTGTCTAATGAATAAGGTCATTACAGTTAATGTCTTTCAGGGCATTATAGTCTGTGTGTTATGTCCTTTATACACCCAGGCGAGGCCTGGATTATGACACAGAGGCTAAAGTAGAATCTCCATCACTTATACATAACAAACACTGATTATCTTTCTATTTTACTGTCTTACTTTTGTATTTCACACTTGTTCATGTGCATGAAATAATGGAGCCACTCTTGTCTGTGGATTAACTCAAGTGTCTGGTGGAAGGAATGAGCTGCTGTATCTTTTTGTTTAATGAAATTATCAACAAAAAACCAATTGTAGAATATCTCTTCCGAACAGCTTGTAATAATTCGGAGCCATGCTAGCGACTGCTAGCACATGCACCTATTCGCTGCGAATGACCCTTGACCTTGTTGGTTGCCCCCAGGACCTGGACAGCACCATTTGTCTAGTTAATGTGGCTGACAGTCTGTCTACCCAGCAGGTCCTCTCAGGGCCTTACTTTCGGCCACTGACCCGCGCTGATGAAAATTCAGGCCGTCTGTTGGCTTTCCCAAGCCAGGCTTGTTGGCACATGGTGCAACCCACTGCCACCCACAAATACACCCATGAGCACACTTAGACTGTACACATATAGCACATATGCAGGCATTTTAGCACAGTTACTGGTGCACGCATGCAAATACTGAACAAACGGATGAGAGTATACGACAAAATACACATAGGTGCAGAGTTACCATCTTAACATGTCTCAGCTGGCGCAAAGTGGCTGTACTAACGCCATGACTCCGGCCATATGGCTAGTGACGTACTGCTCTTCGTTAGGGCTCAAAGCGACAGCCCTCCGGGGGTAAACTGTGACTCACTGACACATCATGGGCAAAAAGGATTAGACCAAAATGGCTTTTACCTTTTTGAACATCCACTGTAATGCTTAAATGTACTCAAAAAGGCCTTCACAGATGAATCTACAAATAAACAACTGCAAATGTTTCCCAGATTTAGGAGACATTTCAGTATGGGCAGAGGGCAAATGTGATTATACTTGTAGTCAGAGGGGTGTTGGTGATTAACGGTGAGTAATGGTTCATTTCTGCAATAGTCAAAGAAGCCATCCGTCACAACAACCCGTAAAAGCCAAATTAGAAGCGCATTAGAGAGTTACAAAAGCATGAACAACACAGGGTTTCTGCGGCCAGCTGGGCCCAAGCATCAGGGAGTCTTTGTATTTTCAAGACACTTTTTAAAATAAAATGTCTTTTACAAGTTGCTAGCTCCTTTCAGGAATAACTTCTTAGGCTTATGTTGTTTGCTTAACGCTAGCGAGTGTCAGTGTGCAGTCGAGACACAGAGAGTGCGTGTGTGTGCGTTAAGTATGAAGCTAGCAGCGATATTATAGCTGTGAACATAGCAGTGAGAGTACAGTGTCGGCCATTTGTCGGTGAATAACTGCTATAACTCCTCAAGAGCAAAGGTATCGAGTCTTACTGATACTCATAGCTCATGTACCAAGTTAGTTGTTGTATCTCTTTACTCAGAACCTGTGTGCGTCTTTATACTCATGTGGGTCTGACAGTGGGACTGAGGGAATGAGCAATCTGTGTGTGTGGCTGCATTGCTGTTAGGTTGTGTTCTTTATGAGGTGTTTGTGGGAGATATTCCCTGCAGAAGCGAGTGGGTGTCCTTTTTCTTTAACATCTTAATTTGCATTTTAAAATGTAAGTTTTCTTTTAAGACAGATGAGGTTCTAAGCCCATGAAAGGTTATGCATGCAAATACACAAAATGTATTCGGGCTATGCTCCTCTTCATGTTCATTTGGAGCTTTACCCCTGCAGCTCTACACCCCACAACACTCTGAGGGAAGGTTAGAAAGACTGCAAAGATTGTATTTAATTCGTTAATTTCTTGATGTCACATTGTAAGATTGTGCCATTTATAAATGTACACGTGAAGTGGTTCCCACTGTGCGCACCATCAGATTGCTTTGACGGAAACTATTACTCATGCTTCAACTGACTGTTCAGAATCACAGGGCATTTCAGTGCTTAGAAAAGGCTATCATTTACAATTCCACTTGTATGCCTCGCTCACTTCTCATTTGGTCGGCTGAGGTTGTGACTTTTAATAACTGTAATTGGTTTGTCAAACTTTGATTTTATTTTTTCTGTACGTTATCGATCTGTAATTGTAAAGATAAAATTGTATTGGATCACAATACTGTATCATATGTATTTTGCCTTAAAATCCCTGTTCTGTGTCGCCTTTAATCTACCAATTATTATATTGTATAAAATGTCAGAAAATAGTTATGAAATTCCCATTTAATTTGCTTATGATAAAACATATTGGAAACCTTATTAGCCCCATACAAATGAGCCCGTCAGCAGCTGTAAATGGGTTGGGACCTTCTCAAATTTCCATCATGATGTTGCTAAAACAGACTTATTTGCTGTGGACATAGTCAGTATGAAAATATGAAACATGCGTGCAAACACATTTGTATACTTCAAATGACCACAGCTCCTCTGTGTCTGGAGGGCTCGTCATATGTGTGTTTGTCCCTGTTGCCAAATGATTAAACAGCCGTTATACTATCTGATGAGGTTTCACTGTGAATACAAAAATGGAGAGACAGGTGTGGTAGGGGCCAGTTTCCAGAAAGATAAAAAATAAAAATGCATCTGGGGTGCAGCAAGGGGTAAGCAGGGAGGAGGCAGGAGCTACCTAAAGGGGCTACCCATCTGCCAGACAACCTTGCACAGATAACAACGACACTAGGGACCTCTACACACACCCCTGTCGTCACAGCAGCAAAAACAAACGCCACCGGAGTGTGAGATAAAAACATTAAATTACGACTCGCATTATCATGGTGGGCGCTGTCTTTTTTTAAATCAAGATATTCTGTTGTTCTGTTAGCCCAATGCCAGCCCAATCAATTCATTCAATTCAATCAAAACAACAGTTTGAAACACGCATCGTTATTTGTTTGGTAACTTTTGATGATAACAGTGTCACTGTAATTATGAACGTCCAGACTATTCCAAACTAAAACAGCTCTGATGTGAACTACAGACGTGTTGTACTACATTGTGCGCTGGCAATAGTTTGTATTATTTTATCTATAAACGATTGTGTCGGCTATCTCTGTTTATAATTATAAGAGAACTGCTTGTAGACGAGTGGTTTTGTTATGTTATGCACAAATAAATAAATAATATTTGTTGTGCCTTTCAGTTTATTGGCCTAACTGACCAATGGAGTGTGCAAATGAGAGCTCGAGCGGCCATTTCCATGGAGTAACAGAAAACATTATAGCCTGGAACCACAGTAATAGGTGGTAATTAAATGCTTGATTAAATTAATGAAATGCTTAGTCGGCTGATTGTTGAGTCAATAAGCAGGAGTGGTGAAAGGAATGCACACTGTACCTGCCGTGATGATTAAATGCATGTTCCTGAATTGTATTTGTGAGCAAACGTGGACATTAAAAGCCAGTATAGATAAAGATTCACTACGGGCTTGCTAGTGGATACATCCGCAAACATGAAGCCCTCAGGTGGCATCCTCTAGCAGGGCTTGGAGGTCCACAGCAAAACATGCTCAACAATGTGTTCCCATTTGATTAAGCACCACCATAACTCCTTATTCCATGAAGCTCCCCGCTTCGAAAGGGACTTTAATCAGATTGGACAGCACATCTCTAACCTGACTGTGAGGCATGGTTTCTTATGAAATGAGATAGCCATGTCATACTGAGCAATCAAACTGAGCTGTTGACATTTTGAGAAATCCCTACTGTGTCATCCCTGGTGAAGAAATTGTCTTCAGCTCAATAACAATCTATTATGCATAGAGTTTTGTGGAGACACTGAGCCCTCGCAATGGGTTGTCATCCTAAGGTGGAAAATGTACTGGTTCACACGAGGTCTTTGATAAGTAATCATTTACAAAAATATCTACCTTGTGTCACAACTGCGGATGAAGATGAATTTACCGTTGCTTTTAGTCGATGTACAGAAAACACAGCATGAGTAGCAAGATGTGTCTTCCACCATCAGAATATCTTCTTTGCAGGGAAACAATTGTTTGTTAACCCTGGTCAGCAAAGCTTTGCTGCAGTGGGTGTGTGTCAACACTTGATTTGTGCAGCAGACCTGCCAGTCAAGACTGTAAGTCTCACTATTGCCCCGCTCTGAGTCTGCACACAGCTTGCTGCCAAAAATTCATGTCTTTAAGTGTATGCGTATTGTAGGGTTGTCAAATTTTGTTCAAAAAATGTACAATCTATAAGTGCAGCAGGCAGTTTAAGTGTGATCCATCAGCTCGACCTATTGCACTGATGGATCAGTAAACTAAGCGGGGGCCGGGTGGGCACCCCTGTACCCATCAGACCCATGGCCCTTCGCTGCATGTCACCTCTTCTCTTCCAGTATGTCGCGTCTATCTAATTAATACAAACTGGCCATAACAAAACGCTACTAATTAAAATGAAAGAAAACAGAAAAGCTGTACTGCTCAGATATTAGAGCTCACTGTGTCGCAGGCTACACTTGACGGATTACACTGCATGTTCAAATGACTTACAAGACTTGCTTGAATTATTCAAACTTTTTGAAAAAGCGACAGCCCGAGTGTATTGTGCTTAAATTCAGACGGACTAACTCACTGCTCTCACAGACATGAGTAATACTACTTTCCATCAGTCTTACAAATAAGCTTAAGCAACCATGCTGGGTAGCAGCCACACAGCTCAGGTACAATAAGAACAGCATTCTACATTTAGATTATTTCATTTCCGTCTTTGTTTTGTTCGGGTTTTCAGGTATCAACACCCTACCGTTTACACCACTGTGATCAAATGCATTTTGAAGTGATTTCCAGGACGCTGGACGACAAACAAGACAGATATTTCAGGCATGTCAGCGGCAGTTATTTGGTGTTTTTCACCAAACCAAACGACCCAAACTGAGGCAAATGCTCAAAAACGTCCATGGGCAAAACAGTGACGATTATTTATCTGTCCATCAACTAATCAATAACGTTAGATGGTGAAACAATTTGTCCACTAACGGTTACATAAACTGAGTAGAAAACTGGACCTGAGAGTTCAATGAGGAATGATGACTCTCATGATATCTCCTCCTCTGCTTCATTCATAATTTAAGCCACACTTGCTGGCTTCTGTCAATTCAAATATTCCCCGCTTCCCTCTATCATGTTATCAAATCTAAATGTGACAGCTCTCTCCGACTTCACGTCACCCTGCCGAGTGAGCAACCAAAAAAATTGGCCAGTTCTCTGTCTTACTCGTGTGGCCAGTTATCAATCAGCTTATTAACAAAATAAACTGCACCTGCAATTGGAGTGAGTACCTGCCACTCATGTAGCATGCCCTCTCTTGATTTAACGTGCCGAGAAGCTGCTGCCATAGCGGGGCACTTTAGACTGTCAAACGGAAAAGTTAATGGTTTCTATTGACTAAGAGAAGTAACTTATCGTCATCTTCAAATCTCAACATTTTAAATTGAAAGGAAGAAAGTTGAATTTACCGTTCATGTTACGGACACCTGCTGGACACTGGATCGCGCCCAGCAGAACGCGATTGTAGACGCCGAGGTCGTTCTTGATTGGCTCGTGGGGTACAAGAACGCCCACTTTTACTTCCTCGCTACTTTATCGACGCACAGCTGGTTCTGGCTGCTAGTTATTATGGTACCGTGGACTACTTTGCCAGGAGGAGAGCAGAGGCTCCTAGTAGCCTGCCAGAAAATCACGTCATCATCTTGCGTGAAGGCTTCTCAAGTTGTCGCCACACTTGGTCATGCACCTCTGGATTTTTGTAACTACAGGCGCTTGCTTCAGTAATAAACTCATAATATCTAATAAGTCGGCCAATTAGTTTTTTAAATTATATAATTTACTATACACGATAAAAAGAATCCCATGATACTAAACAATTAACAATTATAAAATATAATTGGAAATGACTGAGTAATTCAAGAACTAATTGTCAGTAATTTATTAATTGGATTTAATCGGATAAATTAATTGATGTGATTAAATATAAGGATCTGTCGCAGCCTTACTCTGGATTAGTTCATTATTCGTTGTATAATGAACTAATTATTCATATTAGTACGATTTTTGGTCCCTTGGTGTAAATTGTTACCAGAATAGGCCATTGCTACTCGCCTATCAATTACAAGTATGCCAAGATGAAACAATGACCATCTTCCAAAAGTTTCTGTATTCCCATAAGATACGTGACGCCATTTTAAATCACAAAATGCTGTGTTTGTTTTGGACGACACAGTGGCCTAAAGTTGTAATTTCAGAAAAGGTGTGTGGAAAAACCCCTGGTGTGTTTCTTGCCATGCATGAGTGTGTAGGCTACACAAGCATGTCTATTCATGCAACTCCATTTCTGTCTTTTGCATATGCTTCATGTAAGTCTTTGAGTATCTCCGCTGTGATTGGAGGAGGACTGCAGCATTTTAAAAGCCCATCACTCTAGTGCAGGGGTGGCCAACCAGTCAGAGACTAAGAGCCACATTTTTTACTGTGTTACCGCAAAGAGCCACATCATACACATGGGCACACATGAACATCACCCCATCCCTTCCTCACACACACACACACACACACACACACACACACACACACACACACACACACACACACACACACACACACACACACACACACACACACACACACACACACACACACACACACACACACACATATTGTAAATGTCACACACCAACATGATAATGACAGAAATTGACTCCTACAGTACTAAGACCACAGGCCAGTCATTTTCAACAATGAACATGGTGTGCACTGTCTCACACACACAAACTCTCAGTTCAACCAAGTCCACAAACTAAAATATAAACTCTCCCACTCTGTTAAAAACGTCCTGTGTTCATCTTCATATTTTCTTTTTGCTGTGCATTTTTTCCCTGCCATTTTGAGAGTGAACTGGACACAAATTGTTTACTCAAATGATCTTGCCCCTACTGCAGGGGTCTTCAATTAAAATTCCGAAAGGTCCAGCTTGAGAGAATCTCCTCGGGCAAAGGTCCGGAACATTACAATAATATCTAACTTGCGCTATTTAGTGCCATATATATATACATTCAAGAAGCCTAGTAGTAGTAATGTCTCTGTGTAGTCAACAACTGTCAAATCAAATAAAGAAAGTACACATCAATTATATTTTAACAATTATTATTCTCAATTTTCAAATTGAACTGGATGGATTATAAATAATACACAGAAATACATGAATAAATGTTCTTCTAATTTCAAGTACAATAAGGGCTTGATTAAAGAATCACTGACAGAACAGAAAGCTTTTAAAAAATGTGCATCTTAAAATAAAGTAATGAATTTCAGAAAAAATGAATTTCACTGAATTGTCCTGCAGCTTTAAATTCAGTTCATTCAGGTGTGAAGTGATGTCAATAAAGCCACAATATATTTTTCTCATCTTCTAAAAAGATAAATTAGTGAGCATGATCTTTATCTGTGGTTATTAATCCACTTGTTTCAGCTCTATCCTCTCTGTTAACATCATTGTTGTGAAGTGAATTCATGCGTTAGGATTCTGATCATGTTGGGCTCTTATGTTTATTTTCTGTGTCTTCATTTAGATGTGAGTGGGTACGTTTGTTCAAAAGAGTTGTGCTTTGTCTCGTAGTGGCGCTTCATTTACCGCTTTGAATTATCGTCACGGTCTCCAAACATGTGAGACACACTGGTTTTAAACTGTCCGTGTGAAGAATTCACCGATAAGAGTATGTTCATTCCTGGTTAAAGACTCTGGTCTCTCTGAACACTTTTCTCTCTTTGGAGAACGTCATGTGAAACAACTTCTCTGACTCACGTAATATTCTCCTGCTCTTTCCTCGTCTCTCCCCCGGTGTGTGTACAGCTCAGAATACCCATATTTGATTCGCTGGGCTGCCATCACGTGATGTGATTTGCAACTCATTGGTCGGTGCGTTTCCTGCATCGCTGAACGAGTGCGAAGCGAACACACACATTAAAAAAAACACAAACACAAACTTCGACATGAACGTAAGAGCCGCATGAAACCAGGCAAAGAGCCGCATGCGGCTCGGGAGCCGCGGGTTGGCCAGGCCTGCTCTAGTGTTTCTTTTCTCCACCAGTCACATTTCCATGTAAAGAGCTGACAGCCATACAGTCCCTTCTGGCACACTGTAATGGATACCTCTTTTTGAGGTACGACAATGTGAAAGTGAACACTACCTGCTGCTCCTTTACACCTGCCACACACACACACACACACACTGACACCCTAAAAAATGTACTGCCTTGGTACCTTTAGCTATTCACACACATAGCATAATATATCAAGAAAATGCAAATGAGTTTTTTCTCCCACGTACATATTTCGATTGTTTGTGTTTGGTGCGTTTGAGGGTGAGGAGAGCTGGCGGGTGGGAGTGGGGCATGAATTTGCAGCCATGCTGCAGTAATGGAATCAAAGACTGATGAGTGTGCATACCAGACTATTTACTCTGCCTGGCTCCAAAACAAAAAGCCACGATCCCCACTATCTTTCTTCCAGTGGCCCTTCCACCCCATCTCACAACATATGTCCCCTGCCCCCCTCCCTCCCTCTCTTCCTCCCTCTGAACTCTGAGTTAATCATTTAGAAATAATTAAATTCAATAAAGCGGAACAGATTAAATACGAAACAACGATTGGGCGTTAAGGGGCAGGGTGTGTAGCAGTAGCTTCCTCCCTCACTGTAGGGAAGAGCAAGTGATGTGCTGAGACCAGACAGAGAGAGAGAGAGAGAGAGAGAGAGAGAGAGAGAGAGAGAGAGAGAGAGAGAGAGAGAGAGAGAGAGGTATGACTTACAAGAGTTTCAGGGGAAACAGAGACAGACAAATGTCTGCAGCATCAACAAAAAGGTGTGACAAAGGACAAGAAAAAAAGCGAGGGAATAAAAGAGTCAGTTAAATATTCATAAAGGCTGCGTTGATGGGTAGTGACGTATATAGGGCAGCGGGGGAGATAGAGGAGACTGAGGCGAATAATGAACATAGACAGAGACACCCCTATGCTTTACGACACAGCTGGAGGTTCATGGGCACAAGGCACAACCTCACAACTAGAAAAAGCATTTCCTGCTGAAAATGCGTTGGAATGCTGAAAACTGAAATTAATCGCAAAAACATTGCTGAAAATAGATATCCAATTCAAAAACAAATTGCAAAAAGCTTAATAATTCAAAAAGTTTAAAGATTACAAATATGAAAAGTCATATCACACCTCTCCTGAAAGAGCTGAACATTTTGATATTTGAACAGTCTCTGAAATGGTGTCTGTAGCTGAAAGTATGAGGAAGTTGAAGGATTTGAAAGTTGAAGCAGTTTAAGAAGATTTGAAAATCTTCTCCATAGAAACCCATTCAAAAAAAAGTTGCTAAAAGCTTAATAATTCAAAAAGTTTAAAGGTTAGAAATATGAAGAGATATAGCACCCCTCTGCTGAAAGAGCTGAACATTTTGATAGTTGAACAGTTTCTGTAGCTTAAAATATGAAGGAGAAGAAGAGTTTAAAAAAAAAGGGGGACGGAAGAAATAGTGGAATAAAGATTCGAAGAACAATAGTTGGAATGCCTAACAGCATTCCAACAAATACAAAATGTGCTATTATAACGAAGCAAACAACACGTGCATGCAGAAAATGATGGTGGGTAACAAATTCCACGAATGATCAAAACCCAACAAAGTGTTAGATGTCTTTCAATTCCCTTCCATTTTCCTATCGTGTCCGTATAGCTGCTGTCCTGAGCCCATTGGTTCCTACAGAAGATGTAGATCTTAAAAGATTTCAGCAAACGTGACTTAAACAGGAGTACGGAGAGCGTTTGGTGGGTGTTAGTTTTGGTCCCAAATGAAGAAACATTCGGTGAGCTTGTTAGTATTTACAGCAGCAGGACGGTGGATTGGCTCAAAATAAACTACAGTACCCATGTTTATTGTTCCTGAGGAACATGTGATATGCTAGAGCTACATCAGGCTTTGGCTACATACATGTACAAATGCACTCTTTTTTATATCATAATACTTATCATGTAAGGATGAAGTAAAATGATTTAGCAAATTGGATTCCTGTTGGCCACTGCCTCCAGAGAGAGCGCAGACCAATATTGACCTTGAATCAGAGTCAACCTTCTGGCTGTGGTTTACATTGCAGCTGCAATTGATAATTACGTATTCTCACACAAAAAATGAATAAACTCGCAATTCTCTTGGCACCTTGTTTTCAATGGAGATGATTCGTAGGTCGTGGTTCCAGCTGACATGTAGGCCTTTTCAATTACGCATCATTTCTTAAGTTGGCTCTGGCCCCAGTAAACTCCCTCTTGGCCTTGCACTGGAGAAGAAGCTATTGACCGGGCGGCACTGGATTGGACACAAACACTGTATTAGTGTGATTGGGTGGATAGAGCTGATCCATGCTGGGGGCAGCCTGTCTGCCTGCCTGCTGCTACTAACCAATCTCAGAGGGAAAATCAGGATTCAATTAGTCCGGCCAGAGGAGCACTCTCTCTCTCTCTCTCTACCTCGCTCCCTCTTTTATGTTTGTTATCCAATCGTTTGGCCATTCTCCTACTTGATCTCTTTTTCTCTTGTCTCCCTATCGCAGTCAGAATTCCCTTACGACCGCTGCAGCTAACCCGACCCAGAGTGGAATATGGAATTCAATTAGTCCAGCCCTAGGAGCTCTCTCTGGTTTACTGTTCACCCTCACATGATTGCAGTTCATCTGATGGTTACTCCGATTCCGCCTCCCTCTTCTCTCCCTCACACAGGCATCTCCTCTGTCCGCCTCCTTGCCGGCACCCAGCTGTAGCATAAATTCTTATAGATGGACGGATAGGGCATGGGCGGAGAACAAAAGACAAAACAAAAAAAATAAGAAAGCTAGAGAAATGGAGAACGATAGCCATAAGAGGGAGTTGACATCCAGGGGGGCTATTAAAAACAGAAAGAGAAGATAAAAGAGGCGGGGAAGGGAGAGATGGACCTGTAAAGAGGAATGATGGGATAATGGAGTGAAAAAGTAAGAGGTATAAATAACTGGTTATGATGGCAGGAAGAGAAATGGAGGCACACAAAAATGAGTGCTAGAGAACCACAAGACATAGAATGTGATTGACTGAGAACTGCGACGCATTAAGAAAAAGAAAATTCAAGGCCCTCATAATAACATGTACAATAGAAGCCAGAGGAAATGGAGAGACAAGATATAAATACAGAGGGGTAAATGTGGGAGGCTGGTATGAAATACATTCATCATGAATATCTGACTCCTGACGCGACAGATGTTCTGAAACCCCTCCCTACGCCTCACCCATTATCAGGCGTCTCTGCCTGTAAACCCACATAAAGCCTGCATTATCTCAGACTCGTACAACACGGCATGCTGCTCTTGTGGAAGTGCAGATGCGGGGCTACTTTCAAATACCCTCTAACAGCGGTAAATGCAAGTCGCACATTTTTTTTTTTTGACGTCGATTTCCCACAGAACCGGTGTGTTGTGAACCATCATCGCACACCCACATGTGGACATTTTTATTGCTTTGAGTCTTTCTGTGGGGGGGGAAATGGTGAGAGTTGCCTGAAAGAACTTCAAATTTGATCAATACAGCTACAGTGTGATGTGCACACTGTGCTCCTGTGCCTGCCAACGGCTTGCGCTATATACCCATCCACAAATCCCAGGAGTATCATGAGTAGTCCTCTTCCCTTTGACGAGTATCTACTCTCAGTACTTTTGCAGGATTTCAAAGTTGTCGAGGGTGTAAAGTTTTCTATTACAGTGTACTCAAAGAGAGGGAAGTACTGCTTCATCAAAAGACAGCAGTGCTGCGTGCCAGGTATGATGTCCAAGAAGTCGGCTGAAGCAGATTTACAGCGGAACAGTATATATTTGGTTGTACAATGTGATCGCAAGTGGTAGCTACTAGGGGCGTAACAATACGCATATTCGTATTGAACCGTTTGGTACGAGGCTCACGGTTCGGTACGCATGACGAACCGAATAATACGTTTGAATTTAAAAAAAAAAATTTTTTTTGTTTTTAAACCTTTATTGATGAAGAGCCACGTTCATTCAGGTTTAGTTCCATTATTGTTCATACTAAAATGATGATGGAGAAGATGTAAGTAACAATACTACATAACATTAAGGAGCAGTTTTGTTTTTTATGCTTATGTGTCGCTAAGAAGACACCCCAGAAGATGAGTCACTCAGGTATAGTTCCATCATTGTTCAAAGTCAAAGAATAACTTTATGATGTTAGTTGTAATGAATCAATATATTTTAAAATCAAGTACATTTCTCTGACATTTATAGTTTTCTACTGTACCGAAACGTACCGAACTGTGGCTCCACTGTATCGTACCCAACCCAACCGTGAATTTTGTGAACCGCTACACCCCTAGTAGCTACAGTATGTTACTTTGGGCTGCACTATGATACTAACATAGACAGTTACCTTTATTTTACTCACTCTGGATTTTCTAAAATCTAAGACAGACCACTGCTTTTTACAGCAAGATTACCAGTTAAACCAGGCCCACTTGTGTGAATCACGCTCATTTTCAGGGTCATAAAGCAGGACCCCCATGGAGACTTAACCCTCCAGACAAGCCTGGTAACACTAGTTTTCAGGCTTTACTATACTCGTTTCTCTGTACTGATGTATTGTGACCTCGAGTCCAGGCTACGCTGCTTATGTTGAATGGAGAGCTCATCTCTTTTCAACCTAAAGTATATACACACATTGTATGTGGTTTTAAAGGCAATAAATGCTTCTTGAGTACTTTAGCTAAAATAATAAATAGCATTGACCCAAGGCGAATTGAAAATGACTATTAGATACTCATTTAATTTAATGTTGCATTTTACACATGGCGGGTTTCTCTTAACATTTAAATTTTCTTAATTGAAAATTGATGGTATTTGCTTTAGATGTCTCAGGTCTGTGTATTGCATTTCAAGTCATGTGACTGATTACAACAGCTTTGAATTTGCTTTATTAAACAACTCCCAGTACAGATGTTTAAGATAAGCCCTGCTTTTCTGAGCCGTCTTTATGAAAACATGTAGAAGAAGCTTATAAAATGAGGTGCACGTTATAAATGGAGAACACCCTGAAGAAGGATTTGTCACTTTGTTGGCAGTTTAGTTCATCTTTTGATGTGGTTTACATGGGATTCAAAGCCAACACCACCTGTCCTAATTGAAAAGGTGCTGCTTTTAAGACATTCATGGTAGGGGCTTTAGACAAAGCTGCTGATCCCATTGGGAGATAGCAGGGCGCTATACCACTTTTGATTAGCATGCTGTATGGGGAAGATAAGAAGGGAGTGGTGGTGGACGACGAGGGAGTTAAAGGGTTTTCAAGACCAATCGTTCTCAACATCTTTTTCTCTTTTGAAGGGAATTGCCTTGGAGCAAGCGGATACGATTTGTGGTATTTTCTTTCTGGGTGTGTTTATACGTGTGCATGTATACATACAAAAGGCACAAGAAAGGAAGGGAAGGAGGTAAACAAAAAAGTTACGCAGTGCACATGTATTTGTGAGAGGGAGCTTTTTGAATCCTCAAAGAAAAGGGGTGTTTCTTATCTGTCCTTGTGTTTCAAGGGGAGATGAAAGCAATCTTCAAATGGCATCTGCAGTCGAGGAGCACTTGAACCCAATCAGCACCCGTCAGACTCAAATGGACCACAGGAGGGTTTCTGTGGTGAAGGAAGCTTAATGCCAATCACGCCAAACACTCACATTCTCACGCAGCAATCAGGCATTCTCATACGGTCTGCGGTAATAAAAGGACTCAAATTGGACGCGGCTTGCACCTCTGGAGGGGTGACACAGCCTTTAGGCAGCAACAGATGCAGGAAACCTGTGGTTATGAGGCAGATCACACGGGTGACAACCCCAGCCATGCAACGGGGCCGTTCATTTGTTTCACTGCCAAAAAAAGATGCTCGTCTCCTCTTTGAGCTCTCATGACTGCTGGTGGTTCTCCTGCCAGTCCTCCATCGTTCACAAGGATTTTCAAGCCGTAATTTCCCTGAACTTCAGAGTCCATGTGCCAAAACTACTCACACTCGGGCCACTCGACCAGGTATCGCTAAATGTCATTGGCAGCACAGGCAGACGCTGAAACGCATGCAGACTGGTGGTAATGAACAAGGTTGGGCTAATTAAAGATAATGAGCTGTGGGTTGTCCATGTGCCAGTTAAAAGCTAGTGGTATCACACACTTTATCACAGAGTAACAAGTAACATACTGTTATGTTATTTAGTAAAGCTTCAGTTCAACATTCAGATCCGTCAAAATAATGACTTTATTCATAATAATAAGGATATTGCTCTGCTTTATCTTCAAATTGGCTCATTTGGTGAATTCCACTTCCTCATGCACAATATAAAATGGGTTGAATGCTATATTCTGTGTATATGAAGGCAGCAGGTGGTGCACTCTACTTTAGAGCAGGACTTCATTCACACATATAATTGTAGTCACCATTAGTAAACTGGAAACTCCATTATTTGCAAATATTATCAACAGAACTATTTTTTTCCTGGTAAGAGAGAGAAAGATATGCGAGATAAGTGGGATACGTCTGATTCTTTATAATAGGTGCCAACATTTTATTCGGTGTAGCTGCACAGTTTGTGTGCATGTTTTTGAGTCTGATGAATTATTAAAGAGATTAATTGTTCGGCTACATCTGGCTCAGAAAAGGGACTATTGTGACCTCTTACATCCACGTTGTCTATCGGGTGAGATTGGGCTGCATGCCAACGTCTGTGTGTGTTATAATGGCAAACTCCACCTGTGCCCACTTTAATCCGGCTTGGGTGGACATGGAGTGGTTTGTATAATTTGCAGAGTCTGTACAAAGCAAAGTGGGAAAAGGACACCGCCATGGCCAAATGACACTTTGTCACAGCGCCAGCCTCCGATGCTGCACGGCTCAAAAACCTGGTGTGGGCAGAAAACTGCTCTTATTCATAGTTTAAGAATTAGGACACAAAAGATGGCACTTCAAGCAAAAAAAAAAAAAAAAAAAAAAAAAAAAAAAGAACATTTCGACGGCTTCAGTGGGTCCCTGTTGTGTAGCCATGGCAACATCATATGTGGAGAGAGCAGGCTGGTCTACAGTTAGATTGTGGCGCTGGCCTTCGTGCTTTCTTGCTGCAACACTTTCAGTTGTTTGAACTCTCAGTTCATGTTTATTGTCGCTCACCCTGTATGTGTAAAAACTTGCAACGTGTGCGGAGTCTGTGCATGCACAGACTCCGCACACGTTGCAAGTTTTACCTAGAAACTACTCGAGTTGCTCTGCAAATGTATGCAAATAATATGCTCAAAATATCGAGTCTTGAGTATAACGTACAATAATAAATAAATGTTTTGTATTTGTTTTATATTCAATTAACCCCCAGTGATTAGTTTGGAGTAAATAGAAGACTTTGTTTTATCGTCATCAATTAGAGTGAAAAAATACTAGCATAAAAAAAATCGACAGAGAAAAAGAGAGAAAGATTAATGGAAAAGAGACTAGTGGGCTTAAAATGGAAAGCAACGGTCTCTGAGCCAAATGTAGAGTGAGCATCGGCACTGACTTTCAAAGATGAAAAGCACTCAAAGACAAGAAACGCTTGATGAGGGATGAAGATGTGGGTCTTGAATTGGTGCTCTTTTCTCTCTTTGGCTCTTTTCAACTTGTAGTTTCATCGCTGTATGTTAGCTGAAGTGACACTGATAGTGAACTGCCTGCACAGTGTGGCTCTAACTTTTATAAAGAAAAGTTATATGTTATGCGTTGTGTGCGTGCGTGCGTGCATGCGTGGTTTTTAGATTTGAGTATTTGCTTTCCGGTTGAAGAGAGTAAAAATGAAACTAAACTATGGTCACAAAACATGTTTCCAGTGTAATGTAGTTTACCTATTACCATCTTAGTGGCCATAGCCTCTCTCTGAGCTGGAGGTCTTTAACTTTCTGTCCCTCTTAGCACAGCAGCCTATACTTTATTTCATTCAATTAAAGTTAAGTCCAGTGATTTCCCACAGAAAGTTATTACTGGAAAATACAACAGAAGCCACGATGCTTATCACAAAAAACATGTCCCTGCTGAGACAAAAAACAAATACAGCAACTAATGGATTATCAATTTCATTGTATTTTTGAGATAATGAGTTTTTGCACCAGGCATGAGGAAAACAAATATAGAGGATATGGTTAGCCCGATTGCGAGCAAGCTGGTGCTCTAACAATTGATTGCCTGTATAGAGAACAGATGAGCATGAACAGGCCACAGCATAAACATGTCACAATCCTTCACTACCAAAAGTTGCCTTACAGTCAATGTTTGAATGGTGATCAATAGCATCAGCTTGTCAATGTGCAGAATTAAGTCAGGGTCCATCACAGAATCATAGTCAAAACGTGATCAGGATACCAGTTACTGGTAAGGGTTGTTATTATTTACAAGTAATCCTGCTTTAGCAAAGTAATGTCATCACAACTTACTTATCTAAGCTACCATGAAGCCCACACCGTCACTAACTGCACTCCCACCCGAAACATAATTATTTTTGGAAAGACAGAAAAGCAATATTAGAGAGAAGAGACAGAATGTCTACAAGGAAATATCCAGGATGTCAAACTGATTCAACAGCAAAAACAGATTCAAAAGATAAAGATAGAAGCTAAAGCCTACAGATCAGTGGGTGGAGTGAACCACCACATCACCTGGAGATCGAGACGGAAGACAATGAAATTAAGAAACAACTCTGTAAAGCCGGGTTGGTCTGTATTCACTGTTACAATCATTAAAAAGCAAAAGCGTGTGCAGGCATTCAGTATACCTTCAGTAGCTAGCGAACCATAGAAGTGCATTCACTAGTTTTTGATGTGCTAACATACTTTGCTAAAGTTAGCGCCACAGGTTTTTACGTATAAATGTAACGTTTTAGAAACGTTTAGCTCCTTCCAACCTTTCCGGGTAACGAGTATCACTATTATCCAACGTTTAACCCCGACTAGCTCCAAATCCACAAAACCAGCCTGAAAATGTGAAGCTGAAGGGTCAACTGGTACTGCAACATCCGCTACACCGATCAATAACCTTTAGTCTCTTTTTTTTACTAGGAACTCCAGAAGTGTTAACAGCACCAGGTGACCTTTGACCTTTCTGTAGTATCACCACAATGTGACTGTCACTCTCAGAAGTTGAGAGACGAGATGAGGAAATGAAAGGGATTTAAAAGTTGAAAGCAGGAGGCTGCGACACACAGGGGGGTTTACTGTTCATGCTCGAGTGCGAGCGTGTATATGTTAATGTGCATTATGTGTATGTGCCTGCGTGTGATCAATAGAGAAATGAGAGGCGGAGGATGAAGTGAAGATGCGCTTGTGTGTGGTCCTTTGAGATCTTAGCATCTGTGTCACAGTAATTATTAACAGATTAGCCCTGAGAAAATCACCGGAGATGGAAAACAGATTGACAAAGCGGGATTATAGCTGCCGCTACATCTTTTGATCCGTTGTTTCTGCTTTTTTCTCTCTTATCACTAACAATACTAAAGAGCCACGCTAAAAAACTCAACCTCCAAAGTACACTTGCCTACAAACTTAAAAAAAACAATGCTAGGCGAACAATTGGATATATATACGATTCGTGGTGAGATGGCGCAAAGGAGTGTCAGTTCTAATCAAGAAGTATTTGTGTGCTTTTTCCCTGTGCAGTGTTTTTCTCCACAGGCTCATCCAAAGTGACTGGGAGTGAGCAGCGGCCTCACAATTGAGTCGTTCACACAGCAAATGCCTGAAAGCACGGAAGAGACTGCTAATTAAATGTGGATGGGGCTAAACTTACGGCTTGGGACATTTTGCCAGGGGTGCCAAAACGAGCATGGAGACGCTTCTTTTGTTTGTCACTATCTATTTATTTTATCTCATCTTATTCAAGGATTTTCTTGTATTACTGTCTGACACTGAATTTACTAAAATGTTATCAGTATGAGTGGTGGAAACTGACTGAAAGTACATATACGTAAGTACTGAAGTATTTCTTCTTTCTATTTATACTTCACTGCATTTCAGAGGAAAATATTGTATATATTTGGGATATATAGCTACTTCCTTTCAGAAAAAGATTTTACACAAAACATTTGAGAAACCTGCAGTAAAGAATATGGGAACATCTTCCACCACCGGTCTTCATGAGACCTTGTTATGTGTATTTAGCTCTTCCCGAGCAGCTACATGAAGTGTGCAAATTATAGCCCTGAACAGACTTCCCCATGGGCTTTACTTGTTATCAAATACACACTTCATATTTCATTACCACATAGGCCCTTACACCCCACCACTAGGGACCGGCGCCTAGCAGAGCGAGGGTACCCTCTCTGGATGAGCTACGATCACAATCAGGCCTGTAAGCAGATGGCCATCATGACGTGCGGTATGGCCGGGTGCACTTGACTTATGGCTGACTCAGATCAGCCACATCAAAGTCGAGGCGGAATAGATGGTTTAATTAAGGCCTCGTTTTAGTGATGGAGAGCAACGTCAATATGTTGGACATTTGTTGCTTAAAGAAAAGGGTCAAATTGAAAAAAACTAAATCAGGGAACACCGTCCTATCAATTTAATAATAATTCCGTGACAAACCGCAGCGGGAGAGTGAAAGTAGAAATGAGAGGACTATCTGGTAATATCAAACTGTTAGGAGAAATGAGATAGAAGATTATCTATTATCTAACCCCAGAAAGCTGAGCTGATGCAAGATGAAAATGATAAGCGTGGACATTTTCGTCAAAAATGGGATAAAAGATTCATTTGAATTTTGTCGCATGGTGTCATTGTTATCTTCGTGTTATACAACACTCGCAGTCAAGCCAGCTTTCTGTCACGTATGTGTGTACTGTGTGAACACATTTGCTTATGTATAGCAAACACAAGCATATTCCCAGTTGCCTTTATTCTTATTTTACTCTCAGCTTTCCACACTCCATGCAGATTACTCCGAACAACCTACACACATTACTACACGCACACAGACTCTCGTAGAGACACACAGGCACAGAGACGACGCTTCCATTGGGCACGGCTCATGAGGAACATCCATCAGCACTGAATACACACTTGTGAATCTAACGCTCAATAAAGCAAATATAAACCTCCAGTTCCCGTTATCTGTCTTCAGCAGGTGCAAACGCTGTGACAGAAAGCGGAGGGATGCGAAGGGAAAAGAGAAAAGAATGAGTACCGGCCACTCCGATGTATCTCCTCATCAACTATCCTACATTAAGTGTGTATGAAATAAGGCCCCTTTATCAGAATGCCACACTGTTACATGTACAAAGACATATATATATATATAAATATATAACAAAATATCTCAATGCAACGCATGACAGACTCCTCCATCCTCCTCCAACGGACAGTTCAGAGGAGAGAGGTGGTTCAGTAGGGGAGAGGAAATAAATCCCATCTCTCTAGCTCTCTTTTCTCCCTTTCTCTTTATTTTAGTTGTCTAGCTCTCATCATCTCAATTTACATAACATCATCGAGCTCTTCCTCTCCAGCGAATATCCTACGTGTACTACTCTTATAAACGCAAGTGTGTGTCTGTGTATGTGCACCAACTTTTATACTTTTATACGTATGCATGCTGCAGATAAGAGTGAATTTACAAGACTTGCTCTCACTACTGCTTATGTGTTAGCCTGCGCTCGTAACTTGTCCATGTATGTGTGTTAGCTTATTGATAACAGAAGGCTTTTACACAAGAAACCTTTGCCCAACCTTAGTCTTCACCGTAGAAATGGAGGCTCAAATGAGCTGTTTGAGAATGGGCATATGGGTCTTTTTGGGAGGGAATGACAAGTTGCCAAGGAATGAGGACTTGTTGGTGTCACAATGTACACAGCTTGTATTGTACAAGTCTGAGGCAAATCAATCAGAAATGACTGAGGGGCACAGGGGTCCACCAGTTGCAAGACCCATCCCAAAGATGGATTAAACATATAACTTTCGGATTGTGCAAACAGGGCTGCAACCTCAAGATCTCGCTAATATCTTGAGCACAATGTTTGTATAAGCAACAGATACAAACAGCATCTGGGAGGACTCGCAGTGCAGATGTGCCTGGGTCTGCCCAGCATGAAACTGTTTTCATGCGACTGGTTTTGTCCCTCTCGGGGTGCTGTTTGTTGATCTTGAGGTTTAGCCGTGTTAGTTGGTTAGCAGACACTCCGAGGTCCCTGCTGCCTCATGAGAAAGGTCAAGCTTGAGTGAAATCAGCCAATAAGACCTCCACTGGGCCCTCTGGCAGTCGACACACACGGCTGCATTTTCTCAAGCTAACTGCTTGACCATTAATGATTTCCCTCCTCACTCTGCAGCCATTTATGACTCCACCTTGTGTTATGATAGCCCCCAGGTGAGGCCATGCTTCCCTGGAAGGAAAGAGGGAGTGAGAGACTGATAAGGTGGCGATGGAGGGAGCGAGACAGAAAAAGAAAGGGAGAGATGAAAGGATGAGCAGATAAAAGAAGGGAGGTTTGGGTGTACCCGATGTCATTGATTTTTTCTTTCTTCTTGTTTTTACTGTTTGCCCTGGATTTCTGTCCATAGAAGGAATAGCCAATATTACCGACACGACTGCACAGTCAAATTGACTGCCATTGTTTTTCCTCAGGTGTGAGCACACAACAGGTTACAGTGAAATAAATAACGTGTTGGAGGAAATGCAATGTTCGATGCCGATTTGAGGATTTAATTGGGTGTTTCTGTGAGCTTGGCTGGAGCTGTAACTAAGGCTTCTGTATTTAAGTCAATCAGTTCCTGTGATGTCTCCTGTGTCGAGCCTGATATTTTTCTCATTCAACATTCAGCACATTCTTCACTGAGTGCATCAGATGTCCCGTACTTACATTAGTGGAAGCTTTCCACCGCATTCAGCGGAGCACCAAGGGATGAAGGGTGCTTTTTTCGAGATAGCGGAAGGCGTGATTTCCTTGTTGGGGAGATTTATTGAGTTTTGATCTGCGATGGCCCACCATATCAGCCACTGTAAGGCAGAGCTCGCTTACATAAACTCACATGGAAAGAACCAGAGGAGAATGTGGAGCTCCAAATAGTCCACAACTAAGCCCTCATGCTCTTTGCACAGAGATGCACACTAAGATACGTGACATTTGTTGAAGCATATTCAAACAACGACGGACACTATATCGATCCAACATTTCAAATGGTGATGTCATTGATATGCATGAGAAGCTCTGCAAGAAACTCCCAGCCAGGAGACAGCGAGGGAATAAAGCAAATGTTAGGTTGATTTGTCGCACTTAAAGTAAATGGAAAGAGAGTGGAGCTGTCAGAAATGAAAGTCATTGTATGTGATAATAACCTGATTTAAAATGGTCTAGCTGTAAAACACGATTTCTTGTGTTGTCCTCCACATGCCTGAAAGCCGAAAGTGATGAGAACAACAGTGAGTTTCTGTACATCACGTAGGTGGTGAATATTTCCAGGCACGCACAACTACTCATCATCGCATGTATTTACAGCAGCAGGAACCTCATCGGAAGATAATCATACAGTCCACATACGCAGCAGAAGAGCGCGTTGGCTGAACCTCGGCTCTATGTTGAATGAAAGCTTAACAACAAAGCCTTGTTTGCCTTGTGCTGATTTATGGGCTGTCGAATGTCAAGATCGCAAGGCCTTTATTTGTTGTATCGGGATGACTACTCTGATTGATAGGAAATATCGGAGGATGTGAATGAAAAATATCTTGTGCTGAAAATCTCTATAAATGTAAATTTTGACTTGTATTTATGTATTACATTCAGCTCTCCTGTGCAATTTTGCCAAGCAATTTGTGTTCCGCATCTCTCTTTGAAAACTTGGTCAAATGTTGCAGCATGGAGGCCTTTTCTTTAGACTGTCAACACATTCAACACTGTAGCTTCTGTCCTCGCTTCACACTCGCTCTACATGTGGGAACGACATGCTATTCCTTGGATTGGTTTCCTTCATGTCTTTGTTTGATTACAATCCACGTAAAAGTGTTTTAATGCAGACGTATCTTTTCCCGAGTTTTGGAGGATTACAGCGGATGTATTCTACACCTAGCCCGTCGTTATCATCAGCATTCCCAACCTCTGTGTCAGATCAGGCAAGAGCTTCCGTTTCGATTAAACTTTGCTCACTCTGGGACGACATTTACGTGAGAGGACAGCTGATATTTTCACAATTACAGGCGTAGGTCAATGCACGCCCGGTTCTTAACACCCAGCAGACAAGTGCCGACTCAATCAACAGAGCTGAAGACCACCTAGAGCTGCATAAATTCAGCCGAGGAACAAAAGTTTAATTATATGGAGCCTTTGATCTCTCAACACTGTGAGAATATTCCTGACAATTAATTTCTTCCTTTTTTATTTAAGCTGCAAATGTCCCTAACCCCAGCCATAGCGTTTGCCCCAAGAAGGCTGAACTTTGGCATGGAGGCCGTGTTCATGCGTTTGTGTTCATGCCAATTGGTAAAAAGGGGGGGGGGGGGAGTGGGGGTGGCCTGTAGCAAAAAGGCACATCAGTTCTAAATGGATTCAAGTATCATGGCCAAACCTATGAACCATTTGTCGTAGACTCCTGTTGGAAGCATCGTTGGTCTCAGCAGAAAGTTAATTTTGCCGTCGAGGTCAATTGTTTGTGAGGTTGTGTTTGAGTGTGAATGCATGCATGAACTTGGTCGCAGCTATTGCAAATTTGCGCTTGTGTTATTATTGTTTGGGAGCAAAAATGCTAAATATTGCTGCTTGTACTAATTCAATGCACTATAAGTCACCGTAACTAAACGCCATCAAATTCAAATCAGTGTTGTACAACTCCCATCAACATTTCCATTCTCTTTCTTTCTCATTCTCTCAAAAAGGAAAATAAAGGAGTAGAACAATTATCTCACATGATACCAGTTGTAGAGAAGAAAAGCATCTTTTAAGTATTTTTACTGGCTGTCTACCTGTTTGTGTTGTTTGCTCTCACGACCACAAGCCTACAACTAGCATAAAGAATAGTGCTCCATCACAAAAACTGTATCATTTCATAACAACCTCCAGCTCCGATTGACTAAAGTTAGGGCCTGTCGAACTATGAGGAGAGTTTATTACCTAATCGGTACCACTGGAACTAAAACTTCTCACCTCTCGGAATGGCTTTATTGACCTTGAAGTTAAGTATCAAACTACGAGAACAGAAATGCAGAAATGGTTGATTTCATGGAGCCAAATCAGGTACATTGTCTCAAGAATGACAAGTTTGTTTTTGTCTTTTGTTTTTCCTTAAACCCTCCTTTGCACAAGTTGTTTTTCATTTGCTCAAACCATTAGCAAACTTTTCAGTTTAAAATGACAAATTAGTGTCCACATTAAACCTTGTGTCTAGTTGCAAAACATTAGGCCGTCTCTGTCTTCACTGATTGAAATATTTTAGTTGGTGTGACTCAGCACATCTGCCTCCCACACCAATTGTGTTCTGGACTGCTGTGACATTTGAGAAGGAGATTAAACAGGATACCTCTCTCCGTCTCTCCGTCTGTCTCCGAGGGAGCTCAGCGAAGTCTAGCTGTGTAGCCTTTTCATCAAAAGCAGGCTGATCCAGGGAGAAGCCATGTTGAGTTTAGGGGTGTATAACAAAGCACGGAGCTGACATCAGAGGGGAAACAAGACTAACACACTGTCAAACTAGGTGGTAACCATTTGGTATGCAAAGCCACCTCGAGACACGATGTGTGTGCAGGTGAAGCCTCAACTTTGGTGAAAAAATCTGGAAACATGGACACACAAACACACACCAGCAAACATGCTGATGATTAACAACCTTTAATAAATGCCAAAAACACTAAATTGAGCTCTCATAAAATGAGGAATATTAAGCTGCAGACTAGAGCTAGATGTACTCCCGGTGATGACTGTGTCATGGTTTCAGGAATCACAGTTGGTGTTGATTTTCATTTTAGTCAAAAGAAGTCTGATTATCTTATTTCGCTGTTGTCACAACTTTCCATATCATCCATATATCCCTTTACATTGTAATGACAATTGTGATTCTCAAATCCATAATTCATTTAAAAAATGTCTTTGTGTAAATATTTTGTGAAAGAACCAACCCTACCACATTGTAAAAATATGGATATTGAAGTTTTTCGTCAAACATATTGTAACATTAGATTTTCTCCATATCGCCCAGCCATAGATGGAGCAAACTAAAGTAGACCTCATACTGCATGTGTTGGTTTTCTGAGAGTTAGGGGTGGACACAGAGGGAGAGACAGAGGAAGAGACAGAGGAACAACAGAGGAACAACAGAGGAACGACGGATCCCGCATGCTGTTTGTACCCAAGTCACACCAGAGACATGCAGAGGGGGCTGCTGTCTCCCCGTGTATTTGAAGAGCAAATATCAGATGTGAAGTAGATGAAACGTTGTGGGCGGACGGGAACATTTCTACAATACTTCCCAAATGACATTGTATTTGTTCTGTGTGCTGACACTTGTCTTTACTGTTATATCAGCTTTCAATTTTAAAGTGCATTACTGCCACTGTAATGCGTTTACTTTGAATCAGAGGTAAGAGATGCACACAGACAGCGGGAAACCTGTGAATGGAGACATCTCAAAATGTTTCTGAGTTTCTATTGTGTTGCTGGTTGTAAGTCTAGATGAGGAATAAACAGTCAAACAATGCTATATCATTTCAAGGTTGCACGGTACAAACGGTGATTGCACTCCATGTTTCAGAAAATGCGCTGAAGCAATTGAGGAAGAGCTGTAAAATCCCAACATGGAAACGAGAGCTCAGTGATGATACTCGTGCTTGTGATGCAGTGGTTTAAAATGATCTGGATGCCCTGCTTTTCACCTTGTACTTAACTGCATCAATGGAAGACAGTTAGGATTATCAGCACACATGCAGCCCACACATGCACATCAGCAATGGGCCAGTGCACATGTTAGTCGACGCCTGCAGAGCGCGTCGAGGTTGGGGCTGTCGATTAAGGCGATGCCTGAGGGGCAGATGGAATAAATGGTTTGTTAGCTCGAGGGTGGGACATAAAGCTGCGGGTTTCTAATTAGTATGCCTTTGGCTTTCGGAGACATCAATACACAATCTACAAAGTTCTCTTGCAGACACTCAACCTTTCAAATCCAAGCAAAAACAGGCGTCGAAAGTATACTTCATTGGCAGGCATGGTAAGAGTGTGTGTGCATGCGGGCAGGGGGGATTTGTAAATGTGTGCATGTTTGTGTGTTAAAATGCTGTCCGCCTGTCGGCATCCCTGTTCCAGCTTTCGTTTCCAAGTAACTGCTGGATGTGATCAATCCAAGCCCCGCACAGAAGCAGGAAATCTATCGAGAATAGACACCGCTGTATATTTGGCAAGTTAGAAGTTCATCCATTCAGAGATGCCTATATGTGAAGCTGGCATATATAAGATGTGAACACCAAAACATAGTAAATCTCTCAATTCCGTCACGGGTGAAAAGAATGTGAAATGCAAGATAACGTCCTTCCTCGACAAGAGAGCAGCATTCTTCTCCCCTGGTTATAGACCGCCCTATGACTCGGGATTCACTGAAGAATAGCATGTGACGTGTCCCATTCACTTTATTTGATGGGCTCATGCGTAGGAAACACAGGGGCGTTGAGCAGGATGACAATTTCATTTTAGGGAAGTAATTTATCAGCGTGGGGGATCCAGGGATTTGAGGTGTAATGATCTGATTCACCGGCAATCTTGAGAAAGGTCAGGAGTAAGATAAATGTCATCTGCGCTGAATCCAGGGGAGTTGCTAAGACGCCAGAAATAAATACAAGACAGATATTGACTTACACTGTTTTCAAAGGGCCGCCAGCTGCTTCAGAGATTGGCAGATAATAATAAAGAGATTTAAATGGCAGACTTTTATTTTGCGTATTTTGAGTTGAGTGCATAATGTCTGATAAAATAATACTGTCCATGAAAGAAATCAAACGAGAGATGCAAGCTATATAAAATAACAGGAAAGAGAGAATGGCAGCTATCGGTACCTTCAGCATAAATAGTGCATCCCATGATTTCCCTGTGGACCGTACCACCCTCAAAGCACTCTTTGTATGGTAAAGCTCTGCATTAGAAGCACAGTGATTGATCTCAGCCCCCCACCCACCCTGACAGTGAATGATGCAGTACCTAAAGGCTTGACTCCATGCCAGGAAGAAGGAGACGGCTCAAGAGAAGTTGGTCAAAGGAAGAGACAGAAAGGACAAAGGGAAAGACGGGGACCAAGAGAGTGAAAGAGGGAAGGAAGGGGTTAAGGAAGGAAGGATATAAGTAAATAATGTAGGACGGAAGGAAGTTAGTATTTAAGTTAGGGAAGGAAGTAAGGGGTTAAGAAAGTACAAAAAGTCAGGAAGGAGGAGGTTAAGAAAAGAAGAAAGAAAGTAAGGAGGTTACAATGGAAGGAAGGAAGTAACTAAGTAAGAAAGGAGATAGGCGAGTTAGTAAGGATGTTAAAACGTAAGGAAAAAAGGAGGGGGTTAAGGAAGGAGGTAAGGATGTAAAGAGGTAAGGAGGGGGGCGCAGGAAAGGAAGAATGGAAGGAAGGAAGCGTAAGGAAGTGAGAAATTAAGGAAGGCAGCGAGTAGTTAAGGAAGGAAGGAGGAAAGGAAGAAAGATAGACAGACAGCATGGTGCTGAATGCTGCTACATGACTCATTCTTCCCAGTAACAATCGTTTTGTAGTTACAAACATTATAAGTGAACAAGGATTCAAATGATGGATCATTCTTCCACTGCAGTGGCAAACGACGTTCATGCTGGAGTCCCTAAGTGATGCATTGTTTGTGTCTGTTTCAGCTTCATTTGTTCCTGGATGGCATTTTATGTAGACAGAAGTGCACGTGAGGAATGCAAAGCAATAGGCAAAGCAATACAACAGAAAACAATAAACATACAACAAAACAATCTGCAGTAAAACCCCGTGGATCTACATGGTGCATGAATATCTGCCAGAACATAACTTTAAGCAATAACAGCACTAAACATTTCATTTGGACATAAAAATGAATGTAGACAATAGGTACAAACATCAACAAGAGCAGTCTATCATCACCATCATTATCCACAGACACATTGCTGTTGAGTTTTTCCAATTTCATTTTTTTGTCGCTTTCACCACCACAAGCCGAGTGCCATACAGTGCAATTACATTTGAGAGAAGGTAGAAATCTCTACAGCCTATATCTTTAAAACAAGGCAGCTCACACACAAGCTAGATTGATAAAAGGGACTATAGGTAAGAGGGAAAAATGTGTATTTTTTGTATTTTGGGTGAACTGGGGTGAAAAGTTCTCAGACAAAAACACTGATCAATCCAAGACTGGACAACGCCGTGGTAGCGACTTGTCAATCACAAGGTAGCCACGCCCTAAAGCATACCCTGCTTCATCGTCTATTTTGCTATCATTTACTAAATCAACGTGATGCTGTATTGAAGAAGACTTGAAACCAGCGAATGAGACCGTAAACTAACCGGGGGCGACTGTGGCGCACTGGGTTAAGAGGTCGTCTGGGAACCGGAAGGTCAATGGTTCGATCCCCGACTGGGACGTGTCGAAGTGTACCTGAGATACACTGAACCCAATACACTGAACCCCCGGCTCCCTGGGCGCCGATCAATGGCAGCCCACTGCTCCCTATATACAGGGATGGGTTAAATGCAGTAGTCAAATTTCATGTATGTGTAAATGTATATAAAAATGGTTTCTTCTAATGTTCACAATGTTTACTGAGGTAATAAATCAAGTGAGAAGTAGGGTCATTTTCTCATAGTCTTCTATAGAATCAGACTTCTTTTGGCAACAAGAGGAGTCGCCTCCTTGCTATTGGAAAGAATGCAAAACAAAGACTTCACTTTTTAGACCCGGAGGTTTGGTGACTGATTAGAGTAAATATCTGCATCCCAATGCAGCTGTCTATTTGTATGGACATACAGAATATGTGCAGTTCTCTGTGCTGCTGTAATTGCGTGCCTCAAGTATGTGTGCGTAAACGTCTACATTCATACCAGTGTACCTCCATAATAGCCTCTCAACGGGTCAATACAAATAAATCCAGCCATCTAAATGATTATGGGTCTTCTGCAGCAAAGTGATCAATACAGAGAAAGAGAGAGGGACGAGCCATGAGCAGCCGGCTCTCCAGACCTCGGCTGCTCTCAGCTACGTCAGAGCGGTCTCCAGTGAACGACGAGCAACTGAGGGAGAAATGGGCGAAGTGGACTGCAGTGTTTTAATTTCTGCCTCATCATTGTCTCAGGGGAGAGGCAGTTTGCCATTCACAGACCCTCATTTAGAGACAATTGACATTCAACACACGCACGCAGTTACACAGAGGATTGAATCAGATGTGCATCACAGACACAAACGCAGACAAAAAAGTTTGCACAAACTAAAGTGAAACTCTGGCATGCTCACCAAGCTTATTATTGCTTCAGTTTGGCACCGCAGCATATGCACATAGGGCCGGATGGATGTGTAAATACTGTTTCTCATCATAACTCCTCACGACGGGCTGTGCATTTTATACCTGGGCCTTCTGTGCTGTCCTACTACAGTTGAATTACCTCCTAATAACCTCATTATGACCCATCAATCCAGCAAACCTGCAGCGGATCCACGCATTCCACCACACAAGAGCACGAGCCATTCAAATAGTATTCATAAAAACGACACGATAGACAAATGAACATAACGTTACTGCAGATGTAATAAAACAAAAGCAGTTTGTCACTTACCGAATGCTGTTCACTTAAAGACAAAGTCCATCCTCCTTTCTTTGTTGACAAAGAGTTTAATCCCAGTACATCATTTCAGTTCCAGTAAGAAAGTCCTTCTCCATTCATGGACGTTCGACCGCGGTTGTGGAGCTCCGTTTCCCTGCAAACGTGTTCGTTGATGTGTAGATCCACTCGGGTTTCTCCAAAAGTTTTCAAAAGCACCGTAGTGTCCTGCCGTGCTATGGCGTCCTCAGGTTTGCGTAGCGTAGCTCCAAACACCGAAACGCTCAGTTAAAATGAAACACATTCCCAGCTGTCGGCCAGGAACACCGTTCGTACGAATCCTTTTCCTGGCTGAGTCAGCCATTGAGTGTTAAAAAACAAAGAATCTACACCAAGCAAAACGCTAAAAAATGTCAGAACTTCTCTTACATACATTTCAATCTGAACTACTACTACTAACTTCTGCTAGCTAGCTTTCTGTTTGACAAAGGTCACGCTGACCCACTGACCAATCACGGCGCACGTTAATGCTGACGTACTTAGCAGGCTACCTGGGTAGCACTGGCACGTCTAAGAATACGCCCAACATGTCAAACTAAAGATCTGATTGGTTAAAGACTATGACAATAAACAATAACGTCCCCATTCACTTAAACTGCAAAGGCTCTCTAGCGGGCCTCGGGCCTCTTGCCTTACACAGAGACAGAGGCTGAATCTGATTGGATAACAGCTCTCCTTAAAACAAGCTGTGCTGGAAGCAGCGCAACAGAGGAAGACAGGAGCTGTGCAATGAGAAAATAAGCTAATGGGAAAAAACTAATAATACATTTAGTGTATTTGTGAAAAATTAATAAATTATAAAATAGCTATGCCAGCAGAGAAGGCTTAGCTGGCCCTGATGGCCCACCACTGCAATTACACAACGGCCTGCCTGGTGAGTATTATATTATTTGCCTTTTACATTTGAGCAAAAGATACATCATTAGCAGCTATTATTTACTGTTAAAATGTAAAACTGCACAAACAAATATAACAATGAAATCTCTGTAGGCTGCGTTCATGACCTCTCGTGCAGATTTAGCCACAGCCTGACAATTAGCTACCAGTGCGTAGATGGTAGATGGTCTCCTTTCACCTGGTCATGTTCTCTCGAAGATAAATACAAACCCCCCACATCAGGGGATTAAGCTCATGCATACATTTAACACATTATTTGTGCAAATTATATGTACGGATTGCATACAAATGTGTATTCATGCATAATATATGTGTGTGTGAGAGAGAAAAAGCAAATGGCAACCCCTCACTCTAGTTTCACCGTTTCTACCATGTTGCAGGAAAAGTCAGTAGAACGAACTGGAGAGCCAGGCTTCTGTCTGACTTTGTAGACCCCTGGAAGACAGACTGCACCCCACGTAGACAATCGCTCTCCAAGCAGCATCAACACTTACAATCATAGCGTCAACAAATAAGTTAGATCAATTCCAGCAGACAACTACCAACACACAACTACCAACACACTTTCAGATCCCATTTAAGTTCTTAATAATCCTCCCGAGCAACGATTTCAGATCAAATGGTGCAAAAACAACTCCCACTGTCTAACCAGCAACCTTCTGTGACGCCGACTCTTAGCTCACTCTCAGGGAAGAGCAGGAAAAAAAAAGGGAGAAACATGAGTGGAGCTTGAAGTGTTTTTGAACGCCTGCAGAAGAGATGGGGGAAGAGCGACTGAGCTAATCACAGGAGAGCAGAGGCGACAAGCTGGATAATGGCTTTGACGCTCATTGCCACATAGCCGTTGTCCCTGTGCTACCCACTCCGATCTCTTCGGGGCCTCTAATCCACCAGTCACCTCGGCATAAACCTCTAGTGGTGAAATCACAGCTTATGCCCACAATAGACTGACAGTTAGCAGAATCCTGGTGTCCCCATGGTATCGTTCATGCGTCATTAATGAAGTTCCTCACTTTGTCTACAGTGATTTGTGGACAGGTGACCATATCAAAACATGTATATGAAGGAGAAGGGTGTTAAATTCAATTAAATAAATAGACTTAGACGGATTAGAGAAATATATTTATACTGTGATACTTTTTCCAGTTGATCAAGCAACTGTTCATCCTTTGATGTGGTAATTCTACATAAAACGTCAGTTTCACTGGGTAATGGCCACGAAATAAGTTTTATATTGCCTACTTATTTATTTAATTATCCCGCATTGGTGGTTATTTCATGTACACTAACAGTAATGATCCGTCAAACCAATCGGGATCTCTGAAGCACATTTTGGTTTGATTAATAATTCTGATAGACGGCGGGAGAAGCCCAAGTTCATCAGCACTGCAAACTGCATTTTCCCCAGAGTAGAGGGTTGTGCCAGTCGTCACCGTCGATGTTATTGGATTATTTTTTGATTTGTTTCCGAGCCAACTGAATCCTGATCAACTCTGCCGGCCATCACCAAAATATGGTTTTTAAAAATGCATTACAGTTGCATTTTTCTGAAATGCTGATGCTTTGAGGCATACAACCGGCAGCAGCCGACTGATTATGAGTAGAGCTAAATTTAGCACTAAAAGGCTGAGTGAATTACTATTAGATTGACATGCCCTTCATATTCTATGGACTCCGCCAGTTAGGAGCGGCTTTTAGCAACACTATACTCAGAGGGTCAACGAACTACGTCAATTCCTGTGTAGCGAGTACATTTTCCGTGAAATGAGCGAATGAAAATTGTTAGCTGTTATCTGAACAACTAACCCTGGATCACAGATAGAAGCCCACGTCGTCTCAATGGGAGAAAGTGGGCTTCTGGGGATAGGGACAAGGAGCTCAATAGCAGAATTAACGCTGGAAAGAACCCCTTACTGGGAAACAAACCGCAGAAAAACAGCATGACGCGGGGATTGAGATGAAAACAGGGAGGAGGAATCGGGACATAGCAAATGTTTCTGGCACAGAGACCCTCAGGTCACCTCCCTCTCTTACCACCCACCACCAGCCCACAGCATACTGAAACTCGCCCGAGTGCCCATCACACCAGGGATCAAAGTCATGGCCCTGCCTGCCTTCCACACTGCATGAAACACGATGAGAATTATGTTCCTTGTTCTCCCCGCTGTTCACTGCACTCCTTGTTCAGTTCTACTGTGAGCTCATGCCCCTCTGTCCGCTCTCTGCATTTATTAACGGCTCACGTGTTGTTTTGTATCCCTCTACTACAGGCTGCTCTTCTGCAATGATGAACACGAAAATGATTCCAATGATAAATGATGAACTAGAAGAAGTGTTTAGAATAGACAGCTTCTTCTGTTGAATAAAAGTACCAATACAACAGTAAACTAATTGTGTTTCTAGTTAGCATACACGGGGCCGTGTCTAAGAGGCAGACAACTTGAGTCTAATGCTATAATTAAACATCAACATATTGTATATCCAATGCAAAAGGGCAGTCTATTAAAACCCAGGGAGCTCTGCTCTTTCTTTATCTCTGCCATGCCTGCTGCTGCACTGCTCATCGGAAAGCTCTGCTACAAATGCAGCATGCAGAGCTTGATAAGCTCGCACATCCACCCCAGCATCGACCTGCATCCTCCGAGTCTAAGTTTCCCTGGGGGGGGGGGGATTATTATCATCCCTCGACATTCTCTACAGAGGTCGATGTATGGTTACGATGGGATTGGGGTGGGTGACGAGGTCATAGCCGAACATCAACTCTGTAATAGGCTTCAAATGATGATTTTTTTTTTGATTGTTAAGATGTAAATCCCTGAGGCAAATTTGTTAAAATTGGCTTAATGAATAGAATTGACTTGAGACATGGTTGAGTAATATCATGACTGTTATTTTCATTAATTGAATAATTGTTTTGTATATGATTTATTAAAAACAAATCCTATTGTTCTTCAAATGGCTTGTTTTGCTGGAACAAAAGTATTTGATTTGCAATGACATAAAACTAAGAGATTGCTATTTTTGCTTGATACATAAGTATTACAATTGTTATGTTTGTCATGTTGTCATGTTTCATGTAATAATCTTCATTACATGAGTTGAGTCTAAATATCAAGTATCGTGTTTGCGTTACCCAGTTTTCTACAGATGTCAAGAGGGTTTCACAGTATTTGTCTTATCTCATGTTACAGACTGACAGCTTAACGCATGAGATACTTGTTGTGCACAAAATCTCTGAATAACTGATCTTAACCTGATACTTCAATACTTCAAGTCGGAGTGTTTGTTTAACCGACTACCTTCAGTCTGGCGCTTGTACTTGCAGAAACATGGCGACTGGCTCAAAGATGCTCTGGCAGAGGAGATGCAGACGTTTGCGAACATGAGAGCATAAACCAAGGACCTCGAATGGCTTCTCTCCTTCTCTTTCTTTGCCATTCCTCAGCCTCTAGTGAGTCCCTTTGTGGAGGAGACTTGGAAGAATGAGGCCAGTATCAACTTCCTCTCCACTACCTGGTGGCCAGGAGAAATTAGTGAGGCTGATGTTGTGATTGCACCAGGGAGAAGACGTAAATGACCCCTTGAAATAGGTTGTATTGAATGGGTTGTATAACCGCGTCGCCCCTGCGGAAAAGAAGACAGAGATGCCTTATTATGCAATATGCGACCTGGTAATTTGTGCTGTTTTACACACACACATATACGGTAAACATGAGCAGTGATTCATACACTGTCAAATTCCCCCACATCCATTATAAAACAAAGGAAATCATTGGGGTCATGTTTCTATAAAAATTACATAAAAATTACATAAAAGTCTGTGCCATGATAATAGTTTGATTCTTTCCCATCAAGGCGTAAATTTAAAAAAAAACCAGAATGAACAACACAGCTGTGTTGACAGCTCTGTACAATTCATGAATAAGTGAGTAAGAATGGATGTTTCCTAATTCTCTTGTTCGTCACTTGTTCTGCGCCTATTGTTTCCAGTGCCGATGCCCGACACCCGCTGTTCTGTTTATTGTGTAACTTTTTGTCAGCTGCCTGCAAGCTTTTCATTCAAGAGCATCTATTAAGTATTGTTCATCTCAAGATGAATGTTAATGATGAGAAAATTGTACCGACTGTATGGCGTAAAAGCAAATGTGCATATTCCAATCACGGAGATTGTGTGCTGTTGGTCTATGGGGAACATGGGACAATGGAGGATATATAGCCATGAGGGGGTGGGAGATTTTCAGCATTGACGGTTGTGTTGTGCTTCTTAGGGCCCTTCTGTGCCTTGCCATGCCCTTGAAGAGCTCCTGTAGGAGCATTGAGGAGTGCCTGACAGAGGTATAATCAGCCTGTGACAAATCAGCCTCTTCTCCAGCTTGTTTTTCATTTGGATAATACTAGCCTCCTCTCCTAAGTGATAAAACAACCTCTGTGGAGTGGTCTTTACACAGCCAGATTAAACTTGATCACCTTGCCAACGTACCCTGAGATTGCCATGATTAACAGGCAAAAGAGAATAATGATAATCATATGCAGGATAATGGCTGCATGATCTGTACATAAATCACAGCCCATTTCCCACTTTAAAGGACACGGTTTTACCCTTTGGCTTGATTTACACGGCAGCAATGTGATATGTGTTAACCGTTATACCACCAAGATCTGATTATCTGACTTATAATTTAAAATATTAAAACAACTTACAATAAATCTAGATCACAAAGTGTTAAAAATGTTTGAGTTTTTTTTTTTTTTTTTTTTATTAAGCTTTCCATACAAATGCATACCTTTTATTCTGTGTGATTATACACCTTAAACGTTACCTAAAGGGCTGCGAACGTGGATGCACACCGCAAGGCTGACACCTCGTAAATGTTACAATGAGGTTAACAAGCCTGAGCAAATATTAACTCGACTTAAAACACAATAATGACTAAATGAGAGGGGTTGAGTTGTAGGGTGAAACATTGTAAAACGGCTTTATGACAGCACATAATGTGTACAGTACTTTAAAAAGCATGTAAAAGTGTGTAAAAGCATCCGTATTTCAGTTGATGTCAACGCGCGTGTTTGCTTGTCTGTGTGCCAAACGTGTACAGAAGCTGGGAGTGGCAAAGTGAACAGATTTGTTTGGACATCAACTGTGCAATTGTGGGTGTGTATATATATATCACTTAATGAAAGCCTAATCACATCCGAAAAGCTTATGGCACGACACCACTTCTTTACTCTCCCTCGTCAGCAGAGAGGGGGTTTAGGTATTTACGGGCTGTAAATACGCAACAGACAGAGAGAAAACTGCCAGCATCCCATGAATCAGAGGCAGCTCATGCACAAAGTATAACACGATGGAATTAATTAGCATCAATTCAATTTGTGATCTATGTGACACGAGCAGAGCGAGCGTCCAGGTAAGACCTCTGACAGGCTGAAGCATTACCCACAACCCTCAGGGAAATCGAACTCAGAACTAATCCATATTCGTAAGGGCGGTGTATGACGAGAGAGAAAAAGCAGAAACAAAGCACCATTAGAGCAACAGAGGGGGATATAAAACAAGTAATGAGGAAACAAGTGGAACTGGATCTTAACATTTAGTCTATAATGACATTTCCTCCGGAGACTAAACATGGGCAATGGAGAAGAAATAGTAAGAATAAACATGCATCAACAACAGCAGAAGTGCCACACTTTGTTTCCTCTTGGCAGGGTCAAGCAGAGAACTGCAAGGCTGGAGCCTCAATAGGCTGCTAGCTCTAATTTAGTGCTGTACATTAAAAGCAAAATACAATATAAACAAAGATAGGTTAACAGGTATTATATGCAGGCAAGTAGGTATACAAATATACATTGTTTACCTTTAGCAAAGATTTGTCTACAGAACACCGGTAGGTGTAATTAATAATTGGTTTTATTGGTTAATTCTAAATAACAATGCAAATTGCTCCTTACTTTGTTTGATATACATCGTTACTAAAACTGCAGAGATACGTTTTTTTTATTCCTCCTAACAAATACTTTGTTCCATCTTTAAATAGAAGTAGAGACAAGCATGACCAAAAAATAACTTTTCCTTAAAATACACAAAAGGTTCCATTTATTACTATCACAGTAATTATATAGCATCATAAAAAGATGTTTCTTGCAATGTGAATGCGACCATGCGTGCCTGGCATGTGCTGTGAATTAATGATCATGGCAGGCTATAATCTCAGCCTGAAATATCCCATACGAATGTAATAAAAGGGAACTTCAAAGGTTCTTTATTAATTGTGTGGCCTGAACTCCGGCGTGCAGTGATTTCTGCTGAGTAGGTGGAAGGACAGCCCTCCCTTTGATCATTACAGCTTTTAGGGGAGGGAGGTGAGGTCATTTAGAAGCTGGAGCCCTACAGGGAATTGAACGAGGGAATCATCAATTCAGACAGCGCGGTCAAATCCTGTTGCTCAAACACTGCTGATCGGACTTAATCACTGGATCATTACTCTGTGAGCGTGTGATGAGCCCAGGAATGAGCCCAGCATTGGCACCACACTCTGATGAGCCCGAGGCAGCTCCAGGGAAAAATGAGTAGAACTTTATTCCCTAAAGGCACCAACTCCTCTACAGGAGAACTATGTGTTAAACTACTCCGTCTGCAAAGAGCAAATGCACACATCATTAGAGAGTCAGTGGTAGCCTCAAGGTTCGAGACGTGAGCTCGTGAGATGAAATCCTCAGGCAGGGGAAGGAGATGAAAGTGGATCTCCTTTACTCTGCAACGGCTGCTGATATGACTTTTAGCACTATGGCCTGAAAAGTGAGCGTTTTGTAAACAGATGTCAGGCAACTGTCGGGTCGTTATTATCTGCTGGCTTATCAGCCCCCCACAGAAATATAAGGTAACTGTGCTATCGTATAAGAAAAATAAAAAAGAAGGTTGCAAAAAGAAGTCTGATTGTATAGAAGTTTAAACTTCACACTTGATTTATTATCTCGGTAAACATTGTAAACATTAGTTTATGCTCTCAATCATTAGTTCAAGTCTTTTTCAATGCAACATGATGTTCATTTAGTAAATGATGCTCCCATTTAGGGTAAAGTAGACCATGAAGCAGCGTTTGCCTTAGAGAGAGTTGTTTGTGTTTTCGTCTAACAACTTTAACCCTTTCACAGTTTTCAGTTCATGAAAGTAACATTTGTTCTCCTAAAAATGTCTTATTCAATGTTGGGTTGTACTTAGCTACACCCCCTCATGGTTGCAGAAAAAACAAGATGGCGCGGGCCAAAAACCTACATACTATATACACAGCTCCATTATAAGTTGCGTGAATTATGGGCACAACTTCTGGTTATTGCTTTCACTGATCCAACAATTTGTGGTATACCTTTTTTGGGAAATAAATGATTTGGGAACACGAGCTGTCAAACCTTGAATGAGATAATTTGATCATACCTCTCCCTTCTCCTTAGTTTGCAGCTACACCCACAATCAAGCTGAACCAAATTTGTGGATTAAACAGCAAGTGTGTCGAACATCAACCAAAAAATGAAAAGGGATTGTTCTCATCAGCGATGGTGCCGTTTCCATTGCCTTCTATCAGAAGATAAATCCTAATGAACTCACCTGGTTCTATGTCTGCTTTGTAGACGAGGTTGATTTGCAACTCCTAAAAAAAAACATGGCCGACCTTGTTAATATGAAATGACTATGAAGCCTGAGAGCTTTTCAGATTGTTCATCACTGTACACTGGGAAGCAACAGAATCAATGAAGTAGCTAAATATGCTGCTGGATGTTAGCATGGGGCTATGGGCAACATGGAAAGCTTACTATGATCATTACAGAAATGTGTGGAATGATAACATAAAAAGATCATACAGAATGTTACTCCCAGCACCACATTTGTTGAGCCCTCTTTGTACTGAAGAACCTTACAACAGCCCATTTAAACTGGAAGTCTGTGGCTAAGTAAAAATCAACCAACCCTGATCATGAATCAGCACTGAAGCACCACAGGAAACAAGAACCTCTGGTACTGTGGTTTTGTTCTCCCTATTTCAAGCCCCACATTGATCCCAACCAAAACCAGTGCCAGGGGTAATCCATTTCCTCTGAGAGCAGCTACTGCAAAGTTTTTTAAAGCCTCTTCCGCCTCGCCAACAAAGCAGTGGGATAAACTCTGTCCATACTGCACATACAGTCAGATATACGGCGATAGGATGACATAAAGAGGCAATAAAAGAAGTCGAGATGGCCTGCGTTGGATTAGAAAGGGTAAGAACAGATATGGTATGGGTTAGTTTGAAGGGATGGCAAAAGCTAAAATGGCATTGACAGCACTGAATATTAAGGATTGAAAGGCATTACAGGGCAACCGAGATTATTGATGACACATTCAAAGAGCCTGTCCTATTCAGACCTCGTGCTCCGATAAAGCAACGCGTAATCAGAGATTTATAATGTTTAAGGCAAAATCCAAAAAGCTGTGCGCCAGTTCCTCGCTGTGGGGGGGGATGACACTGAGCCGCTGCAAAACACACCAGCACACACATCCGAGCACATGCATTCATATTTGCAAACACATTAATGAGCACCAACAGCGGCACAATCCTTATCTGGCTCATAACAAAAGCTGCTATTAGCTGGATGCCAGGCAGGAATTTTCAATCAAAAAAAATAAATAAATAACTACAAATCCCCCTCTGAATGTTCTTAAACCAGCGAGAGCAGCTTGTCTTTGAAGGTAAGGCAAACACAGCCAATCAATTAAGGATCGCAATCTGCCCCAAGAACTATTAAACATAATGTGGCCATCAGGGTGGAGGTGGACTCTGATCCTGGTTAAATCACATTAATATTTTCGGGATCAAAGTCAGGAGAGAGCATTAAAATCTAATTTAGCTCAAGTCCTTAATTCCACTTAACTAACCAGAAAACAACAGATGTGTCATCTCAAGAGATTCTACTAAATTAATGACAAATAAAAATAGAAGCCAGCCCTTGAAATATTGACACACAAACGCACACTGCGACCTGGAAGACGCTACACAATCAAATACAAACAGCCACAACCATGCAGAGCGACTCCGACTCTCAGGCTGATGCATCTTCTCCCCACTGGGCCTCGAAGGGGGAAGAGGGTCATTACCGCTTGCTCCCGCTCTCTTTTTCATGACACAGAACAAAGCTCAATGCTACTGTCGCTAATCTCCAATACCATCTCCGTTGCACACACACGATTGCATTATATCAAGCAGTTGTGAAATGAGCGTGGCTAATTTGAAGGAAAAGAGGCCGATGCTCAGTATGCAGTCATTATGACGCGCAGAATACAAATTCCCTCCAGAGTCGGTATCGGCATTTCCACAAGAAAAGAAAGAAAAGAAAGAAATCCCCTGCAAGTGACTGATTTTATCATGCGGTTATTCATGTGTCGAGAGGGAGAAAATCAGTGCGCTTACGACAGATGTTTTAAATGATAATGCCTCCCTTGCGCTCCGGCACGCGCCTCGACTTTTATCTTGCCTGCAAACGCAACACATTTCCACTCTTATGTCTCTCGGCCTGTTTCTCCCTCGTCAACAGGTGGACGGGGTAAATCTGCTGTCTCGAGTATAGGGAGCCGTTGCCATATCAATGGATGCATTGGATCATAGCATTAAAATGGCTCAGTCCAAGTGCACTTTGATACAACACACATGGTTTATTATGATGACAGTAGAGTGCATCCTGACCATGCAGCATAGTCGAAACTTGACATCTTATGTGTTTTTTGAAAAATTGCAATTCATTAGCATGGCGCCAGTGCATGAATAACAAGCAAGCTAGTTTGTTGTAAATCCACACACACACACACACACGCACACACGCACACACGCACACACACACACACACACACACACACACACACACACACACACACACACACACACACACACAGTGAACTCTCTTCAACCACATACAAGCCTGTGACAAAAGCACAACCACTGTTTGTGCCGGAATGAATGCGCCTGTGTCCAAGAGTTTCCATTTTTGTGCTGTTAAATGGAGGCTTTGTTAGGGCAGTGAGTGGGCATGCGGTGAGTCAGTGAGGGACATGTATTCAATGGGGAGATGCCTCATTTTTGCTAGCCTCTCTTCCTGGTTGCACGGCCTGCCAGGGCGTCGCTAGCGGGAAGCTGTCACTGCCAGAAATAATGACATCGCCTTGATAGACATCCTCCTGCTATCCAAGAGAAAAGGGAAAGATAGAGAGATGATCTGAAACACTGCCACCTCCTCCTCCCAACACTGTTCCTCTCCTTCTACCCTCCAGGCGGTCTGCTTCCCTTCGCTTCCTACTCATCTCTTTTGTATATTTTCATACCGCCTTTAAGGCTTATTTTTCTGATTGTGATACTGATTTTTTCCAGGAAAAATAAGCCTCCACAAAACTAAAGGTTTTTGTTGTGTTCCCCGTGTTTGACCGCGTGAAAATGTAGCTCTTCTAAGCATTTTACTACAGTTTGTTACAGTGCCAGTTGTGAAGGCACTGAAAACTAAGGCTCTAAGTGGCTGAAAATCACTAGAGCCGATCATATTTTCCGCCTGAGGGCAGCTTGGTTTTGCTATGCGTGTGTGTATGTGTGTGTGTACCTTTGTCCAATTTCTACCTGGAAGGAGTTTTAGACACCCTGTTACAAAGTGCAACACACATAAAGGCCAACCACATCATTGGTTGCAAGTTGCTGGGTGGGTGTTCCTTTTTTCCAGTGTCAAAATATTCTTGTGCTTCTTTTCTGACTCTATGGTAATACTTGCAACAGAAAAAGCTGCTGTTTGAACTGAAGATAAGATCCCATCTGGTCTTCACAGGCTGATGTGTTATGTCGTTTATAAAATTAAGCAAAATCTTTCTTCACTAGACTTGCTTCACTTTTTTCCTCTTATTGAAAAAGCAGAAGATATCCTGAGGCATGGTGGATGGTATATTACTCCTTTTCAAGAACCATAGAGGACCACTGTCTCCAATATATACATGGAAGTCATATAACGGATGAGCACATGCATTATGCAATTCTCTTTTGTGAGAGTCCAGGCATATGCTTACAATATGTAAAGCCACTTGTCATGTGCATTCACATCTTGAACTCGTATATTAAATGTTATCTTGAGGACAAGAACAACCCTGACCAGACAATAACAATACGATGCCTGCTTCTGATGACTGACCTCCCGTCTGTGAAGGCTCTTTTCTCCGCAGGGCATCTAATATGGAGTTATCTTGGGCCAGCATATAGGCGAGTTTAACCTTGCAAGTGCAACAATAAGTGCAAAGCAGTATTATGCCTTTGGTTCATGTATGTGAAGTGAACGATACAATAGATCGGAGGGTAATACATTATCAGCCAATCACATCGCTGGTCTGATTGCTCTGAAACAGCTGTACCAATCAAAGTGAGGCATGACGACGATAGCTTAACAAATAAAGAGCTTATACAGTTTCGCTCTAACTCTGTGTACTAACATATGGACTTCTAAACTTTTGGAGGTTGTCTTTGTGTTAGCACCGGGCCAAGCTGGAAGCACAGGAGAGTAACCTGGTTCACAGCAGTGGTGTTGCCGATTTTGAGCCCCACAGTAACACAAAAACGTGAACATTCAAGGCAAGGCACACAAAGATGTACCAAATCTGCATGACAGGTGAAAGAAGCTCAAACTCAGGATCAATTAGATACACAGTAAAAGCTACGACGGTGCACCGTGTAATTATTTACACAGTCCTAATGTGCTTTTCATCTCTTTGTGGGAAAAGCAATCATGACAACGGCAAACTGTTGCAGCGAAATGTTTTGGTAAACATGTCGTCTGAGGCAAACAAAATGACTGCATGTCTCAGGGTGACATGATAATTAGAGATGATGAACCTGTTGTGTCATTCTAGTGAAATAAAGCACATTGCCTTGGGTTTGTGAAGTGATCCTCCTTAACATGGGAAACATTCATCCAGCTGACGTAAAAATTAAAAGAAAAGGCAACGGCCTAGTCAGAAGCCTTTGAGCCTGCTGGTTCAAGCTTTGAAAAAAAAACTGCAAAAATGTTCAGATAGTGCGGTGATCAAAAATCTGGTTCAAAAACCTTACGGACTGACAACCCCAGTTTAGTCTCTAAATGTGAAGGCATTAGACCCGTTTACACAGCAGATGAGCCAACAGTACTGCTCATGACAGCTGGTACAGCAGGACACACATCGTGGACGGAGCACTGCTGCAATACCACGACTCTACCCTGCATGAAGGTGGCTAATACAATATTTACTTTACTATTTTACATCTATATATTTTTTGTCACACTAGATCTTTTGGCTCCAAGGATGCTGATTTTTGTCAGTAAGTCTACCACTTTGGTCCAGATCAGAGGGTGAAACCCTGATTGAAACCCAACAAGGACAGAAATTAGGCCTACACATCCCATAAGTGCTCCCAGGAGGGTTTGTCTTGATGTGGTAATGCGATGGATTAGATAATGTGACGCATCGCGGCCGACTTACTGTAATACTGCAATATGTACTCGGCTCAATTTCAAAACAATAAGAAATTAATTATTTACGGACACTCATCTCTATCATCAGCTAATCTGCTGTGGTTTTTTTTCTCATCATTGCAATAAACTGAACACGTGCAACACGCGATAGCGTGTTAAACACCCCATGTAAAATATAGATGTGCTGGAGGAAATACTGTTACGGTGAAAAGGGAAGACCGTAGATGAATGAGCACAGAAACTAGTGACTCAAAGAATAAATCAGTCCATCATTAAGTTCAAAAAGTAATATTTAATTGGCTTGTGATGATTTCCACTGTAGAATACAGTAAAAAAACGTATTAATTTGCCAAACAGTTTGAAGTATATCTTAGGGTGCTGTTTGACACAGTTTTCAGTGATGCCTGCATGTTTCGCCCTCGACACTCTTTTAGGCCTTCACTCATAAGGTTTAAGCTGGGTTTTGATTTCACTCAGGGAGGGCTTACACACTAGCTTAGCCTCATCTTTGGATAAAATCCATGTTGCCATGGTAGAGGACCCATGGCAGTGAGAGAGAGACACAGAGTCAGAGACTCAGCGAGGGGGGGGATTCTTGTGACAGATGGTCCCACTCGGTATCCGTGTCTTTGGGCAGTAATGCAAACCGTAGCTCCCAAATACATTTTGGCATCTCCTCATCGATGAGGCTCGTGAGCTGCGTCCGAATGACTTCGCCCCACTTGTCTTCCAGACGGCCCGACATTTCCCACCCTCTGCTCCCCCCCCCGCCCGCCCCTCTTTCTTTCCCTCTGGCTTCTTCCACTTGCATCATCCCGCTTTTTCCTTCGTCATCACGCTTGCTCGCCAGTTTACTCCGCTTCACCCCTTTACCCTCACTAAGACTCCTATTCCACTCCCACTCCTCACCCACTGCGCCTCCCTCCTTCGTCTGCCTGAAAAGAGTGTGAAGTCGGAGATAGCCGCGTGGCGCTTCTTTGGCTGACTACTGTTTAGCCTCTAATAGGATTTACATAGGGGCTGATTTTCTGTTCCTTGTCTTCCCTCCTGGAATGAAGTCTTCTTGCTGCCAATAATGCAGGTTGGTGGGTAGTAAATTATACACACTTCCCTTTGAGCTAGTCAGCATCAGAAGAGCCTACCTCTCACCAAACCAGCAACATTTTTCCAGCTTCGATAAAAACACCTCAAACACACACACACAAAGGCATATATTCAAACCACAATGCACCAACAGCCAAATCCTCTCCTAACATTCATACTCCCACTGTATCTCCGCCACCCTTCCAGTCCCTGTCATCCCAGCAGCTCAATAAAGTCGAAGCACAACAGTGTGTACAAAGAGAAATGATGCTCGTAACACGTGGGACTGCGATGTATTACAATGGATGGAGACCGGGGGCCTCATCAGCATCAATCTGACTGGACGGGACATCCCCTTTGGGCCACCTCTCTCTCCCCTCTCTGTCTCAGTCCCCCCCCCCCTTCCCTCCTTCTAACAGGTAGAGTAGTATTGATGGCCAATCCCCAGCGGTGTTTGGGGTCGTGGCAAAGCACTAACATCTGTCACAGTGTTCTCTACATTATAAATCTGTCACACCAGAGAAGACAGCAACATGAATAAGACATGAAAGCATATGTTGTGTGTTCACGTGTATGCATAACAGGCAGCTCGTTGAGTTATGTATGCCATGTGTGCAGGTGGTCTGATATATTTCTTGCTGTTTTAGCCGCTCATCATACATCAGATGCTGCTGTCATATCGGAAAAATCAATAGAGGTGATGAATGTCTCTCAAACAACAACCACAGAAGGATGAATTTGGTCGCCTGCTAGTTTGATGTCATCGTCTGACAGTGCTAAATGACCCAAATAATATTCTCTGATGCCAAATTTAGGATTATTGTGCACACCCATGGGAGGAACAGTCAAACATCAATCAAGATGTGTATTCAAAATGTATCCGCTTTTCAAATGTGTTTTTTCCTGCATTTGTCCTTCACAGACAGCCATCATACTACCCAGAAGCCATTAGTCAGCCTTATACACAATGACCCCCCCCTGAACATCCTAAATCAAATGTGCCAGTGCAAAAAGGCGATGAGAATACTTTGAAATCAGCCCTCAGCTGTCTGCCAGTAAGCATGGAGAGTGTGATGAATACATAAAGGCACAAAGGCCCAACGTGACTGCCACTCTCTCTAATTAGCTCAACACAGTAATTCTGTTTACGTCGCACACCAAACATAACGTCGCAGTTTTCCTGAAAGAAACTGCAAAATAATCTGTTGAAATATTCCCTATCTTTATTAATTTATCTATTTGTGGGACTCTGTAAATACTTCTGTAAAATCTCTGCGTGTCACAACAACACCGGCCCCGTTTACTCAAATTAAAGTATCAAGATCCCCACACATGGTGACATTCAGCACGCTGCAGATGAATACACATCAGATGTGGCATTTAAGTGAATTGACTGAAGTTAATCAGCAGATCAAGCCTTCTGACTCAAAAGCCAAAATCACTTTTTAAGTCTTCACAGACTCAAAGTCTTCAATTTTTTTTGAAATATAATTGGATACTCAGAAAATGTGTCTGTGCTCATCTCAAGAGCAATCTGAGAACTGCCAAACGAGACATCTGTTACAGCTGTCGAGGCTACGGGACACAGATGCATCCCACTGCAGGAGAGGAATACTGACCGGCTGTCCGTGTGCAGCACAGACGACAAAACCTGTCGGCCGACGAAGCAGATCCAGCATTTAACAGCCTTGACCTCCCTCTCTGTATCTGGCTCTCTTGCTCTGCAGCAGTTGCCAGACATTGCCTGACTGTGGCTATTCTAAAAGAAAAGCTGGAGGAATACATATTCTTTAGTGAGTCTGTCAGCCCACACTGGACAACGGGTCCCATAGGGCCTCCACTGTGTCATCCACACTGTATGTTGTGAATGTCACAGGTATAGAAGAGGTTTGTACAATACATAGAACTCAGTCGGTTCCATAACAGCTGAAGTGTGACAGAAAAAGTGACCTGTGTTACAAAAGAAGCAGGTTGTTGCCTTGTAAATCTCGTCCATGAGATCAAATGAGTTGTAAGGAAGCAGACAGAGCAAAGAATGAGTAAAACAGTAGTGTATAGTAAGCAGTCAACAGGGAACTAAACAACCACAGCACTTAACATACAGCACTGCAAACATATCCATAACACACAAAAGCATGGCACTTAGCAAAAATACAATACCAACACATTCAAGCCCTGCGATATACTGTTAATCACACATCCGTTGCTGCCATGTTAATCAGCAAATACATGAACAGTACACACAAGCAGCAGCAATGTGGGCATCTCTCACTGTGATACGAGGAGCTCAAACCAAGCGTGGCGGACCAAATTCAAGATACAACTTCTCAGGTCAATAGAAGGCAGGACAGCTGTTTCAAGTGTGTGTGTGTGTGTGTGTGTGTGTTCATTCCCCAAATCTAAAATACAAACAAAATCTTATCCGTATGTTTGATATGGCAGGTAATATTTGCAGTGCAATGCCAAAGGTGAGCGGCTCAGTGTGTTTGTGTGTATAGTTTTGAATGGTGGGCACTTTATTCATTATTTATATGTATGGATTATTACAGTCATTCCCAACCTTTTATGTTTGACACACCTTCATTCACAGGCCAATCAGATGAGCTACCTCAGATGATCTCCCTGACCACCTAAGGGCAACACAGACACTGGTCTCTTTTAAGACCGGCCTAAAAACCTTTTTATTCAGGAAAGCCTTTCTGACCTAAATCACTGTCAGTTATTTATTTTGTGTCTCTGTTCATTATTTTATTTTATGATAGTTTATTTATTTATTTCTTTTTTTTAACTACGGTATGTTTTAACTATGCTTTTTACTATGTTTTTACTATGTACTGGCTCTGTGGCACTCTGAGATTTTTTTTTAAATGAAAAGTGCGTTATAAATAAAATACATTATTATTATTATTAGCTAGTGCCAGCTTATCTACACTACTTGTCATGTTCCAAATGTCTTTATTTAAATTCATATTAAACTGTTATTTGCACTATTAATTGAATTAGAAAGCATACGATGCATAGTCTTCTGCCCTCGCTATGCACATAGGTGCACAGCGATGCAGCGAGCTCAACACGCTTCCAATAAAGGTGCATGACAACGGATTGAATTTGAGGTTTTGCCTGGAAGCAACAAGAACAAGAACACTGAATTCACAAAAGTATAGACTAGCTGTTAAATCTGATACTAAAGATCAACATTAACATGACATCTTGTAAAAGTAAAAAGAGTGAAACACACAACAGTTAACCCAACTGGGCTACTGAATGTTGTATTAGCATGAGCAGATGGCTAGCAGCGTGGCTAGCTTGGCTTTGCAGCGATATTATCACAGAAAAACTACTAAATCACAAATCAACAATCACAAAGTCCGCTGTGATAAACGGACTATGGCTACCAGATGATGCAACCATCAAGGGCATTTGTGGAGTAGATAAAATAAGTCTGTCTGTCAATATTTGCCTGGACTCAGATCTGACAAAATGGTGGACGTAACGATGTGACAGTAGTGGTTGCTACTAGCAACAGAACGTTCAACTGAAACCGACTGCTGGTGGCAGAACGCAGATGTTGTTCTGCGTTTTCACACCCGTCTCCTCTACACTTAGTTGTTTCGAAACCTGGAGCGAATCACCCTCAGTTTGGAGATATGTGAAGTCAGCAATCACACTCTGGACGCCAGCCAAAACAAGCGGGCCAAGATGTCGGCTCGTGCATTTGCCTGATTTGAGAAGTGGCTCATGATGAGAAGCTTGGTTTACAGAGATAATCTAGTTGAGTTTACCTGATGAGTCAGATGGAGAATAATTGCCATGCGGGTGTGTGGTGCTCTGCAACTGTATGAGGCCATCTATGGAGGCGATGGGCTTTTATTAATTGAGGTGTTCTTTTCTTATTATGAAATATTTAGTTCCAGCCAGGACCAATATTTCTTATGTATTTCATAATAAATGTTTTAGTATATTTGAATGAACACTGGTATATTAAGTACATAAACAAACAATTAGCAATAGCCAACACGCTGCTGGTGCTGCATCATAAAGAAGGAAACAGGAAAGAGAAAGAGAAAGGAGAGTTTGTTACTTTTATGCTACTGTATATGTTTCTGTGTGAACAAAAACGAAGCGAGCGGCAAATGCAACAATTGTTTTTAATTAGTCTGAATTGGAACAAAGCACACAAACTGCAGGTCTGAAAATGACCTTTGGCTTTCTTTGTGCCACTGCTGAACCAGTTGGACTGGCAGAAGCCGGACATTTCCACCATTTTACATTATCTGCTAACCAGATTTATTCATTTTTTCAGACTGGCTGAGCTGATCTTTACCCTTTGGCAACTGACATCATTTATTATTTTGGCTTAAATGAGTAATACTCCGCCTTTTTTTAACTTTTGCTCTTCAAAACAGGGATTCAACATTTTCTTCAGCACAAACTGGACCACCAGTATGCAACCAACTAAAGGTTAACCCAACACGGATGCTAAGTGGTGGGCCTTACAGTGTGAAGGGATTAAATGGTGAAGGGTATACTTCTGCCGCAACATCACTTAGCCGATTAAGGTACCAGCAGGCCTTTATACAGCCCATTGAAGAGCTTATGACGGATTCAAATAACCACTGGGTAATTAACAGGGGCCGGTAAAATGGCCTGATCACCCCCTCCCCTCTGCGTAGAGCTGGTAAAAACTAATAAAACAAACAAACAAACAAACAAATAAATCCATTACCAAGATTTATGCAGCATTATACAATTCACCAGGACAATAATAGTGAAAGGGCAGCATTCCATCACGTTTAGAGCACAGCGAGTAATGAGTTGTCATAAGCAGAGAATCAGATGGAGGATATTACATTACCCATGCCAACACTTTTAAAGGAACCATTATATCAACCTTTGTCATGACAGATTGAGCAAAAGGGAAGAAAATAAAGAATTGCACTGCAGGTTCTCTTCAAAGTCTATTGGCTTACGGGGCCAGAAAGAATGAAGAATTAAATCCTCCTTGACATTACCTTGGCAGAGGTTAGATGAAAATGGAGGGTCACTAGTGGTGGGGTGCGTGAAAAGGACTCGGTGGGACAGTCCACTCAACAAATTACCGCACATTAGAGGAGCAGGGATCTATTTCCTCTAACTGTGTCCAGATGGGCTATGTTGTCTAACTGCTAAGTGCATGTTTTAAAATGAACTGGGAACATGCAGGGTTTTGACAAACCTACGAGAACACCTCATAAAATACTGATTTTAAACCACTGCTATAAAAGGTGGGCCATAATACCAATTAGCAGAATATGTAAACCCCCTAGAATGTATGTCCAACGGTGTGTGTGTGTGTGTGTGTGTATGGTATGGTGATTAGTTTCAACAACGACGCTAGCTAATGTCGGCTGGTCCACCACTTTGGATCAGACTGAAAAGTCTCAACAACAACTGGATGGATTGGCATGACATTTGGTACAGACATTCATAGTTCCCAGAGAATGAATCCTAAAGACTTTGGTGATCCCATGACTTTTTATCTAGCGCCATCATCAGGTCAAAATTTCAAACTGCACCTGGAGCTGTAACGGCAATTTGACTTTGTGGTTCTCTGTTAGTTGTCTTTATGGTACATTAGAGCAGTTGTCTCAACCTTTTTGAGTTGCGACCCCCCCCCCCCCAGAATATTCAAGTTCTGTTTGGATTGAACAGATAGTCGTTGTCCAATGTGCTCCAGACTCTGGGGATTTTTGCGCTCACTTGTACTCTCACAAACACTTAATGAAATCTATTGTGAGGCAAATTGTATCACTGGTACAGGCATGTACAGTCTAAAATATGTTATTTCATGGGAGTCCTAAATCCCAGAATAAGAACCACTGAATCATCTTTTTATGAAGTGTTTTCATAATTTTGTCTTGCCCGTAAATGCTTTGACGCCAAGAAAAATCCAAAATGTTGCACAAACACCAAATGGTTCCAGCCCCATCACAATCCTTTCAAATGGGTGAATCCTTACATTTGGTAATCTACGTAAACACATCCTCTCAGCAATCACAGCAAAAAACAATCGGCCTCAAGGGCTCAACTTTACTTGAAATATGCATAAATTTGGATTTACATAATCACACAGCAAGGTTGGCAGCTTTGCCGTCCTTTGAATAAAAGACAAAACAAGATAAAAGTTATTAAAGCTTTGTTTCTTATGTATGCTTATCTGGCCCAGAGGACAAATTTATAATTTTAAATCAAGGCGGAAAGATAATCTGGGGGGACAAATCTCAAGATGTGTGAGGAACCAGTTAGAATCCACATTCCTTTATTTTAACAGTTGTCACAGGCTGATTTAGATGCCATTCATCAGACGTATTATACTCTTGAGACATTAAACTATTGTAATGTAACTTCAGATGACACTGGTACCGTAATAGGCTGTGGCCTCAGGTCATTGCTGACTTGGTGCTCACATCCTTGTGAGACCCAGACTGGCTCTCCAGAGTGATGACTAGATAAGTGAGGCATTAACATTAAAACTGATCAGAATGGCAGGACATGCAGTTAAATCGTGCGTAGCAACATTATGGGAGTCATTGTAACCTTCCCTTCCAGAGAAATGTGTATTTTTTTTTTTAACAGATTTTTCCCATTTTTATCATCCTTATCTTGATCTCTACAAAGTACAAGAACAGAAGGGCAAATAGCAGAAATATAGGGTGAGGCTGCTGCACTGATCAAATGCGGGTTTGTTGTTTTCTGTGACAATATTGCAAGCTGATGGCATCTAAACACCTCATGACAGGCTTCAGTTAAGCTACCACCGAGATAGATATTCCTGAGTTTTCGCTCCCAGTGTTGAAGTCGCCCTCATTCATTCTCTCCAGTCGTTCCAGCCTATAAATAGGACAGCTTCTGCCAGTTGTGTGGTCAAGCAGTATATCCAGCCAGCCTTGAGACGTCATCTTTAAACGATAAGAGCGTGGGAGGACTGAATAGTTGAGTGTCTGCATGCATGGTGGCAGTGTGACATCCTAGTTAATATACGTTCCACCAGTGCAAGGACAAAGGAAGCCAAATGAGGACAAACATGACGCTGCAACTACTCCTCTCACTGGGCTGATACATTTTCCTCATCACCTCACTCCTATCTTAACTCTTCTCAGGCCTCTTCTTCTGTCCACTCATGTTTATTCATGACTTGATCATAATTCTCTTCTCTCTTTTTCTGCTGGTATTTTCATCCTCATTGCTCTTCTCACCCTTAATCTCCCTCCCTTCCTCTTTGCGACAGCCACTATCTTCTCCACCTCTATCATCTCTTCCTCATTCCCCGAACTCACCCCTCGCCGCCTCCTCTCCCCGTTTATGCCCAGCTATCCCCTCCCTTTTTTCGCCATGCAATGGGGAGGTCCTCCTCGCTGCCACTCACAGTGGGATGGCAGCGAACAAAAGAGCAAACCAAAAGGTCAACTTCACCCGGTTGTCACTCAACACCCTGCCGTGTGGCTAGTGCAAGAGTCAGGGGCCTCCCATTGATCGTCACGTCAAAGACTGCACGTTATTCCCAACTCTCTCCAGAAACTGATTGCCCCCTAATCAGCCGCTACTGCGAATATTTGATTATCAGGAGTCGAACCGTAAACAGTAATTAAGTATGTTAAATGATACCCAATCAAGGCAAACAAAAGGCAATTTAAGCAGAGGAAATAAACTCTGAACAATTTCAATGAGCAATAACAAGCTATGCTGTTATAAATTCTCGTCGCATCTTTTTTTTTTTTACAGCATCATCAACAACTTCTGTATGTCCTTAGGCATTTGTATACAGGCATGCATTTTTTTTAAATATTATCTGGGGGATTGTCTGAAGAAAACAACTTTAAGGTAATTAGTATTCAGAGTTTATTGTGTAAACTCTTCACCACGTGTAGGGTTAAACACGTCGTTGACTACACTACTGAAATAATCAGAGCTCTGCACAAATGGAAAATGATTTGCCGGCAAGTCTGTTTAATTACTACACTTTTGCATCTCAAGCAACAGCGACCGATGAATTAGATTAATTATTTTTTTTATCTTATCTCCGCAGCAGCAACTTGGAATATCTTCTCGGATTACTTTTATTTCAAGACCCCGAATGACACTCTGCTTCTCGTAAGCCTCATCAGGATTTAACCTTTCAAAAGTAGTGTGAATAAGAATACTAGATATCTAAGACATTGGAGAGGACCACTGCTAAATGACAGAGGATAATTATAGTAAAATGAAGGACATCTTTCTGTGTCTGTCAGGAGAACTATGAATAGTAATCAAGGCCTTTTTGCAACTTGGGACAAAAGTACAGGCTGGTAACGAACTGCAGGGTCATAAACAGCCTCCGAAGGTCCCAACCTATTAAAGTCTTACTGATTGATTTTAGTGGAAGCATTTTAATCACTTTTGCAGTCAACTGTATGGGACCAACTTTCAATGACTGATGAGACAACCTTGATAGAAAATTATTTCATTGCTAATTTCGAGTGTGGTTTGTGGAGGTGTGTATATATTCTGAGCAGTTATGGAGAAACCAAATGAGGGAGACGAAACATTCCAAGGTAAAAGCTGAAGGTTGATAAATGTGCACGAACCACATTCGGTGCTCATCCTTCAAAGAGACATAACAGCTGGAAATATTTTTCACTCTCATGCGATTACAGAAGTGGAGTGTTGGTGCTGAAATTACATTTGATCATCTTGAAATGATTTTTATTCTCACATAACATATTATCCTCAGCTGCTGTGCCCTAACTCAATGCTTCCACCTAGCTTTTCAACCACAGAAGACACCTTGCTTTGGTACAGTGGCACACACACACACACACACCGAACCATTGCACTCATCAACAATGACTGCTTCCTGAGCGACCACACCGACTGATCAACATGTGAAATGAAACAGCATCAGCTCATAGCACAAAAGAGCTGCAAAATCAAGGCAGTCTTTAACGCATCGGACTTCTGGCCTGATTGTAAGTAGAAGCGACTGAGAGAAGGAGAGCGCCTTCCTGACGCGCCTTGCGGCCCCTGAGTAATCAAATCAAACAGAAGGGGAAATTTATAGCAGAAATGATCGAGGGGGGGAGCTTACCTTCCTGCACAGCCTGGAAAGGGTTGTTTGGCTCAATAAGTTTCACTGAGTGGGTGATTTTCTCGCTCTGCAAAATGTCATCGTTCAGACTCAGATCTGAGATGGCAAGTTGGAAAATCTCGTCATCTCTCCCAGCGTTTTCCTCGAATATGGCACCTGTTGAATAGAATAATCACACGTCATTTGGAGGGGAAAGACGAGGGGATGAAGTGTGATTGCACGGTACTTTCATGAACGGACCATTGCTATTCAAGACTAAATAGTCCATGTTCATTGTCCAAAGCCATGCATAGTTTAGTGACGCTAAGTGAAGTCGATCCGTTTGTGGTTCATTTTGCATTGAAGTTGCGCAACATCTGCATCCGAGTGCGCCCGAGAAGATTTCAGCACCATGGAGAGCGACACGGCCACGTCACATGAAACTCTCTTAATTGATGCATAAAGTAGCCAAACTTAGAAAAGAAATGGCCGTTGTGTCGACTAGATCGATGGCACCCTCCCAAATAAGCATTACAGGCCTGGTGTGAGAGGCATACTGAAGCTTAACTGTCTCCCCTCCTCCCCTCTTTCTTCCTCTGTTTATGGCATCAGCTGCTATTATGAGACGCACATATATCACAGAAAAAGGTTTCAGGAAATGAGAAGTATAATTCTGGTAGGCTACCCGAACGCTATGCCGGGCATCAGCCAATATTATCTGGATGGAGTCCCACCTCTGTATTAGTCCAGTGACTGAGCACCTGCTGCTTGCCAGACTGTTGCAGTAAACTGTGAACACCAGCAGCAGCAGCAGCAGCTGCAGCAGAAGTGCCGAGACTACATTTGCTCACAGTGACATTGACATTTTTATCCGAGACTACAACGCCAGTCATATAAAAGTGGCTACGTGACTGTGTGCATGAAAAGGGGACCATAAACCAAAGCAATTACTTAGTGTGAATAAGAGTGCGTGTATGTGTGTTTCACAACTGTAAAATGGAATGCGATGTTTAGAGGCAAACTGATCAGAATCATTTGAACGTCGTGATGAGTTCAAAGCCCCCCATCTCTAGAAAAAAAGGCAGCTCTGGTTTGAAGTTTGAGAACAAAGAGGCTCTATATGCGTTTTGCATCTCTAAAACGAAACTCCACTGACATTCCCTCCGTTATGTTTTTGACATTGCAGTCACGTTCCGGTGAAAGTTGAGGCTTGTCGGGGACAGACAAGAGCTTGGTCTAAAAAAGCCTCAGTCATTTAGCTATTGGACATTAATTTCGTCAAAGCTTCTGCGATACAGGCCCTATACTCACTGTACTCCGTGTTTGGAATACAGAATTTGCAATTTCCAGGCCAACAGTGGTGAGGTTTAGATCTGGAGCCAACATGAATGCATCGATTAGCCGTCGAAAAGTGTAAGAAATGTCTGCAGAAAAAGGCTGATCAATAAATAACTGCAGTAAATAATAAGAAAACAGATGTGGCAGCAAAGGTCAGAGGCATGGCTGTTTACAAAACGTCAACTTTTCAACTCGCTTGAGAGTCAAAGTGTTGCTTAAACACAGGATGCAAGCTGAATAGACTATTTATCCCGCCCTCTCACCGAAATCCTGTGATCAACGCAGTATGCGCTGGCTGAGCTTTATCCCCGCACGCTTTGCCTTTGTACACCCGTCTAACCCAACAGCATTTTATCGGGCGCTTACCGATATGTATGATGGAGTCCGCTTTGGCCGAATTGGATTGCAATATCCACAGGGAAAGGCAGATCAGCAGAAACTCCATCTCGGGATTTCAGCGAAGCGGCTCATCCAAGCTCTGCTCGACTGTCCTATACTGTCCAAATGGAGCACCCAGAGAAAAAAAGAAAAAGAAAAAAAGATGATCAAAACCCAGCGCTAAACAGAGCCGCGGTCCTCCTCCTGGCAGACCAGACCCGCATGAAACACCACCGATTTTTTTTTTCTCTGTCTCTCTCTCTCTCTCTCTCTCTTTTTTTTTCTCTTCAAACCAACAAAAACAAGCCAACCGCAGGAAGGTGGGCTCAAAAAGCCGAGGAAGAACCGACGGGGACCCGAGGTAGGACTGAACGGACAGGTGGCCCGGTGAGAGAAACCGGCGTTACCTCGCTCTCACTCTCGCTTCTCCCCCTGCGCTCCGGCGTCTAAAGCATGGCAAGCTGCAAAAACAATGTGGAGGAGGGACACCCCTCTAACTACACACGGAGAGACGCTCACATAGACACTCCGAAAAGAAAACACACACACACACACACACACACACATACACGCACTCTCTCTTCAGTCCTGTCTCGATCACGTGACTGCAGAGACTTCACGACTCGGCTGCTGTCCCGACAAGCCGGGTAGAAATGATTTGGACTAGCCGGAGAAAGACGCATGGAGAGCCGATATATCCAAACACATGACTGGAGGTTACAACAAGTCTATCAGCCTATATGCGCCTTTTCCGAAAAGACAAGTGCGTGACAAAAGCCCACGCGCAAACCCAATCGTGTAGATTCGGCGGTGTAAACAGCATACTTTTGGAGAAGTTTGCGGATTCTTTTTCTCAGGGATGATGAGAGGGCGCGCAGAGCGGCGGAGACACACTGTCAGCGTACTTCCGCGGCGACGGAGCGCAGCTGATGTGGCAGAGAAAAGGATTTACACACCATGTTCCTCTGCGAGGGCTGATGGATGAGGGACAGACGTGACAGAAGCCACAACGCCTGACTGCGCAGGGGAACAGCTGGACTGAATTAGCCTACCGGAAGAGCATTTTACACATTTTGTTCTCGTTGCATGACTTGATCGATTCATTGATTGTTGATTCAGCTAAATTGACGCCTTCGTTTTGATCGCGGGATTATGGCATTGGGGATCATTTGTAATGTCTTTTTTTTGTTGGTGTGTGAATCAGACTACAGGGTGCCAGTGATTCTTATACGTCTCGCAATGTTTGAGCAACGCAAGGCGCGTGCAGAGCCCGTGACGAAGAGGAGGAAGTGGCGGAAGAGACGGAGTTTTTAGATAGGCATAATCTTACAATTAAAGGATATTTCTGGTGACTGCACACAAAAAACGGAAATATCTCTTAATTGTTTGGTTAAGTCTGTCAGACGCGCAGAGCACAAACTTTCAGCACCACCGGCAGCAGACAGCTCTCTCGCCAAACAAGTCCAAGAGAAAGAAGCACCTGTAGAGCAAACACAGTCAGATCTCCTATAAAATGCCTCCATGTTTGTACTTGTATTATTTGTTTCCAGCGACTAATTTCAATGTTGGAAGAAAACCATACCTGGGAAGATAATGTGTTACAAATTGGTTTCGTTCAGAGACAGAACTAAATAAACCCACAGCACTCTGACGCCAGAGTCTCATCAGGTTTTCAGCAGCTGAGGAATAAACATCCATCCCGCCAAAGTTGTTGTAAAATCACACACTACCCCTACTGGCCACTGGTGGATACTGCCGCTTTTTCACAACGATTTATGACATTTCTGTGTGATTTCGATAAAAGATGAAGTTGAAAAGGACATTTAAAACACACTGCTTTTGTGAACAATTGTGTCCATAACTTTGATATCTAAACGTGGAGCATAACATTTATGTCTGAATATAATGCTAACCCACATATCAGAGCCACATGTCAGTGTTTTTATGGAGCCAACACGGAACACATGGTATGAATGAATTATTGCCCTTTGATCCCAATTATAGTTCCCATAACAGAGTAGCTCAATCTAGACATATTCCAATGGGATCAAAACAGAAAGATTAACTTTGAGATTTGAGTTTTAAGCTGACAGGCATCCACAATACCATAAACAATTCATCACCTCCCAGCACGGGAATGAGTCTTGTAATTTCATTGATCTATGGAGCAATATATTGCTGAGATTTCATCAACTAATTCTTTATTTTAACTGGCAATTCACGCTGCCTTCTTTCTTTGAGGTTTCTTGTTTTTATTATGACTGTATGTGATGCAAATCTGCCATTTTCTCTCTCTCTGTTGGGAGGATTTTGTGTTAAATCTACAAAAAAATGATGAAGAATGATGAAAATCAAATAAAAATGTTTCTCACCTGACTAAGATGCAAGGAAGCCGCAGATTAACATTTCTATGTTGTATGCACTTGAGATTTTTGATAATTAAATAAAGAAAGAACAACATGTATGTTTTGTTATGATCAACAACTATCCCAAAATAAATAAAATACTGGATGAAACGCTAACAACAGGGTTGTAACGCATTAATAAATAAATCGTTCAGCGTGTAAAATACATATTGCATCAAGTGAGACAGGCCAAGGCTCCATGTAGTGAGGATATACAAGTGTAAGTGGTGAGTCTTGTTATCTTACCCTATGTAACCATTAGCTACCATATACTGTATCAGATGGGTGTGTTGAATGAATGTCTAATATTTATTCTTTGCATAGAAAGGTAGATACTTTGAATGAATAGCACTGTGTATGTTTTGTGCCGTGACTAGGCAAGGTCCATGCATTATTAAGTAGATTGAATATGATGGAGGGAATACTTTTCCATGGAAAGTAGGCCATACAATGGACAATTACTCATTTTTGGTTTCATTATGCCATTTATTTTAATTTATTTGTATGTTTGCAGGGACAATGGACAGTCGCGGGGCAGGCAAACAAATGATGGCATTGGATGTTTGAATTCAGACGGGTACAGATCATAATAGCACATTCTATATAAGATATTACATTCTACAAAATATGAAGAAAAATACTCTGTTTAGTACTTTGCGGTTAATGGTCAAATGATTGTTTATGTTTCAGCATATAAGAACTATAAATGATTGGAAATTAGTTATTAACATATCAACTGATTGAATAATTAACTGATTATTAATTTAGAAAAACTACATTAAGAAAAATAATGAATTATTGAATATATGATTGAAAAACATAAAAACTAAAACCTTTACAGTTTATATATATATATATATATATATATATATATATATTTGTATATACAGTATAATCCTGAGCAGGCATGCACGGGAGCAGCAAGGGGATGGGGGGGGGGGGGGGGGGGCTGGTGACGCAAACAGGAAGTCCTCTGTAGCATAGGCCATCTCATTTCGGAGACCGCTCGGTCCAGCCTACGTGGTCCTCAAAGGACACGGCCGACGTGGACCGCGAAGGCTGGGTCCCCCGAAGGATGCAGTTGCTGGATTGGGACACAGGCAGTGTTTACAGTGGAAGCAGATACCGAGAGCCAAGTCAAACCGACCAATAGAAACTCCTGGCACATTCAGAAGTGTATGCCCACTACACCCAACTCAGCTTTTGGTTTCAAAGCTTTTGGTTTCAAAACTTTTGGTTTCAAGACTTTTGGTTTCAAGACTTTTGGTTTCAAAACTTTTGGTTTCAAAACCATTTTTTTCGTTTTTAAACCAAAGCTTCTTTTTTCAACCAAAGATATTTTTTTTCAACCAAAGATTTTATTTTTTTAACCAAAAATTCTAGTTTCATAAGCAAAACTAACAAATAAATTATTCTCAGTTTATATATTTTCACTTACAAACTTGATTTTTGATTGCAGTGCGAGAAATTTGCTTTTAAAACATTTTTTTTTGTTTGCGTAATAAAGACACAAATATACCTTCATACACCTCGTGCATCTCCGTGGGTGTCAACACGAGTTACTCTCAAAGGGTGCTGCAAACAGCCACCGAGACATTGGCGGGTAGGTCACGCCTGCTCTCAGCAAGGGAGGTGGAATTTCATTGTCACACAAACCTGAGTCATTAATGTTTACGGCTATATGAGCAATGATGGGAAATGGAAAGATTTCTCCTCCTTTTGGGAACAAGGCCAAAAAGTGAATTTAGATGAAGAGGAGCTGTCACATGCAAATCCCAAAAAAAAAAAACTAAGGCATGAATCGATAAGTACTACAGCCACGCAGTGACGTCTTACTAATAGTTTATCGTAGAAGAATAGATCAAAGTTTCCTTTATCCCAAATAATACGCTTCTCTAATCAAAAGCCTACAGCACAAGTCTGGGCATGATTAATCGTTTATATAGAATAGCGCCTTTGCGTTCTGGGTCCTCAGTTCCCTCCGATGAGTCCCATCTCTCAGTTTAATCTTAAATTATTTTCTTATGCATGGCTTGGGGCTAAGAACACTGCCGTCTGTGATTGCTGTTTACAGTGTAATACACATGCCTTGCTCCCGAGCAGCTGGTCTCTGTGTATTGATGTGTACTACTATTACTGCTATTATATATATATATATATATATATATTCACTGAATCTGCTTTTGACTCCAAGAGAAAGAGTCTATTTAATAGTCTTCATTGAAATACAATTGGTCATACACAGTAATGGGTAATTACTATCCGTGTTTATTGTGTTTGCCCCTAGCCTTGCACACGGCGCCATGATTTGATACCTAGTGAAGTCCGAGTGTAATCACTTCATTAGCCTCTAGCTAAGAACTGGACAGAGCCAGCAGCATGCAGTCAACTGTACTGCAAGTCATAATTAGACTAGTTACTGCAGCAGTAGTCTTGCATACATACATATGTTAATGTCACTGAGGAATGCACTTAGAGCACCACCACCAGCGCTCCGCAACAACAGACGTAAGTTGGCATTTTCATAAAGCAGTTGGTTTCCGAGTAGAATAGCAAGGCATGACACTTTAACATCATGAGTTGACTGAAGAGTCTGTCACTGTGAAGTTGGTCCTGTCTGTCCCATTGTAGTACTGGATGCAGATACATGAAGCCCCTGCACAAATTTGGAAGAGGGTTAAATCTCAGACAAGTTGAAAATCCATTCATGTCAAGCAGAACTGTGCAGGGAATATCAATAAGTGTCTGCAGTACTAGAGGTGAATAAGCAAGACCCTCTCTTCCAAATACACAGCCCGAGGTAACATTATAGATTAATCATGTTATGGGAGAACAAGCACAACCTCCGTCACAGACTCTGAATCTCAATGAGTGAATTTGTTGACTACCGGCATCATTATATATTTTAAGATTTCACCGTACTGAAATATGTTCTAGGTATTAAATATAGAAATTATTATGTATGTGGAAAAATATACCGGCGGACAGAAGCTCTGAAACGGTCGACAATGTTGGCCAAGAACTTTGACAGCTGCCAGAGCAGAGGTTTTGTATATATACAAAAATATATATAGTCTTGCTCATGTATTGAAGGCTTTTTATAATGTGACACAAAATCAAGACCTGTTTTCCATGTGAAAGTTCAGGTTAGTCTAGGAAATAACCCTATAATCAGAACCACAGTATACCGTTAGAGAGTTTATATTTAGTCTCACTCTATTCTATTCCCACAAAGAACAAATGTAGGAAAAAGGAGTTTTGACAATAACTGCACAGAAAAGCTTGCAGAATATACAGCTCGTATGATCAATTGGGATTTGAAAAAAAAAAAAAATTTGTTCTAGCTGGATGTATTGTATGAGCCTGACTGACGAAAGTTACTAATGACAAGAGGACAGAAAGAAAAACCAGCTCTTCTGATGATCTTTGCCTTTTTTCCCCTGACGTATATCATCATCATGTCGGTGTTCAACTGTTAGTGGATTGTGGCTACTCCTATTAAAAATAGAAAAAGAGCACATAAACCAGATTTGGAGGGTGTTTTATGTTTTTGCTTACCACAAGTCATTATTAACATTGATCTGTGGGAACACCATGCAGGAAATGTACAGTATGTTTGACTATCTGCCTTTCTGCCGGTTAGTCTCTTGTTTTGTGTCTGCAGAAATATATCAAGATATCAATTAATCAATCAATGACTGTATTTGTACCCAGTTGTGTTGGTTATACAGCAGTGGGGTGCATATTTAGCACACTTAAACCACAAGGAACATAAATATAACACAAAGTCCAAAAAAAAACCAATGTAGACAGTAAAATACTCAGTAGTCGAGTGACCCTTTGCTAAGCTCCGCCCCCTGCTGCTACTTCGTCAAGCTGTCAGTGCTACCATGGAGCCCACACTGTCACTAACTGCTCTCCCAAAGCAATTTCAGAGAGAAACAGACAGAATGTCTACAATATGCGTTTGAAGGAAATATCCAGGATGTCAAACAGATTCAACAGCAAAAACAGGTTCAAAAGATAAAGATAGAAGCTAAAGCCTACAGATCAGTGTTAAAGTGAACCACCACATCACCTGGAGATCGAGACATAACACAATGAAATGAATGAACAACACTATTCCTGTAAAGCCCGGTAGGTCTTTTTTTCTAAGCAACAACAGCACGTGTATACATCCAGTACACCTTCAGAAGCTAAGTACTAACGCTCGTTAATTATGTGCTGACGTACTCTGCTGATGTTAGCTCCACAGGTTTGAACGTTTCCGTACCATGACTAGCTCCAAATCCACAAAACCAGCCTGAAAATGAAGAAAATCTGAAATGATGTGCCGGTTGGAGCTGGCTGATGCTACATTTGGCCAGTCTTTGGCGTTCGAGGGATGGGATTTATACAAGGGTGAAGTAGGATGGACTTGGCTGAGGATATAAAGTGTCTGAATGTTTTGGTTTTAACCAGTAGAAGTCTGAGGAACTGAAATTGTTGATGTGAAGGATTGGAAAAATCAAAACAGGACAGATAATGCTGCACTGATGCATTTACCAGCTCAGTTAAGTCCTCGAGGGTTGAGGTTTAAAGGCTTTAGGGGGACATTGGGATTGGGCCAGAGGCTGGGGATCAGGGCAGGAAATTCACGACGGCCATGGCCGCTCTAAACCCTCCGTTTGACCTTATGCCCAAAGAAATGTCTCTCTGCTCCGCTCCCCGTAAAATACGTGCCGAGTCTATTTTAGATTCGTTAGATTTTTTTTTTTTCCACTTGTGTGCGACACTCTTTTCACAACATAGTCAGTTAGCCCAACCATAGTCCTGATACCGTCCCAGGCTGAGCCCAAATTATCATTACTTAGCTTGTTTGTTTGTTTGTTTGTAGCAGAGTTCCGCCTTCCTGATTTCCTGTTTGATCTCCTTTTGTAGCCTACAGACATGAGTTTAGGAAGATTTACGCATTTAAAAGTCTGTTTCTTCTGGTTCAATAAACCATCCGCTTACCCATGGTTTACTATTGGGGTGGTTGTAATCATCCATTTGCATAAACTAACCAAAACCAAGAATCAGAAAGTTCCTGTTTGTTTAAATAATGGTATTGACATGGAAAACCTACCCATGAAGTCTTAATGAACTAAAACTTGTTGTTTGAGCCAGCGTAGCCTCCTTATTATCTAGCATTAGCAGAATCTGCAATGCACTAATTTTGCCTGAGGTGTTTGGGATTTATACGCCTAATAGTGATCGTTTCACAAGCCATTTGTTTTGGGTGCCATGAACAGTGGTATTGAACCCAGTGCCCGTGGCGGCTACATTTCACTCCAGCTGTGCCTGCGAGACAGTCATTAGAGGATGAGGTTGTTTAAAGAGAAGCCACTTAGCAGAAACACACTAAGAAATCTACCTGCATAGAAGGAACACTTTGCAAACGAGCACGACAAAAGAAATACTTTGAATTTTGATGGCCTTTAAGAGCAGGTCAATCTGATTCATTTGACATTCAGTTTCAAAGGAAAACTAACGAATGTAAGCAGAGAACACGCAAAGTGGCGAGACACAGAAAGGCCCCGTCTGAAATTCAAAAAGCTCTGCTACTTATTGGCAAACATTTATTATTCCAATTATCCACATTTTGGAGCTCAAACCCACAGTAAAAAACGTTTATGCAAAACTAAATAATCTATAGGCCTATAAGGCTGTACAAAAAAAAAAAAAAAAACAGCAGCAGGCTGTCGTCTAGCAGCCGTATACACCAAATGTTGCCACGCAAACCCACCATTCAATATACTGCAGTTGACTCCACACAGCGTAGTGGTGAGACTTTTGAGAAAAGCTCCAGAGGTGAGAGCCAGCGCTTGCGGTCATTATCATTGTGTGCAAAACATAAATTATGACACAGATATTACAGTGCAGTAGGGCGGGAGAGAAGCCAGAAAGACACCAACAAGCTTGCAGTTTTTAATCCATTTATAATAAAGTCAAGGTTGGGTTTCAGCGCTCTGGAAAGTTGGCCCCGAGTGAAGAACTAACAAAGAGTCTCTCTCTCTGCCATTTTTACACTCTCTCTCCCTCTCTCTCTGTCCTAATCTTACTCTTTTCCTGTCTTTTCCACTTACTGCCACCTTCACAGATGTACTTGAGACAGGTCTGCCTGTGTCTGTCTCTCTCTCTCTCCGTGTATCTCTCTCTCTCTCTCACACTGTGAGTAGGCGGTAGAGATGACAAGAGTCGTAGTATTCAGCTCAGTTCCTGGTCTTCTTTTAACTCTATGGGGTTCCTCCCTTCCCGTTAGCCTCAAAGCCTATATTTTAAGAAATGAAACCCTCGGGCCGAATGACAAAATCTAACACAATAAGCGTTACTGATATGAGACCAAATTGGATTTGCTTATAGTGCCTCCAAACGTATTCCCACTCCACTACTCATCCTGATAGTTACCAGAGTTCCTATGAAGAAATGTCCCCCTGCAGCCGGTTACACGCAGCCAAGATTTATTAACACCCTCATAAATCTGCCACTTCCATACTGAAAATATGCAGGAATGCCCCATTACCTTATTTAAAAGCAGATTATTAAAAAGAATCTCTGCAGTTATATCACTGGCTTCCATTTGGGTAATTATCCTTCAAATTTTGGGGTAAATGACTGAGTATCATGGTGGCATCTGATTAATTATAATGGCATTTAATATAGGCCTAGCCAGGCTCTATTGGATTAATTAACTGGCAGATGATATAGTCTAGTGTTGCGGGCCTATTACGTTAACTGTCACCGTGCATTTGATGACAAGGTGCCAAGTGATCTATTCAGTGACACAAACATGATTGGAGTAGGATATTATCCTGCCGGGGGAGCCTTTAGATCATTTTAAATACACGCTGCTAAGACTTAACAGTAATCAAGAAGTCATGAATTGTCCGATAAATGTACATTACTTGGTGCAGCTGTCATTCACCATGAAAGGTCCCCTGCAGATAGGAAGAGGCCGCTCAGAGGCGATGGGAGAGATCTGCACTCCTTTCTGTCATTTGCACAGAGCCATTTTGGCCATGATAAATTAAACAGCATTCCAGCAATCTATTGTTGCACTTTAATTAAGTTGGGGAACTTGCAATCATAGAGCCAAAACTGAAGCAGAACGAGTTCTTCAAAAGAAAAGCGTTTTCTGATGTGCAGCTGCTATTGGACAACATCATTTGTCAGTATTTCTATAACTATCACTGATGCGTCAACGACCGCGATTGACCGCACCATCACCCTGACTCCAGACTCTTGTTAGCTCTTTCCTTGCACTGGGTGCATGGATTTTTTCAGACAACACCCTCATGTAAGCCCTTACTCTACTTTCATCTCGTTTATAAAATAACAAAAATGATTTAAACAACTCTACACTGGAGCACCCTGAACACTATATTTATTTGATATTTTTGGAAGGCATCTAGCTCTTATATATATATAAATAAATTATTCTTAATTGGTATTATTGGACATAGCATTAATATAATCTGTTTATATCTGCTATCTCTCCATCATCTCGTTATGAGACAGCTTGTTATTAGACAGCAGTCTGTATGCAGGGCAGCAGAGAGGAGGGCCTGAATGTGAATGTATTGCAGGTAATAAAACAGATTTAAACATTGTGTGTGACTGCGGGTGTCTTGTGAGTTCGGCCTGCCCCAGGCTATTTGTGGGAGGAGATTTCATTTCGTCTCCATGTCTACTTTAGCTGTAGGCAACTTGCCTCTTGCTGACAGATGATAACGGCATTTATTCACAATGACCGTGAATGGGAAATTGCGTGTGTGTGTGGTTACGGAATATGTGTGTGCGTGGGTTTTTTATTTTGCAGGCTTGTGCATTTTTCATTTATGCCTTTGCCCGGGGGAACATTTAATTCCAAAAGGCTTCTGTGTTGTCGATTAAATTAGTTTAAGCGCGGTTTAACTGGAGTGCTGTGACAACTGTTTGATCACAATTCTGTGGCACATAATCAATAGCATAAATTAATTTACAGAGAATACAAAGTGCTTTTAATTGCCAAATAAGCCTAAGCTTCGGCTCTTGGAGAGAACTGATAAAAAACATTTGTAATTTTTGTATCTCCAGGTGACCTGGCCCTAATCATCAGGCTATAGATTAAAAAAAAAAAAAAAAAACATAAAATAGACAAAAAAAACAATATCCTGACCATGGATCTGTGTGCAAAATATTTTCTGTCTTATTTCATTATTTAGTAGTTTGAGGTAAGCAGCGTGTCTGTGCGGACGTTGCTAAGCAGCAAGAGGAATGGTCAAACACCTTGAAAAGTCTCTCTCTCTCTCTCTCTCTCTCTCTCTCTCTCTCTCTCTCTCTCTCTCTCTCTCTCTCTCTCTCTCTCTCTCTCTCTCTCTCTCTCTCTCTCTCTCTCTCTCTCTCTCTCTCTCTCTCTCTCTCTCTCTCTCTCTCTCTCTCTCTCTCTCTCTCTCTCTCTCTCTCTCTCTCTCTCTCTCTCTCTCTCTCTCTCTCTCTCTCTCTCCTCTCTCTCCCTCTCTCTCCCTCTCTCTCCCTCCCTCTCTCCATGTGGAGACCTTCCGACTCCAATGTCAGTACTTTTCCATGTTGCAGTTGAAAGATGATAACCACAAGCTTCTCAGTGGGTGTTGTCAGAGTATTGTTATGTTGTAGAGTATTGCTATGTTAAGTTATCTGCTTTAATTTCATTTAATTCTAATCAATATCTGATTCAATCAAAGCAGATTTTTTTTCCCCCAAAAGGCTTGGCCTATCACAACCAGTATACTTGTGTCTTGGAGAAGGACTATGACCGTGTCTCCCGGGGTGTCTCGTGGGGGTTGCTACGACCCCATCTGGTCGTTATAGACACAAAGTGAGAGCTGTGTGCGTATCCTCGGCAAGAAAGCCAAACAGGTTTTCAGTGGGTATTGGGCTCCGCCAGGTTTGTCCTCAGTCACCGATTGATATTCATGGGCAAGATCTCAAGGTGCAACTGGGGAGAGGAGAGTGTCCACTTCTCCGCTCTTTGCTGGTGATGTGGTCGATCTACCTTCCAAGCCACGAGCTTTATGGTAGTGATCAAAAAGAACAAGAGCGCAGATATAAACTGCTGGAACGAGTTTCCTGTGTAGGACGGCTGGGTTCACTTTTAGAGATGGCATAATGAGAGCAGAACATCCGGTGGGAGATCGGAGTGGAACTGCTGCTCCTTTGCGTCATAAGGAGCCAGCCGACGTGGTTTGGGCACCTGGTAAGCAGGGACATCTGGACGGACTTGCAGAGTCTGCTGCATGGCTATTTGGATAACACTTCCTCTTTAGATGGTTATGCAAGCGTTTTATCTTAAAGTTTGTGATCAGGTAAAAAGTCAAAACACCCCAATGAATGAAAGATGGCCTGAAAAGGTGTATTGGAGAAGAACTGTTCAACGTCTGTTTATTGTGATGCATCATAGATCGAACTGGCAACACCTCACTGTCTGTGTGTCTAAGCAAGCAAAAAAGTTGCCAAATAAATAAATCCTTAGTCCTACCTCTACAAACACCCCAAAGCTGGAGTGCATCACAATGATTTAGATCGAAGTCTGATTGAGGTTCTTTGTCTGATTTCTGAAGACAAAGAAAAATACCAACTCCTGTCAGTCAATACCCTGCTGCGAGTGGAGTTATTAAGTCTTACAAGGCAAGGCAAGGCAAGTTTATTTGTATAGCACATTTCAACAACAAGGTAATTCAAAGTGCTTCACATAAAACCATTAAAAGCATCAAAACATAAGTTTTGACTCTCCGTGTTTCTGCCGCATTAATTCAATTTTTGCCACCCATGTTCTTCTGGTGTGGACGTCGACGCTATCCTAGTACAATGCAATCGTCACTGCAAAGTTGAGGTTCTTTATGCCTTAGGAAAACTTCACAAAACCTTTGACGTTTCTTTTATCCTTAGGTCAAAAACACTTAGAAAAACCTGTATGACGTTTCTTTTATTCTTAGGTCAAAAACACTTAGAAAAACCTGTTTGAAATTCACGTATTACGACGAATCTTATTCTATCAAGTGCATGTAGAATTCACGTATAAAGGTAAATAACAACGAATCTTATTTCAACTTATTTGAGTAGAGACACGATCAATGTTACGATCTCAAAAAGCTCCATTATTATACAAGAAAATAAGCTATAGTTTGAAGAGGCCCAAAAGGTGCAGACAACAAAAAAACACTGTTTCTGTGTTGCATTTGTCGGGGGTGTGGCATGGGGTTGTTTGTGTGTGTGGGAGGGAGTGCGTTTGCTTTCAACCACTGCTGTTTGTTATGTTGTAGAGCGCTCCATTTGTTTTCCGAGTTGAAAATCCCTCTGAGATATTATGCAAATGAGCCGGCTTTTCAAAAAGGCATATTCTGTGTTCAGACAGCTAAGACACTGCTGAGTTACTGTGAGGCGGCCATGGCGAGCTTGCTGAGAGAATGGTGCTAAAGCAATTAGCATGACCATTACCTTCTGACATTCTGCATGTCGAAGTGTGAAGAGTATTAATCAAGAACAAAAAAACATCCTTCGTAAGATATCTGGCTTTAATTGCAGCAGCGTGAAGTAAGCCAAAGGAAATCTAACAAAATCTTAGTTTTCATCTAGATTCTAAATTTGCATGAGATGATTATTTCATGCACATCAATTTAAAATACAATCAAACACAAAAGATCCCCCTTTGTGCATTTATCTCAAATGTGACATTGTAGGCATTGAGTTACACTGATGAGCTGTGCAACGAGTGCGACAGCAGAATATTATTTCCTCCATGATTAAAATTCAAAGAAACCTTTGTTTCCAGGAGCACATATTGAAAATGCAGAAATCCAGTAGGCGAAAACACCTTTCTAAGAGTTCCTTTTAAAAGGAAAACAGCACTATCAAGATGTCCTGTGAAATAGTGGCCAGGACACATGCGATCCAGCAGCCCACGAGGACAGATAGAAAATAGTTCCCCCATGCAGCAATGAGGCCGGTGAGAGCCAGAGATTGACTGTGGGGGTGTTAGATAAACCAGCGGTAAAATTACTCTCACTGTTCTACTCTCCCTTCGAGCAGAAGCACAACTACCATCGCCACCTACAGACCTGGCAATTGAGAGAGAAAAGCTGAACTTGGAACAGTGTGTGTGTGTGTGTGTGTGTGTGTGTGTGTGTGTGTCCCCTTCTGGCAGCCTGTGCTTTCTTGCGGGCATGCATGTCGGCAGGAGAGTTTCATTATGCAGTGGCGGATCCCCTACAGTAGCCCAATCTCAGCATTAGTCTCTCGGACTCTTGAGGGCCACAGCGAAGAGATTCCTTATACGGCACTGAGCTCGGGCAATCAGAACCGGGATATCCATCAAAGAGCTGGCCACGCCGTCTTGTGCAGCTCTCCGGGCCGATTCTGAGTCTCATAATACTTTCCAAATCATCAGACCATTAGTCGAGAGAGAGGTAAATAGGGAGGGGGCGAGACGGATGAGGTGGTGAGGGTGAGGAGGAGGGAGAAGAAGTGACAAACGAGACAAAGCTCATTGATTTTTCCTTTAGAGGGGATCATTCAGTGCAGGCAAGCGTGTTGGGTGCTTTTAGAGCTCTTGAATGGCGGGAGAAGAGAAACCCTGAAGGCAAGTGTCTAACAGACCAGCCCTGAACAGAAAAGTCAATTATGGTCGGAATATTTCCTGCAATGTGTTAAAAAAAAAAAAAGAGGAAGACTATTTAGAAAAGTCTTTAAATGTGACATTTCCCCCCGAATACAGCCCCCCTTATTAATTACAAGCATCACTACTTTGTGACAACACTACGATGCCAAGTTGCAACACATTAACCGTGTCGGATGCTTTCTTTACAACACCCCCACTGCTGGCCAAGAAACATTTACAAGCTAGGCTCTGCTCATTTAGATATAAAAATCCTTACATGTGATATTCCATACTTCATAAACCTCACAGAGCAGATTACACCATTCTGTAAAGTTTTACAGACATTTCAAATACACGGTTTTGCATTTACTAGAGAACACGTGACGATGAACCTTGCCACTGCAGATAGATACAATGCATGTTGCGTTTGTAATTGCCTCAAGGGAGATTTTGCTGTATGTGGCTAATTAGAAATAAGAAAAACCCCTATATGCTGTCAGACCATATGATCAATGCTACAATCTTTTGAAATATGACTTCCCTTGTCAAGGCCATCCTGGCAGTTACAAACTGGGTACCAGGTGTCTTGTGGGCGGCAGACACGACGTGGAGGAGATAAGCACAGCCTCGACATTCTGCCAAAGGACACAATATGCATTTTCTGCAAGACCTACCCTGTCGTACCCATCGTGAGAGGAAACGGCTTCTATACACTAACTTTCTGTCGAAGACTCCAGACCACAACTCAACCTGGCCCCCACCAACCCCTCACGGCCCCTAATAGGTGGTCATAAAACCGGATTTCATGGCTTCAGGGGTTACGCAGAGGGCTAGTAATTGTTCTGCGAGTGTCAAACACACACACAAATTAGAACGTCCATGTAATTAACATGCCTGCCTGGACTCCTATGTGTGCGCACACACACACACACACACACACACACACACACACACACGGAAACACTACTAAGCACATTACCAGCTGTTAATCCTTGTGTAATTACACCCACAGACCCTTCTGCAGCCAACAAACTCCACTTCATAAATAACATTAATGTTAAACTGTTGCACAAGACATTTCTGTTCCTTGCATGTTTTATAAACTATTGTTTTCTGTACATTTGATGTGTGTTTTTATTTAATTTCGAATCTTTTATAAATGTACCGTTACTGGATTCACAAAGGGTGTGCAGGCATCAATCGTTGCAATAGTTGAAACCATTGAAGTAACGCTGTATTTGTAATTAGTCTAATAAAGGGAAGGAAAGGTAATAATCATGATGCAAAGACAGCTGCTGTGACGTCTTATTTTGGACTTGCTGTTGTTTAACATGCTCAATGTCTTTGGTTAGCATGTTGCATGCTAGTATTTGCCAACAGCTGTTGGGAATGTATTTTGTTTTGCAGAAAGTACAGACTTTTTTTACATTTTAGAGTCAACAAAAAAATGGACACAGAAATGTAAACTCACAACACACACACACCCTCCCCCATCTTCCACAGGCTCATAGGATAGGATTTTCTCAGAGGAATTCGATATTTACGTAGTTAACCTTTTCATCCTAAGTGAGTTTGAGAGGCTTAAATAAGCAACTTGCTCTTGTTGTTTCAATAACTGCTGCTTCATGACCTGACTAATGGAGCAGACCATCTGCTGGCCGTGCCTCTGTTCGCCCAACAGCAATCGCTTTTAATGTAGGTATGAGCAGAAGCAAGACAATCGATACACATGAATCCATTTTATATAAATGTTTACCGCGAAATGTCTCACATTATTTGACCAGCATCTCACAAGAAACGGCAGATATTAACATATGACGCTGTGCATATCATTCATTCATATATATATATATATATATATATATATATATATATATATATATATATATATATATATATATATATATATATATATATATATATATATATATATATATATATATATATATATATATATATATATATATATATATATATATATATATATATATATATATATATATATACACACACATACATACATACATACATACACACCTTATGTACCTCCTCATAGCATTGTGACTACTTCACCTCAACTTGTATTCGCCTGACACCAACAACCCTTCAAGATAAGATCATTTGCCCTCTGTAGTGTATGTCATTTCATTATGCAAATCATTTTTAATTTAATACTTGATTAACGTGAAATGAATCCTGTCTTTCAGAAGACTGTTCATGATTTATATATTCGCTGATTGGAATATGCAAAATTGCCAGTTGACCAATTGCCAGGAAATTTCTCTTTCCTTTCATTTTCATGATGAAAACAGATTATAATGAAACTATTTTTTATCTTCAAAGCATGCATTTGTTTATGTCAAACTCGTTGGTGTTTGAAATTTCTCTTTTGATCTGCGTTACAAATAGCTGTTAAAAAAAAGACTATTATTAAGACAGCGATTGTAAAGACAGCTGTATTATCAGATGTTGGCGAATATGTAGGAGGAATAGTTGATATTGTAGAACAATGTCTTAACCACAGGCTGTCACATGTCTGCTTCTAGATATTCTAATAAACTATCATTGACATTATTTTATATTTTTCAAGTTAACTGAACTCACACAAATGTGTTTCAGCTGAATCAGGAGCAGATTAAAACGGAGTAGTTGTGACTTTCTTCACGAGTTAGAACCAAGGACGAGGGAGAGAAGGAGAGAAAGAGGAAAAGATGTGTTCTCAAAATGAACTGCTGATATCACCCTCAATGAGCGTCGGTTTTACTGTGTGTGGAGCTGCGCTTGCTGTACCCACACTGATGAATAGATAAAGGCCTGAAAATAAACATAGGGGCATGGACTTAAAATCGATAGAGTAAAGGCACCAACAGTGACGAGGTTAATGCAACATGACTCGCTGGGGGGGTGGGAGGAGGGTGGGCGCTCTCCTCTGAGTCAACAGACACACATCAGTCACATGTGGATTCTCTGCAGCTAGAAGAGAGGTCATGCAAGAATAAAGAGGACAGCAGTCGTTTATGGTGACAGTTTGGGAGGAAAACATGGCCTTAGGACTTTCAGAACCAACTCCTGCATTCTGAAAACAAATCCACCAAAGCTACTAGCCTAAGTGACGAAAAAAAACCATCTTTGAACATGCTGGAAACACAGTAAAGCAGCAACAGAGGGCTGACAAACCCGTCCGCCCAGAGCCTCAGTTTCCAAAATGTCCCTGAAGAGAAGAGGGATCCTGTGAACCTCATGACGCGCTTGATTGAATGTCAGACGTGCATCAGTCAGTGGATGAAATATTTGGTGTTTTCGTTTCGCTTTCACCATCTGCGGCTTGACACGCGACTTGGGAGGTGAGATTAAAGACTATATGAACCGACTGCATCAGGAAACCTATCATCATAAGATCCGGCTTTCACCAGGGGGACATTTTCACAGCCGCGCTGAGCTCACCACAAATATGCAACCTTGATATATAAAAGCAATACAAATGGAACTCGCAGCGGGTAAATGATGAGTTACTGGCCGGCTAGTGATCAGCGATGCTGCATGACACTGAAACATCAGGTGTATGGTGTGTTTTCCTAATTTTAAACAAATCCCTCGAAGAGACCAGAACCAACAATGAATTGATCCTTCTGACAACAGTCGCCTGTGTATGTAAACCCTGACGGTTATCCCTCTGTGCAACAGACCTCCATTATTGCTAAAGACTATAAACAAGACTAAGTCTCAGTCCAACACCGAGTCTAAAGCCAGTAGTAGGCGGATGGGAATGTCATCAGTTAGGTATTTGTCCAATAATTCAGATCAATGACCACACTTATGAGCTGATCGTGATGAGTCAAAGTTGTCTTATTCATCCTGAGGGGACGTGAATGTGTGAAATTGAGATATTTTACAGGTTTCTGGTGGCGCCAGACGAGTCAAAGGATCACCAAAGTCATTGGGATGAATCCTGTGGACACTGAATATTTACCAAATGTCCAAGCATTGGTTCATGAGGCTTGAGAACAAAGTTGTTCCGACCAACCTCCAGAGAGACAGACAAACGTTGCCAACCATGGAGCCGTGTCGCTAGTGGTGGAGCTAATAACACATTAATCCTCCGATACTGGAGAATCTCAATGCTGATGGGCTTTCGTGATGCAGCACAAAACAAATAGTATAGACAGCTGTTTAAATCACACAAATATCCAGCTGTGTATGTGTTTTGAAGTTATTAACCATCGATTGATCAAGACTCAGAGTCCGTCTGTGAGCTCACCTGTTTCACTGCAGGCAGATTCTCCTCGCTCACTACGGTGGGCGGGGTTTATAAAATCAATGAATCATTGAATACACGTTACTGTTGATATCTAGATTTCTGCGGATTGGATGACAGAACGCTTTTACGCGCCGCTCACGTCCAGCTTCCAATGGGGATTCCCAGCAAGATCTGCTCATAAATGGATTTGGGGCTGAGAGCGAAGCACATCTTTATTGGTTTTGGTCTTTTCAAGGGATTTGTTGACAATATAAAAAAATATTGAAGACCGCAAGCCGCATCCTTTAATATTCCTCCCAAAGCAAACCAGGAAACCAAGGCTCTGCATGGTCTTTGATGCCATCGAGATAGATAATCTGCAGCTGCTCCACTGACACGTAAAGCCAACTTTGAGGATTCATAGATTGGTGATAAGTCCTTATTGTGATTAAATGCCCCTTCATAAACTCTGCATTGCAGGAGAGGCCCATATTACTGCCGTGAACAGAGCAGAACTAAACTTGAACAAATCTGCTTCATGTACTGGTTCATAAAAGTAAATAGGTGGTTGGGGGGTATGATTTTTTTCTTCTTCTTCCAAAGGGCAGTATGAAAGTGTGACAGCCACCAAAGGGGCTGCTAGTCCCTCCAGAAGTTGTCGCCAGATGCCACACTTCAGTGATTTTAAACTGCTTTAACATTTTTAGATTTATTTCCCCGTTATGGGCACAAATTCCGGCTAAACTGTCTTAACTTGGACGACCAACTGGGGACAGAAACTCAGTGCAGGAAAAAATACAGTTTTCATATTTTGTTCTGAGGGCCAATAACTACGCCGCCACTTCTCGTCAGTGTTTTGACCCGATTCAAGTTTAGTCAGAGACTCAACTGAGGTCAACCGTGCTGTTGGAACTGTATATGAGCACGTGTGTGTGTGCGTGTGCGTGCGTGTGTGTGCGCGTGCGTTTGAGCCCCACTATCTCCGCTGTGCAGCCCTGCACCCTGGGCTCCGCGTGAGTTGACAGACTTGCACTGACACCCGCACGGATGCCACGAACAGAGAACCTCTCTTGGTTCTATCTTGGCTCTAGTGGTTGTGTACCAGGGCGCAGAAGTGCGTCACTGTGCGTGGACTTGTTTGTGTAAAAAGAAAAGAGAAAATGTATGAAAATGTGACATTTATTAAATATGGTTACAATAACATGCAGCGACTAAATGCTACAACTCTACAACTCTACTAGACAGTGGATTAAGATTGAACATGTCAGGATGTCAGCAGAAAAAGAAGAGGAGCCTTGTGCTCGTTGGCTAAAGAAGCTACCGTTTTGCTGCTTGAAAGACTCACCAGACTCATCCATTTATGTATTGTATACACCTGCTAATCGGCCTGAAGCCTCTCCCATCACACACTGGGAGAGAGGGCACAACCTGGACTTGTCTATCACAAACAGACAGACCGATAGGAAAGGTTAAGTTGCCACTTCACCTCGTTGGTAACTGGAGCACCCGGAAGAAACCCACACAAAGTGCTTTAAGACTTGGTACATGTCACCCAAAGTTGCCACGCCCTCTATTATAACTTAAAGCCTTAATAATATTAATAATTTAAATGGGTGAGTTATATAAAATATGCACGTGAACACTGGTGTGGTCTTGTCAAGATGTAAACCTCTGAAGATGGATAAAGACATTTTGAGTGAAGATGCTGTTTCAGTCAGACGCACTTACATCAAGGTATAAACTATTATTAGCAAAAGGTTCCACAGTTAGTGGTGGAAACGGCTCTGCTCTTTGAGGCAGCTCTCAAAGCATCCGAGCAGAAACGAGATTTTGGCTCGGAGAAGTAATCTTCTCTTAAAAGAGCGCTCTACTGATCTAGCATTGGACCCCCGTCAGACTCACAGTGGCCAGTTATTAAAACCTGATATATCATTGAATTTTTTTTCAAATTCTTATTGCCCATTTGGCCAGGTGTGCGGCGGAAGGAAACTAAGCTGGGTTTGATCTTCTCTCTCTCTCTCGAGCTCTTTTCGTCATTCTTGACACAACTATTTCCGTCACTTTTCCTGCGTAACCCACATCGAGTGCAACGCTAAGAACGCCTTCGATGAGAAACTGCCTGAAAATACGGTATTATCACCATATTTCACAACAGTAATTGATTCTCAGGCTTTTTTTCTGTTTGGAAAAGTTAATAAAGTTAACACTTCCGCCTTCCAATGTGGTCGAATGAAATGTCCTATCTTCCAGCCATTACATGAACCTTCAGTCTTTCAAGCTGGAGACTCGTCTCGTCACAAATCTGCAATCAATATTTGACATTTTACTTGCCATAAAACACAATCTCTCCCCGACCTCAACCAGTGTTTAGTTGCCTAACCCATGTCTTTACTACAGTTTATTTGCCATAACCACACTCTTTCCCATACTTTAACCATACCGTCGCTGCGATACATGGATATTGAAGAAGGTGAGAGCTTTAAAATAAATTATTTTACAGAAACTAAATAATTGGGTAGATTTTCATTAGTTTAGAGAACTACCTGGATGTTTAAGTATCGACATACAGTATACATGAGGACTCATACATACATGGATGTGGATACTGATGTACCTCAGTGTGTTTGTCAGGGCAGAGGAGACTGAACCTGCTGCAGGGAGAGGCTTAGGTGAAGGCAGGTTCTCACCTTGGATAATTTTTATTATCATCTTCGTAGAAGGCCTTTTTAATACATATTAACTACCCTATCGGCTAGTTGGTTATCTAGTTTTAATAATTGCATAAACCCTTATACAACCGCACATGAATTATCAACAAGTGTATTCATTTATAACGTCTGTACGTGTTAAAATCCTCGCTCCCACCCAGTCATTCGATTTCACACCTCTCTCACATGAATCCAGTCATTATTGGCTGTCATTCCGTCACCGGAGTGAAGGGCCGCTCTCTCTGGTACACACACAAAAACAAAAACATATGCTGTTTAGAAGGTTTGCATCACCCCGGCAATCATTCCAAAAACGGTAGACTGACAGGCCTAACGGGTTTATTGCAAGACTCGTTTTTAATGAGGGGTCATTGCTGCAGAGGGAATAAATAACATGTCGGTCCAAGACTGAGAGGAACTTCACATGGAAATGTAGGACTGCATTTGCCTCGCTACAGATTAACTAGTCGAAAAGTAAGTATTCTGCAATGTCTGGTGACATTACCTTTTAAAACAAGCGACTAGTCCGATTACATTTTGCAACCGTAAACCCCGGTTGACTCGTCGATGTTTTGAAAATTTCATGTCTTTTAAATTATTTCTAATCACAAAGCAGGTCTAGTAAAATACATATTTTACCATTGCATCATGTAAACATGTTTTAGTAGAAATCCAAAATACAAGTATGAATCTGAAAATGTGCACAACACGTCCCCTTTAAAGTTCTGCAATCAAAGTAAACATTTGTTGTTCCTTCAGCTCATTTTCCTACCACAGATCAAACACTGTCTGCAATAACCTTTGAACCTTTGAAGAAGGGACCTTTATGGAAGAAGAAGAATGACTGAAATAAAGAGAGACAACTGGTTTTCTTAGAAGTGCTGCTTGGGGCCGTCAATGCTACAAAGTCTATCCTCCGCTCAAATATATACGATGGGTTAGGTTTTCATCAGTCGGAGAAATCGTGCACTGAAGAGATAATAAGCTATTATTTGTGTAGATATTTTCAGCATTTCGCTCATAGCTGCTTTACACTTACAGTATTTATACATAAATGATTGAGACAATGCAAGACTTTTACACAGCTCTCGTAATAAATTATTGCTACATCCACATTAAGCCGATATACTACTGGAAGCAAATATTTTCCTAAAATGCTTTCAAAATTTTTGAAAACCTCAGTTGTTGAACCATTTTTAATGATCATATGAAATATTGTATTTTTGGCGAAAAAAAAACAAATCTTGCTGCTGAGCTATTGTTTCAGGAAGTTACACATAGATATTAGAGACGGAATTATGACCTATTTTATATTACTGTGAAAACATTAATTCAGCCGATTTCAACACGGATCTTTTGTTCACAATGTACTTTTATAAGGGATCGAAGACTAGAAAGGATTAATAGTGATCTCCACATTCCATACATTTATTGAATATTGGCAGACAACCATCTGCAGCAAAACTGTTTTTCACACTGTGATGGTTAAATTCTGTAACTGGCTCTCCTGGTCATTTTTTTCATATCCAAAATGCCCCCACACTGCTAATTTAAGACACTTTTTTTGACAGTTATAAGGCTGGAATGTCGGTTCTCTCTTGACATTTTTACGGCTCTTCTTCTCAATGCTTCAGGTGAGTGACTCACACACACACACACACAAAACAAACCAGCGCACACACAAATATGTCTCGCAAGACTCGTCTATGGGTTTTTTATGCTGCGCTATTATTGGCCAGTCTGCGTTGGAGACGAGGCAAAAAAAAAAAAAAAAAAAAAAAAAAAAAGAAGAGGTGTCTTCTGGGGCTATGGAGGAATTGAAATCCCCACTGTCACCCACGGGTGACATGTTTCTTCATTACCGGGATTGAGCCAATCCCACAAACACAATCTTGCTGCTGCTGTAAATTTACTCCTGTTTCAGTAATGTTTGCTTGAAACTACAGTGGTGTTTAGGTTTAACACTAAAGCTTTACAGAGCTTTGTAGTGAGTGTCAGCTGAATGTTTAGCCGTCCAGCTGTTTCGGTTCACTGTCACCACTCGTATAGCGTTGTTTTCAGCTGCAGCTGTTTTCGGTGAAGAAGCTCTAGAGGTCCTCTGTACACCACCTGCTCAGCACCAAAGGACAGACGGACATAGTTAGCGACTAACTGGTGAGCATAGAGGAGCATTTAGCAGCTAAAAAATCTGATATTTCCCTCAGTTGATGCAAATCATAATTGGAATAGTGGACAACCGTCAACTATTTTGAAGATTGATTCATTGGTTTGAGTAATTTTCTCAGAAAACAAAATCAGAATTCTCTGATTACGGCTATTTATTCTGGTTTATTTACTCTCGTAAACTGAATATCTTTGAGTTTTGGACAAAACAAGACATTTGACGTCATCTTGGGCTTTGGGATTCTGTGATTCTGACTGACTCATTTCAAACAACTAATTGAGAAAACAAACGAAAGATTGATTATCAATGATAATAGTTAGATGCAGCTCTATGTTAAAAACATAAGCATAGTAATTTCATCCATTACATCGAAACGCATCTCCCCGATTGCCAGCTACACCCCCATTCACATTAAGCCACTTTGATATCTGACTATTACCACTGCTGCTAACAATGTGGTATTTGATGAAGATGACTATGTTTCTATGGTCCAGTCTTCAGTATATCTAATAAAGGGTTCATCGGACAATTGAACCTGGATTTCATCCAGTTATTATGGTGGCATTTGCATAGAGATTTACTCAATTCCCGGCAGAAGGTTGGGGCTTTTTGTTCTGCACAATATTGCATGGCTTAGGCTGCTTCTTAATCAAATGTGACCAACATGTTCATGAATTTAATTTCTCAATAGGAGAAAACATTTCTGCCATGTGCAGACACGCTAGCAGGTCGTTTTAGCCCCAAGTGTTCCTTCTAATGGGCGTCTATTAGATGGTTGAACCGTCTCTACGACAACCTCCATGGCCATGGAAATATTATGCCCCGAATTACTGACACACGTATCCAAAGAGCGCTGGTATAATCTGAGAACATTGGCAGTCATTACATCTTACCGTTACTCACAATTCATAATTAGACCAAATGGACACAGTGTACTTTGAGGTTTGCGGCCGTTCTTGCTAACCCGACTGATGCTCGTATGATCGAGGGATAAGCAAAGGACAGAAGAGCCGGATCCCGCAGGCTCATTGAATGTCCTGCTGTGGGCTCAGCAGGTCAACATTCAAAGTCAAATAACAGCTACTGTGAGTGGGCTACGCTCTGCGGACGGTCACGTAGCAGTGTGCAGTAAATGCACAGTTGAATATTTTAGGCCAGCTGCACCACATAAGGACTAATATATTGACTTAGTGCCTGATATGTAGCCTCCAGTAAAAACGCGAGTGAATTCTTGTGCAGTAACACGAGGGTCGTTATATCACCGACACGTCCATCTTTTCAAATACAACACACGAATTAAATGAGTTTTCTCAAGAAAATAGAAAATCACATTACGTTAGTTTTCTAGCAAATGTGTGCGACCATCGAACAGACCAAGCAGCAAGTTTATGGATTTTACATAATCTTACCAAGTGCCATACCACAAGATGCAAGTACAGAGGGTGAAAGCAGTTAGCTGAGACTAGTGTGTGTGTGTGTGTGTGTGTGTGTGTAAAGAGATATTCTTTAATCCAGATCTATTTTCAGTTCGAGCTTCCACACATCAGACCAAATATCATCTCAGTCGGCTCAACTTTTCCGTTTGAAAATAAGTTTAAAAATAACTAAGCCAACAACTGACTGACACAGCAGTCAGGATACTATTGATAGATCTTCGACAATCGTCTATTAATACAGCATCTTTGCAATGCCATGGGAAAGTAGCACTTGTACTTTCTATTGCGTAGCAAAATTAACTGTTACAGCGAGAAAAAGCGACATGTTTTGAGATGAGGCTATGATCCAGTTATTTATAAAGAACTAGCACAGTCTGGTGTAGATGTTTAGTGTGAGACATTCTTTCCTATAACTGTGTAACGTATGACTTTAATAAGACAAAAAGCTTGCTGCAAAGGTGAAAAGTTATTTTTGGTGAGCTGCTAGCCAACGGTCACATCTCTCTGGAGGACACTTGCATCCCAAGTCCGTAGTGTGGTTAGACTTGATTAAACAGATTACTACATTCTTTGTAATTTATTGGGTTGTTTCTGGGACAGGATATAAATCCTCCTCACCAGACTCTCCAACCGCAACAAACAAGCAATACAACAAAAATAACCCCACAGTACACTTGTGTAAAATAACAATCATTTCACAAAATAGTACCCACTAAAAGTAGGCCACTTCCCATCCAAAAGTTGTGAATAATAAATACAAACTTGAGGGGAGAATGTGTGCACCTGTACGGAAACTCTGACCATCTGTCTCACCTTCATATCCCCCCCCACTACAGACACTCACAGCTGTGGTTTGCATTGACCATTTCATTTGGGATTTATGAAAGGAAATTGCACACTGGCAGGCATATTTAAAAATCGAAATATTTTTTGCCATTCTTAGATTTTCTCATGTGTACATACGCAAACATTTAATGCGGCTCTTACACACGATTATAAATGAGACCCCTGGCGATCCAATATTCACTCTCTTTAAGCACAGATTTTGGTCTCCACCACCTCCTGAGAAAAGTGTCTCTTAAGATGATAAAAGCTCCACTATGTTCGCCAGCTAGCCGCTAACTGTGTCTGTTGGTTGTTTGGTGCTGAGCGGGTATCGTATATATTATGTCATCATGTTTAAACTCTCAAAATCTTTTCCTTCAGAGGTTTGCTGAAGTTTTCGATCCTGTTCAGGAGGACCCAGACAGTGACCATGTAAAATCTGAAGTACTTTTACCTTCTCACTCCAAACTAAATTGAAAAGTTGGCAGCCCTGAAAACAGCTGCCTGTTGCAATCAAAACGAGACTACAAGAACGTCGGGAATGAACCCAGACAGTAAAGTGGTGGCTCAGACAGCTAAATAAAGAGCTGAAAGTTACTTTCAAGCTCAGTAAAGCTGACGGCCTGCAGATTTGGGTGATGTTCCGTGGGTTCATTACCACAAGCAACGCCGTTAAAAAAATATGAATTACAGCCACTTTAAAGTCAGGTAAAGATTGTGGTGTTGCTTAAATGTTTATAAACAAATACATGTACTGTCTCATGCATAGCCTTCTGTTGACTGTTTCAATTTGAATACAAGACCACGATCTTCCCCTGATCAGTTTTTAATGCACAATTCTTTATGCGCTCATCTTCCGTCACTGCCAACATGAATGCTACATACTGTAGATACAATATATCGTTATCTGTACATGTACAAACAGTCCATATATATCCATTCAGTATGTATTTATTGCATTATTTGGTATAATATAACTTACAGAACACTTGACTTGTATATAAACAATTTATTTCATATAATATGATTTAAATTTGTCTGTACTCTACCTTTGTTTGTCGAGCTTTGTTGTCCTTGTTGCTGACATTTCTAATTTCTGTGCAAGTAAACAGAGTCAAATTCATTGTATGTGTAAGCAAACCTGGCCATTAAAGGCGAGTCTGATATTAACACTTTTTGGAGTTCATGAGCACATCATGCTTTAGTTGCAAGATATTGTAGGAAAACAAAATTAATACATTTGAATGAGCCTTTTGCAACTAGGCAGCTACATTTCTCTCAAAACATATTTGCTGTTGCACACGAGTGAATATAAATCGAACATTATTTTAGGACAGTGAAAATCATCGGCCTGCGTAAACCATTATTGCTCAGACTTTACCAGTAGCCAATTAATGGTTAGCAGGTGGCAACAAAAAAAAAAATACTGGTGCTGAAAAAGTAAACTGCTAATTTAGCAAAGTGCAATACTAATAAATGAATGGAAAAGCACTGTTTATTGGAATAATTGACCCTCGATCTGACCACTAGTATATTCCAGAAACCACTATCCATCTCTGCCAGATGCACACTGCCACAGGGGAAAGCAGTGTAATGATGGGTGCCAGACTATGCATACGTTTCCCCTTTCCTATGCACGATATAATGCCTCAACCAAGACCGGGTGGAGACAATGCCTCCCCAGAGGCCAGCCAGAGTTATTGAGCTACTCGTGCTGAAGTTATACATCTGCTTGCGTGATATGCATTACTGCTATAACTAAAGAAAGGAGACGGAGACAATAACTTTCATTTCCCCCTTTTGTCCAACAAAGACGAGCTATTAGCTATGCCATTCTATGCTGTGCTTACAGTATATTCTGCAGAACCGGGCCACATTGTTGAGTTGCCAGTAAGTTCATTTACATTTACATTAATGCGAACAGCAGCCTTGGAGTAATATATAAATTGTTACGAACTCAGTATCCATTAGCTTTTCAGGGCAAAATAAAAGAGGTTATTGGAAAGTGTGGCTGACGGGATAGAAGCCTGCTCTTCTCTGTGGGGGTGTGGGGGGGGGGGGGGGGCATCATCTCTTAGCCTATAGAGCACAAGCATTAGAGTCCCTCTCTGGCTGAGTTGGCCGACTTCCCGGCTGGTTACCTCCACACATGAATGGCATGAAAATAGTTTAGTAATAAAACTCTTTTGTACCATTTCTGGACCTTTGAATTAAGTTCTGTTAAGACAGAGTTAGTTGAGGATTAATGTACGAGTCATTTTACAGATATTTGTTCTGCAACGATTGTTTCGGCAATGTCCTAAAACACCAGGTCTTTCGGGGACAACCTTGGGCAAAATTTGACATGTTTTGCTCCACTAGTGGTCAGGCTGTAACAATTGCAACGTTGTGTTTCCATCTTTAATTCATCCAACAATTCTTGTCCGATGTGTACAGCCTCAGGAAGCTCCATCCTGATACTGTGAACTCTATCTAATACCTTTTACACATCTCAACTACACATAGGTGAAAAATAACCCAGCATTGCTGCTGCGGTTATTCATGGCTTAAACAAGTGGATAGTGAAGATGAAGGTGCAGGTAGGTGGAACTGTGAGAAGAATAAGCGTGTGACTACACTTCCTTGTTCTCCCCAGTCATCCCTCATTGCTGCCTTTGGCCTTTTAAGCAGAGCCATGCTGTCAGAGCAGATCTCCACTTCAAGATGCGTTTGTTTGCACAAGCACACGTGTGTATGTGTGCATGCATTAGTGAGTGAATGTGCATCATGCTTAATGTGTGCATCTTTAGAGTGTCTGAATGCACTGTAAATGACACACGTTTATTTATTGGGGCATAAATATATGCAAGTGCATCATTTTCTTGCATATAGGTGACATGTACCCATTTGTTCTGGTGTGTAAGTTCAATATCACTTACAGGCAAGTGAAATGTAATAAGCCATTCAGTCACTTCACCTTCTGGACCCTTTAGCTTTATTTTGAGCTCAAGTATGATAGCAGAGAGAAATTGTAGTAATCATCTTCTTTTATGTCGACCTATATTGTGTTTACTGTGCCACTAACTGCGGACTGTAAAGTAGTTTGTTTATTGGATCAAATCCAAAGTGGCAAATACTGGAAAACTTATTTTCACAACCCGGCACAGGGTTGGCACTGGCTGAATGCAAGCTGCTACAGCTAACCGCTAACTGAAGGTCCGTCTGGCCATCTTACCTGGGTCCAGTTTTAAAATTGCCATAGTTGGAACACAGTGAAAGAGGCTTAGGGTGTCTTTATAATCCTTGTGTTTTTCTACCAATCCATCAATACGGTCGTAAGAACACTCTGCCTGTCTAGAATAAAGGTTGTGATTGAATTCTGATTATTATAGCTCCAAGAGAACAAAAATGCTTTAAATCATAAGGATAATTTCATAATTGTGCATTTGTATTGCAGACGATGATTGTTTTTTTTCCCAATTTGCCTAATGTTAATATCTTTTTAGTATACTGAATGGCTAATGCGCTTCATTAAGCAACATCTTATATGTAGAAATCCTAAATAGAATAGATTCAGACACACGAGAGAAAAACACCTACTGTAATATATTAATGTTGTAAATTGAATCACTTCTTGATTTGCAGATTTCTGCTTTCTGGTCAACCAGCATGGAGTTTGTTTTGATGATGGAGAGGTTGAAGAACCCTGCCAACTCGAAATGAGTTAGCAGAACTCCTGACGGACTCGTCAATTTTCTTTCATTGCAAGGTAACGTAATGGACAATAAAGTTATGAAGTTCACCGGCACTTTTTGTAGGTTTAGTTGGCCCCTGTGAATACATCTCTCATCTACTTTACACTGGCGTGTGGAAAGTAAAGCCAGCCTCCCTGGTCTCTTCGGTCCTTTTGGTAAAGCATAGGCGCTGCGCAGCTGACAAAAGGTCCATTAGTGGGGATTATAAATAAAACGTTGGTAAGTCTGTGGACCGTTATCGCATGAGTTATGACGTAACGTCTTATTTACTGTTTTATATGGAGTAAACATGTTCACACAAAGGGGGCTGGGATGTACACATCTGGAATTCATATGTTCTGATGTATGCATACGTCAGCCTTAGTGTAGCTGTATTGGGTTCATGCATAATGCAGCATGTGGGGGATTCATAAAGTGCATTGGAAATTAAGTGGTTCAATGTCTCAGAGGAATAAAACAAAAATAAGTAGTGTATCAAAAAGGCCATGATGGTGCTAAGCGACACACCAGGGGGTGCGGGTGTGTATTCGATGGCTGCCGTATTAGTAGAGAGGTGAATGACAGTCGTTTGCTTTCCAACAACTGCATGAAGATGCTCCTCTGATCTCAATTAGGCCATCATGTGACTCAGTTTTGTCTCTACTGGTAAGCCTCACATGCAACTTAAGTTGTTCACTCACGTTTTAATCAGTTTCCATTCACCTCGTTGCCCTCAGATGTGGCCTCACTGTTTAGGTTAAAACTGTCTCACCGTTTCGGTGGCCAGTCATTATGTCCATTTTGTCGCCTGCCTTCTCTAGTGTGCTGCAAATTGCTTTAAAAAACACCAAAGAAATTGGACAGGAGGAGAGGGATTCTGTGGCCTCAAGTATTATATTCAGGGTTATGAAAACGCTACACGCGGTTATTACCAACATCATCATCTCCAAAGAGCACGACTAGGGGATTCGACAAAAGAAGTGCCAAAGATCTGTGCTGAATAAAACAGTGAGGGCTTTGCAAAGTAAGTGTGCTCGTGTGAGTGTAGGAGAGGCTGTGAGGATCAACGTCTGGCGCTCAGCAGGGTGCAGTTACCCCTGTTGGTGCGGTGGTAGTTCTGTCACCTGGACGATGTAAGGTCCCGTTGTCACTAAGTGGTCTCAGAGGTGCCGCAGAATGGTGGGGAACCTCAAAGGCCATCGCAGAGTCAAGTCAGTGCAACAGTGTGGGACCCAGGCAGTGCTGCGACCCTTAAAAAGGGACCACTGGGTTTGCACATGGTCCCTGCTGGATGCTCAAATGTTTTGGAGGCCTTGTTGTTTTTTTTTAACTCATACGTTGCAGTGACCCACCCTGTAACAAGACAAGTCTGCATAAGTGGTCTGTGAGGCCGTATACTGAGGCACAGCAATGCTTTGAGCTAAGTGCTAACATCAGCATGCTAACACGCTCACAGTGACAATGCTAACATGCTGACGTTTGGCATCTTTTAGCTAAATAGCACGAAACACAAAGTACAGCTGAGGCGGATGGGAGTGTCATTAGTTTTGCAGGAATTTGGAAAAGTAGTGGACAAAAAGTCAGGAGATCATTGAAGTCATAGGATTCATAATAGTCATATATAATATGATATAATCATGAATGTCTGTATAAAATTGAATGGAAATCATCAAAGTTGTTGCGATATTTCAGTCTGGACAAAAGTGGAGCACCAACTGACCGACCAAAATACTATTTTGATACATTTGTCCCCCACAGTCCTACCTTCATGTGTTGAGCATATTTTCACTCTTATTCATAAGTTTCTACCCTCTCCTCTCCTGCACGACTCCATTTGTCTGTTTTTGATTAGACATTTCAAAAAGATTCCACAAAGAAATTGAAAGCTTTGGACTCATTATTTCTATATGATTAGTTTACTCAAGTTTCCTTTGTTCGTAGCACACTCCCAAATGTTGCATTCCATGCTAAATACTAATGTGAATGAAAATATTGAGCTCCAAACAACAGCCCACAATGCTGCAGGTAAAAAGAGAGCGAGAGATAGATAGGGATGTTCTGATTTCTACAGATTTGATCTGGACTGCAAATTATAAAGATGATCTTCTTTGAGCAAAATGAAAACATCCAAGTTTTTTAATGCATAAAATATTTCAATAAATAATAAGTCTGAGATTGTGAGAGTTTATAAATGTTTAATGAATTCAGCTACCATGGATTTCCAGTGCAGACACTTGTGTAATTGAATAAGCGAAGGCAAATTGTCATATTAAATGCACCACCATGCTGTTCTTCTTTGCATAATTAGAATATGCAAGCAAAGCCTTCGTCTGATCTTAACTGCATTAGGAAGCTGCTACGACTGTTTGATTGGGATATTGAGAGTCCACTTTCAAACATACAAGGAGATGGAGAAGCTTATTCGCATCTTAGTGAAAGTTGTAAATACTCATTCAACTTTAAGGTCAATTAACTGCAAAAACGTTTTAATTAGACACCTGCAAACAAACAGGAAGAAGCCAGGACGGTCATCAGGTGATCCAGTGCATCTGTCGGCTTGTAGCCCGGGCAGAGCGTCTGCAGTTACCGGGGGATGGGTGAAGAGATTGTGGAGTAGCTCAGCAAATTTGTAAAAATAGAAAATGTGATTCATATCATACCAAACCTCCCACTGTCCTAAGTCAGCACAGCACAAATGGGTCCATTATTCAGCTAGTTGATGGACAGAAAATTCATCAACCACTATTTTGATTCATTCATTCATCATTTCAGTAATTTCTCAAGCAAAAATGCTACCCCAAATACATTTTTTTTTGTCATTTCATAGACTAAACAATCAATGAATCAAGATAATTATCTCTTGATCAATCAGGAATGAAAATAATTGTTAGTTTAATATAGTAAACACCATGAAGACTAGTTGAGCAGCTGAAAGAGGTAGAATAGTAATGAACACGTTTAAAAACCACAAGCTGCTACACAAGTGGAAGTAGAATGAAAGCAAACTTGATCAACTGAACATAAGAAACTAAAAAAGCGTTTGTGAGCAAGAAGCTGTATTCCTCCCAGCTCAAGAGGCCAGTCTGGATCCCTGACCGATCAGTGGAGGAGGGACAGAGATGATTCTCCCTTTTCGGTTGTGAACACATCCCGCCACCATGTAAGGTTTGTAAATGGTTTCTGCATAGGCGCACACATGAGTCGCACAGCGCTCGTTTCATTACTCCGCCTGAGGGGACGGTCCAGAGGGGGGGGGGGGGGGGGGGGGGATCAGCTTCATCACGATCCACACACACCTGCCACACCTCCGCTTGGCACAGAGATGCCCGAGTTCTGGTTTCAAAAAAAGGAGACGACAAAATGGAGAGGATCAAACGTTTCTCCATTTGTTTCACTTCAAGTCTGTCTCCTACTGGTTTAAATGACATTCGAACCGAGCTGCCGATTTATATTTAGTCATGCGATGTACTATGATTCTACTCGTTCCTAAAAGCTTTGTTAATACAGATTCTGGCTCCACTTGCAAGTGCCTGCCGGGGAGATTGCTTTCTAGATTTAGTTTGGCCCTCACCTAATCTGGTCCTCTGCGCTGTTGCACAGTTTCATCCCATCTCATCACTCTCGCTCTATTTATCTTCATCTCTCTTTCTCCCTGTCTGTCTGTCTGTTTCTCTGACTGTGACTCCCTCGCCTTTTTATAAGTGTTCCTCAGAAGCGGCCCGCGGAGGAGGAGTGTGTGAGGACTGTATGATTATTCATCCAGCAAAAGGCTGAAAGCTTTTTTCACTCACTCACCTTCTCGGCCCAAAGCCAGTTTGTGATTTAATTCATCAGCTCCATTCTTACTTATACACACACACACACACACACACACACACACACACACACACACCTCAAAAAGAGAGACCTCTGATTGTGACTGTTTCAGAAATAGCTTCACACACAGAAACATTTGCATCAAGTTAAGTGAAAGTACACTTCGCCTAGTTCAGCATATATGCCGTTACCACTTCCACTACCGTTGACCGTAAACATCACTTGACTGAAAAAGGCGTGTGCTTTTTTTTTCCTCTCTTATTTATGCAGACTTGCAGACTGTGTTCCCCAATAGGCCATTACAAACTAAATTGATATTATGCAAATATGGACAGGAAATGAGCTCAAGGGATGAGAGTTGTACTGTTGGGACAGTCCAAGGCTGCTAGCAGTATGAATTAATTGTGTCCTGGCACGTGGGGCCGGAGGAAGCAAGAGCAAGAGGGGGTTTCATCCCTCCTGGTGCGGCCTGGAGCTCTGCTGGAGTTTTAGATGTGGTGATTAGGCTGAGAGGTCGAGCTACTCAGTGGAAATCTCCTCTGAATTCTGAGGAAGCGCTGAAGGCATGTTCTGCTGCATCAGAAGAGGAGGAGAGAGGGGGGGGGGGGGGGGGAGCTTCTTTTTTATAGATGCAGACTCAGCTGGCCAGTGCACAAAAGATGAGGACTTTAAAGACCCTTTGATTTGAATCCAGTCTCAATGTGAGACGTCTTATTGGACCATTTTAGGGCTGGGCTGATGCCTTCTGCACAGGAGCAAAGAATCTTCTTGCCTTTGTAAAAAAAACAACAAAAATCAATGTTTCAGCACCAATCACTATTCAATGCTGCATGAAAAAAAAGTGTACGCAATTTTAAAAAACACAACTATGGATGCCATTATAGAACACCTAACGAGACACATTTGAGTACTCCGATTTGTAGTATTACTCACAATGAAAACAAACCGGCTGAAATTCAATTGCTCTGGAGAGTCGTACTGCAAGGGAAATAAAAATGCCCACGGCTGTATTTCCACTGAAGGCACTGCATTATTCACGAGATAGTCCGCGGTGGGTTTTGGGGAAAACAGCCTTCCATCGTCGATAGATGAGGTTTACATCTGACATGATACACCTACACCTGTCCCTCAGCGCCGGCTGCCTTTCTATAAAGAAAATCTGCTGTCTCAACCAATGTTTCAGGCAGGCATTCATGTGTGAAAGCAAGTGTGGTGCAACTGTTCACAGCATTAACACACCGATAAGAAATCAATACGATGCTTTGATGAACAGAATACCATTATACTATATACATCAAAACACAATGTCATGCTCTTAGTAGAGATGTGGAAGGATGAGATCTGGCTTGTACAACAGAATAAATCACAGCCATGTTAACAAGAAATCAAACACTGCTCCAAAGTAAGACCGAAGGCATCATACGCTCGTTAAGTGGTCAAACAGAGTCTTAAACCATCTCTCCTCACACCTCTTTGATGTTTGAATTGGGGGGGGATATGCGTCTGACGATTTCTGTAACTTTCTGAACCCCACAATCCGGCCACTTCATGCAGTGATTAGTCATGCGTGCGAAGGTGAGTCAGTAAAGAGCATTTTGAAACCCTCAAGCTCTCGTTTTTCATTCTTCAAACAGTTATTTCTGTCACTTTTCATGGGTTGAAAAAAGAGTGAAACACCCCCCCAAGCCAACGGTGTTCCCCTTTAGAGGGAACCGGAGGGCGAGCGCTACGACTCCACAACAACGTGCAGAGCGGCGGCCATGAGCCATGAGCTAACCATTGGGGCACGGCTCACATGCACTAAAAGGCACACAGGGCCCGATCCAAAGCGGAGCAACAAAGCACAGCAAAGCTCGGTTTCCAACACACAGAGAGGGAGAGCGACTTCATTCTCTGCTCAGGTAGACTCCACCATATGCCTTAGATAAGTTGTTTGCAGCTATATTAATGCTCCGAGTATGGAACAGCGAACCTTTAAAGTGTGCGTCATTATCCCCACTTTTACGATGATTGCCTCTCAAGATTTTCACCCTTCCTCTGAGTGCAGCCATTTGGTCCAGGTATGAATACTTCTTGTTCTTGCATGTGGTTTGTTAGTACTCCTTAAGTCCTACTTTGTTTTAAGTACACCCTGGCGTTAAAGTTTCACTCACAGTTCTGCGTTAAGAAGTGACCCTGACCCTCAGCAGCTGTGCTGTAGTCTGCTCTGAAGCTGCAACAATAGAAATGGTCCACAGTGCAAGTTTGAGATCCCAAAGAATAAAGGATGAATCATCAATCATGTATATAATTGACAGATTAATTGACAATAAAAAGAAATGTTAGCCTCAGCGCTACGGTTAATGCAGATTTCTGTCATTTAGCATTACTGCCATCAAGCTGATCTCAATATTGAACATCTCAAGTGCTTGAGGATCATTTTTCTCTTTCTCACACACACACACACACACACACACACACACACACACACACACACACACACACACACACACACACACACACACACACACACACACACACACACACACACACACACACACACACACACACACACACAATAGTAAACTACAACATGTCATGAGCATGTGGAGCTGCAGCTTCACATGCTCATGACAATGACTGTAATTCGACTGGCTGACGTCCAACAGATTCAGAATAATATATTCATTCAGGTATTAGACTTGTTGAGTCAAAGAGCTTGAAGATGACACGTTCCAGCACAGCGAGCCTGCCTTCTGATTCTTTAGTGTGCAGCGAACGTGTTTTTTCTTCATGCCTTTGCCTTACGTGCAACCACTGTGCACGGCTTTAACATCCATTTTCTATCTTCAGGTATAAGAAAGGCATCCATAACATAAAAATGATTTGCTTCTGATCCGCCATTTCCGTCGAGGTGCTGCTCCTGAATCGGTTCCTGTAAAGTGCCTCCAGCACAGCAGTTACGTCCTCTGCTGGGAATCCTTTAATTGCATCACTCAGCAATCATGACACACTCTGATCCCCTCGGGAAGATGAGCGTTTATTTCCTTTGGCGTCATTCAAATTCGCCGTGCTTAACCTCTCCCACCTGTCACTCATCTGATTAAACACTGCGAATAATGAGGAATGCCAACAGGGGAACTCTTGCTGGGTGCAACAGGCCAGCTGGAATGACTTTCTATAATGAGTTATTATTTGATGCATTCTCATACAGATAGCTTGTATGTTTTATTTTCGTCATATGTGATCATTTGAAAACATTCATTTCGAAGTTTCATCAACATCTTGGTGACGATTTGTATCCTCAGCTGACTAATATTTTAACAGGTCTATTTATTTACATGAAAATTGAGCAGAAAATTCCAGAACACCTTCTAAATGGACCTTATGGTTTCATCAACTGTTATTTCCACGGTCAAGAGTTAAGTTTCAAGCGCAGCCATGACTATGTGCTTTAAAATACAAATACGTTTTTTTTTTTTTGAAAGGAAGTCAATCATTGCAAAGTCAGTAAAAAGTCAGACAGTATAAATTGTATGCATGCATCGCCGCTCTTGTGCAGAACAAAAACTGGCTCAAACAATTACCTCAAATCAGATATTTCAATAACAGCTCACTGTATAATAAAGCTCACAGCACAGAACTACCGCAGGACTTCCCGACTTGGAAATGGCTTACGTTGTACAACTTCCAGCGAGAAAATGATCTCTCCAGGAAGTCAATTCAAAAATAATGAGTGTCTCGCCACATTTGGAAGCACCCAACCTCCTCTGTCATTCTTAAATTTGCCAACTCCAGAGTCTGTCCTGCCCGCACTCATCTGTCTTCACCCACTTACAGCAGCTGTTGCTAGGGAACAGTTCACGCCTGCATGTACATATTAAGTTTTGTATCACAACAACATTCAGAGTGCGATGAATCAACAGGTATATTAAGCAGTGCTATATGTAAAGAGAGTCGCTCGCTCTAGTTCAGTACTTAAATATGATTACCAGAAATTAAACTGTAATGCATTACACTACTTTATAAGTCAGGAGGGTAATATAAATCACATTAATGTTACCTAGTAAGAATTTGTGACGTTAAGTCTCAAAGTTCAGGCCGACGAGTCTCCCTTTACTCTTACGTGAACCAGAAACCTGTGGCTGAACTGCTCACATTAAACATTCTGCTTTGTAACCAAAACCTACAGGGGATTTCTAATTAGGTAAGGAAATAGAAACTACACTGCAAGTGAAAGATGGGATGAGAGGGAGGATACTGGAGAAGTGTGGAGGAGGGAGCTGATCGGGGAATGGAGAGAGAGCGAGAGGAAGCAAATAACAGGAAAGAGGTGGGGAAGACGGAAGGAAAAATCAGCAGAAGATGACAGGAAGACTGGGGACTTATCAATTCATTATAACGCTGAGGCAACTAGAGACAGTGGTAGCAAATAGCATGCAGCGAACGAGTCCCAGCGATGAGGAGATTGGGACAGACACACAGAAAGAAACCAGAAGAATATAGACATTTCCACTCGGATAGAGATTTGATCAAAAAGAGATGGGATAGAGAAATTTGCACATAAAAAGCCCAACAATGAGACCGGATTGAGGAAATGACGGCGGGGAATTGAACCCCCACACAGGCCTCTTGATCATGATCCGAGAAGTCAGCAGGGCAGCCTGCCAGCTACCTCGAGCACATACCTGCCCGTCAACGTGCCAGCGCTGCATATCCCACGGATGATGTTCCAGAGAGACCAGGCTCCGTGGCCACACATTCCAACACAGAGGCCCTTTGAGTAGGCATGAGACGGTGGTTATGTGGCCAGGGACCAGTCTGGGTCAGCCAGCATCGCAGAGCTAAATACGTGCCTAGACTTTCACCACTAAGCCCCGCAGGCCCCACAGTCAATGGGCCCAGAGATTGCTGTGCCGCTTTCACTTTGGGAGCTCGGGATGCGAGGGTGAGAGAGCGGAGAGGCGAAGCCACGGCGCCTTGGAATGAGAAGTAAAACAGACAGACGTTTTGGAAGAGGATGCGGCTGGCAGCTTACCCCCTGATGTGTATTCAGCATTAGCAGAGAACACAACAAACAGCCTCTGAGCAACATACGTTATCTTCTCTACTGTCATCCACAGCTAAATATCCATTTTAACTGGGAAGCCGAAATCAGGGAGTTTCAACAAGAAATCTCTCTTTGTATTTATTCGCAATTCACACAGGCAGCGCAGGCCTTCTCTGAATGATGCATGGGAGTATTGGTAAGTGGGTTCACAGGTATGTTGGGAGGTAAGCAAGAAATCATCAACCAAATCCAAACCAATATTTCAGGAAATACCCCATTGAGAAAAGCACTGCAGGGTGAGTTTAGTCAAGGCAGTTAAGGTTTCTTTGAGGCCAACAACAAAACAAAAGGCAGCGAGCCAAAGTCCTGTCCTCCATTTCACTCGGCCAAATATTCCACATAACATCCTGTCTCTTTCACGACGCCTGGTTTTGGCTAAGAACCTCTTCATGAGATAATCAGACATACCGTGTTTAACATCTCTTAAAGCCAGGGCGCGTTCATGTTACAACCTCACAGGCGTTAACTAATCAGCCAGGCGAAATGAAAACACCCGTGTGAACTTCAGATGTAGTGACTCAAATATACAGCAAGCCACTAAGATTTCAGCCTTTTAGAGAATCCTTGTTGACAAGTGTGTCCTGCTTGTTTATTGTTTCTGGATGGTTTTGGTTTTTGGAGGTGAGAAAGTGTTCAAGATACATTTGCCAAATCAGCTTAATGGTCCTGAAGCCTTTTTTTTTTTTTTTTAAAGTTATCCGTAATAAAGTATGTGACTCACCTGTTTGCAGTCATCGCAAGATGTTCTGTAACTATTAGCATTTTGAACATTTTGCCAGGAGTTAGTTTGACACATGTCACTCACTTAAGCAGAGTGATGTACCCATAATGCAATGCTTTTTTAAAGTGACAGGCACGCTCTCTAACGAGCCCTCGGTAACACATCTACTGACCTCATTAAAAGAAAACATTGGTGTAAATAATAGATATCTGATAGTACTGTCTGATAATATTGTCTGTCATGACAGTGGGGGCGACCGTGGCGCACTGGGTTAAGAGGTCGTCTGGGAACCGGAAGGTTCGCGGTTCGATCCCTGACTGGGACGTGTCACGTGTCGAAGTGTACCTGAGCAATACACTGAACCCCCGGCTCCCCGGGCGCCTGTCATTGGCAGCCCACTGCTCCCTAGGGATGGGTCAAATGCAGAGACAAATTTCCCCCTTAAAGGGATAAAGATAGTATTTCTTCTATTCATCACCAGTCACCAATCAATCATTTTATCTTTACATTTTGCAGAGACAAGCTTTTCTAAATTATCTGAAACTCAATTACAGTGAGAAAACAAAGAGCAGAAGCAGACACGTCCGCTTTATGGTTAAGGGCCATTCTATTCAATACAATAAATATCTTGGAAGAAAAAAATCTCTTCAGAATAAAACACATTTCAGATTCTTTTCAACAACAATCTCATGTCTTTTGGTCATTCTATTGCAACGACAGCACGGCGGGTGAGCCTCTAATTCATTTAGCGAAATTATGAGTTGAAACAGCAGTGAGGCAGATGCTTTGGGTGGACTATGCACGATTCACTGCAATCTCAGCATCAAAGAATCCGAAATATCCAGGTCAATTTCATGATAGATTCATCAGAGTTGAGTCTGTGTTTGATTGAACATCCTGAAGCTTCTTGATCACTGCGTGTCCCCTAAACCCTGATTCTCCACTTCTGCATTAAGTGAGTCGGGGGGGGGGGGGGGGGCTTTTTTTCTTCCATCTCTCTCCTGAACCAAATCTCAGTTTACTGCAGGGTGGAAATCATCGTCACTGCTTCTGAAGCCTCAAGATGAAAGCTCAAGTTTTTTTTCTTTTTCCTTTTCATCACAGATGCCCATTGGATTTTCTCAATATATTTCAAAAGGTCCTGTGAGGTTGAGCATTATTTTGGTCTTGACTTCAGGTGAGGCCCAGACTGAGCGTTGGTGTGATGAGTGACAGCACGGCAATAAAACAGGAGACGAAGATGGAGATAGGGAGGTTTAAAATGAATTAAAAACATGAGAGAAGGCATGCAGCCAAAAATAACAATCACGCAGTCAAATCAAACTATTCATCTTGTGTGCCTGATGGTATTGGACTCCGCGAGAGATGTTTGGCAACATTATAAGAATAAAGCAAACAAAATCCCGAGGCAGTCCCGAGAAAGAAAAGATAATCAGCACCTAATTTGTTAGTTTGGTCGGATGATGCACAGAAATGTTTCGTAATGATGAGGTACGCATAAAGTAACAACTGTTCCTTGAAAGCTCATGATGCATCGCTTTATTCGAGGAGGCATGAAAATAGAAATCATTTGTGCGCAGTAAAGAAGTCATGATTGATTATTCCTCGTGTGCCATTAAGTAGCTGATTCAGAGCTAATTAGGAATGATTCATTGAGAAAGTAGTTAGGAATTTAAAAATGGGTTTATTAACACAGTGTCTAACTTGTTATCTACATCACAGACCTTGATCATACACACTTATTGATAATAATAGAGTCACCAATTTATGCCTGACCTTTATTGGACTGGAAGTCTTTGGACTGTGGGAAAAAGTGTGCTTGGTTTAGTCTAATTTAAGAATTTGAATGTGTCTGCTGGAATATACAATGTTGTCTCCCAGTTTTGTCAAAGCAACAGCTTCATTGTAATAACTCAGTTTCCTATTCCTTCCAGTTTCCAACATTTCCTTTCAGACTTTGTCAGTCGCTGCCTTGCCCCAGCCATTCCACTCAGCTCATCACCACATGCCTGCCAACCTGCTCCCGATTCCCTTTACCAGCTTCCCAGCATACATACCCGCTCACACATACTGGCTCTTTGCCAGATTATTTTTGCCACGGTAGGCACAGTGGTGCGGCCTCTGTTCTTGTTTCCCCCGCCTGCTCCCTTTTAGGATTTAGCTGCCTTTGTTGACTTCCTGCCTGATGTTGATGCTTTGAATTTCAACCACATAGACCTTCCCTGTTGTCTTGCTTCTGAGCCCAATCACCCTCTTACCGGAATCCTTACAAGTGCTCGGAACACTTGCACAGCGTGACTTATCCTTCTTTAATAACCCTTGGCATCAATGCCGACCGGTTGTGTGGTCAAGCTGATGATACGTCTCAAACTGCTTCCACGCCCCCATAATTAGTTTTGCGTTACACCGATCGTTAAGGCGGCTCTGCATTAACATCCTGAAGAACAGCTTTAAAGGAAAATGTGTTTCTATCAAAGGAAATGTTTATGCAGTCTGCCGCATTAAGCATGCACAGGGGTCTACTGAAGAAGGCTGGTGTTCACATTGCTTTTCTATGAAAGTGAGACATGCAAAGTATTTTGGACACCGTGCAAAGCATCGAATCATCTTACATATTTACTGTTACATCATTCCATCGGTGATGAAATTATTGTTTAATTCACAGGGATCATTATGGCATTCCTGAGGCGACCTTAATGCAATGAGCTGTTTGGTGAGTGATTTCACGCGGTGCAGCGTGCATTCTGTTTCTGTCTCGTTAAGAGCTAACGAGTCGACTGCTCCACTGAATCAGAGGACTCGTGCATGTCCTCCCCAGGTGTTCCTCGCACATCTACAACCCAAATACTTTTTCCTCAACCATGACAGAACCCCTGATATCTGATCACCATGCATCGGTCAGCAGCATTGCTGTCACCAAACCCTCACTACAGTGAGAGTCTGTGCTTCGACTGCAGCTATCGTCGCTGAGCCCAAACAACCGAGCAGCCCGGCAGGCCTGGAATCAAGTGCAGCATCCCAGCAGGAGGTTGGGCCTGTGATCCCCCCCCCCCCCCGCCCTAAAGTAAGCGGTTCCGCTGGCTGATTGCTGAGCTGAAGCTGAGAGGGTAATTAAAATAGATGAGAGCATTAATAGTGCATACGACTATGTGTGTGTGTGTGTGTGTGTGTGTGTGTGTGTGTGTGTGTGTGTGTGTGTGTGTGTGTGTGTGTGTGGAGGTCAAAAGGAGAGCAGGATAACTTTGTTCTGGATGTCATCTTTTGACACATTGTTTCTCTCTGTGCAAATACATGTGACTGTAAGAGCACACAAAAGGCTTCACATTTTGAGACACACTGTCACAACCATTCATAAACCGTGCTCGTGAGGAACAGGTCAGAGGGGTCAGTGAGAGGAACACGCAGGGGGTGTTTTGTTTGTCTTACATTAACACCCACCACTGCAGCTGCTTCCATGGCAACCAACGACACACGCATACACACACACACACACAAGAACACAGAGTACATTCATATGAAAACACAGAGATGACACACAACAAAAGGAGTTCACATCAAACGGGACACATGCACATGTAATTGCATTCACGGTAGGTGACAATTGAGTGCAAAAAGCAAGTTTTCTCTCTTCAACATGTTTCGTGTCTTCTTGTTTCAGCCGTGGCAATCATGGCAATACTTTGTGCTGTCTGAGTGATAGCAAGAGCAGAATATGAGAAAAAGAGTTTGGAAACACTGCAAACACTGTGAGGTAGTCAGAAACGAAAGCGAAGGGGAAGGGGAAGGGCGGGGGGAGAAAGAAAAACAACTATGTAGTCTTCTGCTGGTGCGTAGCTTGTTCGTGAGGACAGATTTGGAGTTTTTGGGGTTCAGGTGTAGCTCTGCCTGGACAAGCGAGGATAATCAGAGCAGAGATGCTGAAACTTTAAATGAACTTTGCAAAGTCTACCAAGCTCTCTTCATGCAAGCAGGAGCTTAGGGAGAGCAAGGGAGGCCCACATTGTTGTCTGGATTTACCATGCAGATGTTTTTAGTCACGCACGGATAAAAACAACAAAGCCATTTTAACACCGGCAACCTCAGTTTAAAATGTGTTCATGCCTGGCAAACTCACCTCGACTCTTAAAAAGTGTAGAGAAAAGTGTCGGCAACGATCATGTTGCCTTGCATTGATCGATGATGGAAACACTCTGAAGATAGACGGTGCATAGGTTTACCTTTCATCGGATCATATTGATTGTGCGAGAGGAATAAGTGAGAGTACGTTGCGCTCCACAAACGCAACATTTTCTTTGACATTTTTATCCAGCGATATGATTGAGATGTTAAGTGGACTCGTCATTCTCTTCGCCCCTTGCGGTCTCATGGCTCAGGCCCAGATTGTATTAATTAACTCGTTCAATGCAAAGATTCCTGATCCCCAGAGCTGCTGGCTGTATGGAGCAATGTAACAGTGCAAATTCATATTCCCCATGTTCATTTCTTGCTGTAAGGCAAATAGAAACTCTACTCTGCTTAATTTGTAGTCACTTACAGGATTCCAGGCTTCTTTTTAGGTACATTTGTTTGAGGAAAAAATAAGAGATTTAATGAACAGAGAGAGTATGTAAATATATGCAAAATGAAGATGTGTGCCTTACAGTTTGAAAAGAGAGGAGTTTATTACATCGCTGCAGCTGGTTGGTTGTTCATCACAGCAGCCACCAAAAACAAATGTGTTTTAGCTCTCAGCATTTGTCAGCATTTCCAAACACATTTTTTTTCTTTGCCCGCTGCGGCGCATTAGAAATACAGAGGGATGGGTTTTCTTGTGATGGGTTGACCAGGCCATCTTTATTTAATATGATCGTTCATCGGCTCATGGTGACATGAAGGCCAACAGGCATAAAGGTCACTTCTAAACTCTTGAAAAGTTCAATTTCTAGCCACAATAGCAGAGTGATGGCACTAGTCGGTCCACAACTTTGGTCCAGGCTGAAATCTCTCAACAACAATTGGGATGGATTGCAATAAAACTTTCTCCAAACATTCATGCTACGTTATCCTTATTTGATTGGATCCCCTAACTCTTTATATAATGCCACCATGAGGTTCACATCTGTGGATTGCAGTGAAATGTCTCTTCAGGTCGTGCATCGATTGGTGTGAAATTTGATTTAGACATCCACAACCCCTTCAGGAGGCATTGAAATAACTTTCCATGTTGCGCCATCATTAAAGGGGTAATATCGTGCTGATTTTCAGGTTCATACTTGTATTTTTTGGTTTCTACAACATGTTTACATGCTTCAATGTTTGAAAAAAAACACTATTTTCCTTATACTTTATTTACCGTCTGTCTGAAATGCTCCGTTTTAGCGTCTGTCTCTTTAAGCCCCCAAACTAGAAAAGGCCCAGTCTGCTCTCTGGCTTGCGAGGAAAATATGTTCTACCTTTGCGATAGTTCTCAAACCGAAGGGCGGAGATGGACGGAGGTATATTGTGACATAGGAAGTGGAGACAAATCTGAATGGTTTATTGAATCTTTCTGATCTTGGCAGCCCACAAAAAAAACTGACTGTTGTCTTAGTTCACAGTTCGTGGGTTGGTAGGAACTCCAGATACCTATGTGCACAAGCAATATGTGCAATATTAAGTCACATTTTCAATTTTCCCAACACTCACTTCACAAATCATAGGTTCATGACCACATAGCAGTAAAACTGTAAAAATTTCCATCAGCCTCAGATTTAGCACGCTAACATGCTAAACTAACACGGCAACATTCTGTATTCAACATCAGCATGTCATTGCCATGATGTGCATGTTAACATGCTGAAGTTAGCATTTAGCTCAAAGTTGTGGCTGATCATCACTGCATGTTTTCAGTGTGAGACTAAATTATGTGATGGTAGAAATCACAAGCAAGTCCACAATATACTGTACTATGCAATTCAAATGTCAAACAGAAATGTCTGGATGTTGTTAAAGCTTGATACGTCCATTGATCTGCGTGGTGGAGTATTACAAGGACACAGCAACCAGCACATATTCCACAGTTGCAGTTGGTCATTATACGTAATCACGTGTTTCCAATAACGACAGTGTTCAGTGCAGTCCAAAAAAACTGGAAATAAGTTTCACACCATGTTTGTGTTTTCACTCATCGGAAATGACAGCCTTCTCCTCAACCATCCACAAAAGCTCTTTCGTTTTTTTTTTGGTGTAGTGTGAACATTATTTCAATTATCTCTCAACCACTGCAGAGGATGACAGTGTGCAGAAAGTACCACATGCCACACATCCGTGCTGCTCACTCAGTATAGTATGGACTCGACTATTTTCCCTATTTGCCTAAAAATGTCTTGGCTACATTTGTACTTCAGACTTCCAACAAATTGTTGGGAAAAAATGTGTGAAATTCAGCTGCGGGTAATAGTGGAGAGAGAACTAGTGATACAGTAATGCATAACGAGGCCAGGACATTGACCGTATATGTTTTACTCAAACACGGCATGTCTTTTCATCTGCATCACAGTCTGTTACAGGTGCTGTTGGAGGGGAAGTTGGCATCTCTCCTTCTGCTATGATATAAAGTCTATGGATAAAACTCTCCCTGTATGATTGTTGACTGTTGGTGCAAACTGTTAATAGAAAATAATGTTTAAAGAATCCTAAAACCCTATAATTAAGTTGCTTTGGATGACTGAAAATGCATTTTTGTCAGCGCTACAGCTGCAAACCAAATGCCTGGTGTTCAAACACAGTAGAAATGGACTCAGAACTGCAAACTAGTTGTTTTTAACACCACTAAGAAGTGGAGTACACATTTTGCACCATTTGTATTATTGTTTGCTTATGAACTGTGTTTTTGTCTCAACTATTTTAACATCAAAAACAGGTAATGTACTTTTATACGTTATATTTATCTATTTCTATCACTTTTTATTTAACCATGGCTTAAAAATATCATTTAATGAATTGAGGATACAAATGATTTTGTCTCTTTGTAATTCTTTGTCATTTTTTGTCTTGACGGAAGTCAATCATGTTTTCAAATTAGAACTACAGCTATGCCCAAGGTCCTAAAATAAGCATGAGACGTTATTTATTATGGAGCCTTGCTTTAATTGTGATAGCGGGGGAGCTCTCTTCAGCATATGCAGGATTTTGAATTTCTTCACAATGTGCTCCTCACAATGCAGCGAAGACAGGAAAATGAGTCACCTGAAGATAGGGAAGGTAACAACACTGAACTGAGGAGGATACTGTGCCCAGAGGGTGTTTATCATCTCTTCAATCCACTCAGGCTCTGGTAAACACACCAATCTTTTACTTGTATAAGCAAGTTTATATGTGTTGTTAATGTACAATGTGCACAACGAGTTTGTGCTAGTAAAAATGCATCACCTCCTCCCCGGATTCCTTATTATACATCTGAAGGACATTTGGATTTTGATGATGAATGCGAGTTGTCTGCAGGACGTGAAGCGGAGCGATGAGGAGCGGGGCTAGAAATCCCAACATACAGTCAACATCAGAATAAGTTGTAGACTTGAAAACTAGAAGTTGTATAAAACTAGGAGCAAAATATCCCACTTGGGAGAAACCGGCCCGAAAGTTTGCCTCGCTCTAAACTGTTAACACTCTCACAGGGAATGAACTGCTTGTGTGCAAGTTTCAGCAGCTTAAAGGGAAATCCAAAATCCAAAACAGGGTCCTGAAAGAAAATGAGTAAAAACTCAGTTTAGAGTGTTAAGAAAATCCTATAGCGAATCCATTCAAGCTAAATAAAAATGCAAAACATATTCCACTTAGCGACAGAGGAGACAAAATACTCCCAGATCGATGCTTTCCTTTGTTAAAAGCAAAACCACAAACTTGTACTCACCCTCGGGGGCTTAACTGTTTTTAAAAGTTGCACAGTTCCTTTTTTTCTCCTCTTTATTCTTCCTCTACCTTTGTAGCCGACACGACTCATCTCAGGAGTACCGTTGCCGTTCACCAACAATAGCTTTACCTAGATTTCCCCTTTCATAATGTTCACACATTTCACATAATCATAGTGGCAGCTATGTATTGTATTCCATGTGTTTTAAACAGTTATAAAACCTCCTGTGACTTTTTGTGTGTATAAAGAGTTAATAAATGTAAGGATTTGGTCATGTGTGTCATCATTAAACATTATCAGAGCTATACTGTGTTATCAATCATTCATTAAACAGTGATACATTTTTTTGCAGAAGTTATAACTGTTGACAAAAACATGAATATTTAGAAACGATTCTTATATCAGTTTACAACTTGATTATAATGTGACAAGACTGCTTAGAAATGATAGAGTTAAAGTAAAGTATGACCGTAAAGCTTCATCAGCTGATCTTCATAGAAAGTATGCATCAAAAAAGAAAAGACTTCAGTTTTTAGTCCCTATAGGCCTGTGATGGCAGCTCCCTCTCGTTTCCTTCACACGTTTCTACATTGAAAGGATTCAGCAAATCCCTCCAGGAAATCTTACGTCCTCTGCAGACTACAGAGCAAAGTGCTGTGTAACTAACCACAAAGTTGGTTTTAAAATCAAACCGTTGCAAAGCTCGGTTTAGAAACCTTCCCCGTGCTGCTGACTCTTTTACTTGAAGAGGATCTGGGCATGTTATTCCCACTAAGTGTCTTTATGTTCTCCCCCAGGCGCTACAGCCTTCCAGGGCACCCTGCCACAGGAAAGGATTAATATTAATTCTTTCCAAATTACTGAGAGATTCAATTATGCAAGATAATGCAAATACCGAGTCTTTCAGCTCTGATGTACTTCCTACATGCACAAAAAAAATTAAAAATCTGCCAACTGGAGCAGCATTGTCTGACACGCTATTTGCTTTTTAACTCATGTGCAGCTTTTGTGCGCTGGCTTCCTCTCTGTGTTTGTGAAATATTTGGTGTAAGGGTAATGATATTTGGGAGATGTTGCCATCTGCTGCGTATGAATAATGCACCCGAACCTTCGCCATCGAATGCAGCTTCAGTATCAAAATGCCGCTTTCGCCTTGTCATCTCTTAGTGCTGCATTGAAAGTTGTGCCTCAGTGAACGCCAGCCTCCAGGGAAGAATCACAGGGGCCGTTAGATCGGAAAAAAGGAGGTCTTCAAACCTCCGTTTAGAGGCTTGTGCTGCTGCTGTTTTGATTTGCTTTTCTGAAGCCACAGGAGTCTCCAGTTGGGCTGGCATGCCCTAAAATGCCTCACAATGGCAGTTAATCACTTAGATCTCCAGCAACAACAAAAAAAAAAAAAAAACAGCCAGGCTAAGTGAGAAAGGAATACATAAGACAGAGGAAAGACCACTACAGGGGAAAGTGGGGGAGAGAGAGACAGTCAGAGTTGAGAGACTAGAGGGGAGGAAATAGTGCAGATGTGCTACTGCAGCTTTTCTTTTTTTTATATAAAATTGACTTTTTCTATTGTAGCATTTAAGAAGGTGATTGACAACCTACTCAAGACCTTATATACCTGCATTTAGAATAACTTGTGTCCTCTAAACAAGCAGGAAAAACAGCAGACATTCCCTCTATCTCTCTGTAATTCACAGGTACGCCATCGCTCTAAAATCCTCCTCGATAGCTGAAAGGACTGACAGTCTGACGATATGTTTATTGACACCCTGGAAATTGCAGCAGCACCTACAAGCTTTTTATCCTTGTTACCCAACTGAGGCGTCACCTGTGAATACCGACACAGGTCATAGTTGCAACTATAAACATGTCACCCAGTCTGTTGGAGTATCTCATTGTGGAAAACACGACGCATTTACAAAAGAGGGGAACTGTTTGAAAGAAAGGAACCTATAGGGACTACTGTGCTTGTGCCGCGTTTGCAGTTAAGCTAAAGCTAGTTGTTTAAGAAATTCTTTTTTTACTGTTAGCATCTAAGCTAACACGCTTGTGAATGTCTTAATCCCACAGAAGAAACTAAGCTAACACGCTTGTGAATGTCTTAATCCCACATAAGCATCTAAACTAACACGCTTGTGAATGTCTTAATCCCACATAAGCATCTAAACTAACACGCTTGTGAATGTCTTAATCCCACATAAGCATCTAAGCTAACACGCTTGTGAATGTCTTAATCCCACATAAGCATCTAAACTAACACGCTTGTGAATGTCTTAATCTCACATAAGCATCTAAACTAACACGCTTGTGAATGTCTTAATCCCACATAAGCAACTAAACTAACAAACTTGCTAGCATGGAGAGCTTGTCCCCTAAAGTCTTAACTGAATTATATGATGTTCAATCCTGCTTGCACTTGCTATTAGCTGCATTACATGTTCATTAAAAAAAACACACTAAAAATATATAATATACAACAGCCATTAGAGATAATCTTCCACTGAAGAAAACCTGAACCTGTATCCTATTAATTCCTACTAATTACTACTGTGAATAATAAGTTGTTTCAGTTGTTACACGTGGCAGACACCATGGAGGACTAGGGATCTAAAATACAACAATAGAATACAATAATTGCATCTAAGATAAGTGATTCAAATGTCAAATCTAAGCAAAGGATCTTTGTTGCATGTCATCGACCTCTTTCTCTCACTATGTTTCCTGTAAAAAATCTCCCCAATTGACCTTCAAATAACTTGGCAAAATGTCAGAATAATAAGTACAGGCATGCTTCGCCTCACCGACTCCTATTTTGCAGCCGGGAAATAGTCAATGTTGTGCACGGCAAGATCGATTTCTAGGTGTCTTGTTAATTGATATTAATTTATTCCCTCTGTTGGACAAATCTCTCTCTGACTCCCCCTCGGTGTTATGATCTCAGGACCAACGCACAGGCACAGCTGCTGTGAATGAGTAAGTGTCCCTGAGCTCCTCATAACGTTCGCACAACCCAACCCACACACTTAGCCTGCTTTCACACAACAACCAGCCTTAGGGTTGGCTTGAGTGCAAAACAAAATATTTAAATATAAAGCAAAAGAAAATCAGGTAATATTCAGCTGCTGATTTGTCAATGTGTATTCTGAGGGTACACTGTGGGGATTTCCTGGTGAATATGTATGTGTTTGTTAGTGATTTATGCTATGCATTGAAATGAAACAATTTGCAGTTGACACAGGGATCAACTGAAGGAGTCTGCAATGTCTGACACACACACACACACACACACACACACACACACACACACACACACACACACACACACACACACACACACACACACACACACACACACACACAGGAGGTGGAGAATAGCAAAAGGCAGTGTTGGGGCAGTAATACTACCACTCCGCTCTGCTCCTCATCTGGCTCGCCTGTGGACAAAGCCCATCGGTTAAGAGTGCAGGTCACGCACAGCCAGGAATACAGATGGGCTGCCGAGTCTTTCCGTCCTGCCACTCGGTGATTCAAGGGTTGAGCTTAAAAAAAGAAGAGCTATCTGCACGTGTATGAGCAGAGAGCATCGTGCACTGGCTTTGTTCCGTCAGGATGAATGTTTTTGCGGCAGTGTGTTTACACACTTGACACGGTGCACATGTTGTGCCTTTGTTTGCAGGCCTGTGTGTGTTTTTTCATTCACCCGATCGACCATGTGTACATAAACCTGCAAATGTGTGTGTGTGTGTGTGTGTGTAGGGGTGTGTGTGTGTACACAAGACACCAGTGGAAATGTCCTGTTTGGGTTGCAGAACACAGTGTGCTGTGGCAGCAGAATAGAGCAGCACCGGTGGACAAACTGTTCGAATAAATCCTTTGTTGTAAAAGTGAAATAATTCAAGACTCGTACACAAATCAGCGAGTGTCGGGTCCGTCAGCGCTCTGCTGTGTGGTCGAGTGCAAAGTTCTTCATTCGGTTGACAGTGCGAGGCTCCGGGTTGGCTCCAAGTTCCCCTGCAGTTTCAAGATAATGCGCTCGGTGCAGCCACAGTTTACCCTCTGACTTAATCTGTCCTGACGTCCAAATTGAAGCGCAGTAGTTAGAGGGAAGAGTTGCTCTTGGTTTTAACAGCAGTGGTGCAAAGTAACCAAGTGCAATTACTCAAGCACTGTTGTTAAGTACAGATCAGAGATACTTATTGCATTTTCTTTGACCTTTCCACCTGGAAAGTGGTAACAAGGGAGGCTAGAAAAAAAAAAAAAAAAAACCTGGTGGAGAACTTTGACATGGGAACAGAAACGGGCTGATCTAACTTGGTGCGATACACAACGTGCTGCACAGGACGGGACCAGATGGAGGCGGACAGTCGCAGCCTCGTGTTCCACAGGGAATGAAGAGGATTAAACAATTCTTTAAAAGAACAAATAATAAACGCCCAAACGTCATACAAAGTTTGCTTCATTAGCGTCACCCTGAGCAGCTACAATATTAAAATATTGCAAACTTGTTAATGCAGCCGCATCAATAATTTATTACGAAAATAAAAACACTGAAAGACGACATCTGCATAATGAGTACTTTTTTATGCTGTGATTTTCTCGATTTTTCTTGTGAAAAATGCCATTAAAAGAATAAAACAAACCATGAATTAATCCTACGAACAAGTATCGACTGATAGATGATCGAACACTATTAAAAACACGTGACATGTGCCTCCATTATGTTGAACACGGGGGATGTAGTTTATTAGTCGATCTCACATAAGCCCCCCTGCTGCCATTAAAACGCACAGAATCGACAACATGAAATAGTCCCTACAACCTCTTGTACACGAGAGCCCCCTTTAAAGGGGGCTAGGGGGGGGTAGGGGGGGCGGTGTACTTGTGTACAATTCACTTTTGCAATACGAATTTAAAAAATACCTGTGTAACAAAGACATTCTGGGCGAAACAACCACGGGAGCCATTTACATACATGTATAAGCGCGCACGCACGCCTTCTCTGAAAGTTAAAAGCCAGATTGAATTATTATTATTTTTTATCTTAACCCAGCTCTGCAGATTCAAGATTTGACGGCTTCTTCACATCTCCAGTCCGTCTCATGTGCCAGTACACAGCTTGGTTTTAATTTGCTGAAGAAGATTGTTGTTGACCAGCAAATCAACTATATATTGAGCCTCTTCATGAATGTTTCACCATTCTGCTGCTCGTGCACGAGTGTGTGTGTGTGAGGGCGGTTTATCTCACCAAAGACAGCAGAGCTCTTACAGCTTGAGGGGAATCAGTAGGCAACACCACTGATGAGAAGATGCGTGCGTGTTTGCTAGCACGCCAAATATAAGTAGATGTGTGTTCATTTCACTTCAGCTGTTCAGGCACTGCGGTCAGAGCACTCACACCACCTAGTGGCATCGAGGCCTCGCATCGTTCGCCTTCAGACTAAACCGCAGGAAAGATGAAAAGACTAACACCGCAGTACTTAGACATGTAGACTGATCATCCAGTCCACCGTCTCAGTCACAACAAAGCATGAGGTAGAACACCAAAAAGGAGTCGCGTGGAGTTAAAAAAGATCATTTTGGCGGAAGGAAATCTCACACTCGACAGTGGCCGAGAAAACAACAGGTTCTGAAACAGCACGTTCACAGGGGAGAGGCAGGGCTGAAAAGAGAAATAAGTCGAGCTTGGTAAAAATGCGTCCAGAGATGGAAGGGGGATGAAAGGATGAATCGTGGGGAACCTGCAACATTCATGTTGTTCTCCGCCCTCAGGCTGTGCAGCTTCACAGAGGGGCTTTTGATTGGCAGGTGGAAAACCGTTAATCCCGTCTCCTGCATCCTTTTGTCCCTCGATCTATCCCGCCCTCGCTTTCTTTCTCAGTGGAGGACATCTCATCAATCTTGTAAATCTGCAGGAAGCGCTGCTTTACCCCTCATCCACCTCCTCGCCACTGATCAGCGGGAACACACTCTCTGCCTTTGACGTCCTACAACTGAAGAGCCGCCATGTATAATGTATAGAGGTGAATGAAAGGCAGAGGTTCCCATCATCTACATAAACGCCACCTCCGTCTATATTTGCATGTGGTGAAACAAGACATAACATAATTGCATGTTATTTGGGCACTGTTTACCCAACAATTCCTGACATTTCAGATTCAGAGGCTGCATTTGTCCCCGCTTGTTGTATCACAGTTGACACAGCAGTCGCCGGCGTTGGAATCCGTGTTGCCAGATAGTATTTCCCTGCATTCCCCAGGCTCCCCCGAGCCATTTGTAAGTTTGACTCTCGTGTAGCGACTGCAACATGAATCTTTTGTTTCCATTATGCAGCAGTCAGTCAAGCTGAGGGGACCGTGTCCACGAACTGTCACCGCTGAGCGCTGTTAAGTATACCGACCACGCTTCGGACTCTCATCCCCTGCCAGTTTGTCAGGGATGAGACCGAAACGGGGGTTTTGCGCTCACGCGCTCACACACAGAGAGAGAGAGATCCCTCACCACACAAACTTTCACTTAAAGCCGTGAAGGGTTACAGGCACAGAGGCAAGCTAGAATACAAAGTTAAGCATTCGGCGGCTGCCACATGCATGGATGCCAAAAGGAAACTAAACATCACTCCTGTCCGAGTGGTTTCCTCCTGCAGCACTAAACGCTTCAAAACATTCAACCAAACGGCAAAAAGAACCATTCCTGTTTAAACAAGTCATGGAAGAAAACAGAGGGGGGTGTACTGAAAGTAGCAACTTTTTTTCTTTTCTTTTTGGAGATACAACTATTTACATGTGACCAAAGACAATGTCCTTGAAACGGGTACAAACTTTTTTTTTTTTTTAATCCTCTTCCTGTCGATTTTTGTTTTTCCAAATGACAACTCAGAAATATCATATAAAATAAAAATATCAGCTTCAGGGAAAAAAGTAGTCTAAGCATTTTTGTTTTTGTTTTTAAATGTCCATTAACCGCTATGTACAGGAGTATTTACATTCTAAAATTTCATTCAAACCAGAACTTTGCAAAGTAATTAACAGTAAACACGGTTGCGACCGTGCTCACCCAGCCCTACACACCAGAACTAAATCTGCGTGTACAGAAATCAGTGATCGTACACGTGAGCAGCACATTACAGAGGCGTATTGAAGGTTCATGTGCATCATTACAGGTAAAATGACACCAAAAGAATAAATAGATGGGAGCTTATGAACGTTTTCCAACGCAGACACACCATGATGCAATGAGAGTAACACAAAGGTGGCTGTACGTACAGAAACTAGAAGCCGTGAGGAAATACTCCACATCGGTTAACATGACAAGAAAATTGACCTTTTCTATTAAATGCGGGAAGTTTTGATGAAATTTTGCGCTTTCAAACCATAACTCAGCCAAGTCTGTTACACTGAGCTGTGACACCTGGGATACATCTTAATAAAACATGGCGTCTCACTCGGTAAAGACTTTGCATTTACAAAAGGAGAAGACATTAAATTAAATACATTTCTAAAAAAATTAACTTCATTATAAATTCAAAAGGAAGCACAACAATCAATTTTTTCGATCACATTTGTTATATCTGCGAGTTTCAATGCATACTGTACTTGCATACTCTTGAATGAATTGGAATTTAAATAACGCTAAAGTAAAATGTGAGGAAGTTGATAATTGGTGGAAGGAAATCTGAAGTTGACAATAATCTCCAGGTGTCCTTATCGGTCACTAACGGACATCCTATCAAATCCAGCATGACGCGCGGTCCTGATTCCTCTTAAACTGATTCATAATCTGGGTGAGGGAGAACAAAATGCCCCAAAATGAAAAAAGAAAAATCTAAAAACATAACGCTCAGGCGACTTGCTAACTCGCACTTTACAAAATTAACAGAAACAATGACAAGATAAAAATCAAAGATTGAGAATTCCCTTAAAAACATTCAAGCCAACTGCAAACATTTAGTTAAATGGATGTATGCGTTCAAAATCATTCCACACGAGTTTACACACAGAGACGTCATTCTAACATCCATGAAAGTGATTGTTTTTCATGCTAATCAATGATTTCACCCGTGGCGTTGATGCGGATGAGTGTCGAATAAAATGTAACGATCTATTAAATTTTGATTCAGGAGGTTCACACTGCAGCTAAGGCGAGCAGGAACCGAGAGCAGGCAGCAGGACAGGAGAGTCCACTTCAGTGGGCCCGTTACTGTGGAAGTGTCCCAAGAAGAGGTCCGAAGAAGAGTCCGCCTTCACGTTAAGACGTTCCTAGCCTCTGACCTGAGGACGAATCTTGACCCGACCCTGAATGGGACGTTAATGGAGTGGGAACTGCATGTTTGTCAGCTGGCAGGGCTTTGGTTCAGTCTGTGCTCCAGAGACGGAGTGAAACTTTTCACTGCGTCGGGTGATCTGGTGAAGTCAAAGGAATGCGGCAGAGTTTCCGGCGACCCCCCCCTTCCCCCCCCCGGGATAGCCTGGCATCCCGTTAATGTGCATGAGTGTGAGCTCCCCGTCTGGCCGTCTGTTAAAGTTGCTCCAGGTAGTCGATGGCCCGCGTGATGGACTTCTGCCCCGTGGTGCCCATCGCACACTGTGTGTGGAGACAGAAGGAGAAAAACAAACAAAAAAACACAAGCGTGAGAGAGCGCCGACGTGTACTGCTGTACTTGTGAGGTCTCGAGGCGCCGACAGTGAGGATTTCTTTTGAGCTTCTGTTCACTTGAAACGGCGATATTTATGAAACAGATGGCGCCGGTCTTCAGCTCTGACAAGACGAGCCACTTTCAAAGCCGCTACAAAACGCACATCTGGGACCGTGTAACTGTTCGGTTTATTAATGCTCGGCTTATTCCGAAATCATCCTTCATATCACTACTTGAGCTGTGCTGCTCGGATACACAAGAATCATATTGAAATGATAACAATGTATTGGTCACATTTTGTTTGGTAATGGCACATTACTGCCACAAAGCCTTTTAAAAGTGCCACTGGAGGCTGTACTTCAGACCGCCGAAGAAGCTATTGAGATACATTTAAATGGGCGACAATCACAGAGGCTTTTTGGAGATTGTTTTTTTACATCTATTTCAGACATTATGCATTCCTCAATCTCTGCGTTAATGAAATAGAAGCTTTCGTTTTCATCTACATTATAGTGTTTTCTCAGAAAGTCGCCGAATTGGAGGTGCAGAGAAAAAGAGAGCAAATACTGCAGTTCTATGTGAAACTGAAAGGAAATACCAAACATGTGCTTCTCCCTCGATGAGCACAATTTAAGGGCCTTTTGTGACTTCAATACATTTTCTCTGGAGCTAGGATGGCATCGGCGTGTTTAGGTGTTTACAAAACAAAAGCTCTGATGTCAGCGTGAAGCTGATCACTTCTCTTTAGGAAGGAAACTGATTCAACGTGTTACTACACCGTCATTTAATTCGAATGTTTATGTCTTGTGTCATGCGTCATCATGCAATGCTGATGAAAGAAGGCTCGTCTTGTCTTGACAGCCATACTCACAGTGAGGTTCATGAAACTCAGGAACTTCTTCAGCATTTCTGTCATGATGGAGAAATCCCCTTTCGGTAGATTCTGTCTCACGGTAGTCACATTTTTCTGAGGGGGACAGAAAGGTCGGTGAGCAACGGCACGAATATCTTTTGAGTCGGAAGATGTTGTGCATGCGTGTCTGATAGTCTCACCTGGCTTCCCTGGCACAGGCAGCCCAGCAGCAGAGCGGTGTAAGAGGCAACGATGCTGTCCTCCATATGCTTGCCTGCATGCTGCAGAGCTGCAGCAAACACGCGGGAGAAAGAACAATGAGACATACATATACTTCCTCTGCATTGTAGGAGGACACCTAAGTACTGTGTTATGGTGACATTTTAAACATGCATGCTTCAGCTGAGACACTGATGCCCCTGAAATAATTACAATATTCATCATTGTGTGCTACGGTTGGGTGGCGCTCTCTCTCTCTGTACGGAGTGATAGACGCTGGGTTTTATATATTTATAAATACTTGCTGTTCGTTTTTACACCCTTATATTGCCTCTTTGTTTTCTTTGAATTTGGGTTCTTGTCGAACACGCGATTGAATTAAACTGCAGGTGCTGGGATTTGTTTCTTCTTAGTTTGGAAAATCTAATTTTTCTTATTGCGCACCCACAGCACGGAATAACACGCAGAACAATTCAGAGCTTACGTCACTTAAATCCTGAGGGCGATTTCAATTTGTTATTTAATCCTATTCGAGTTGGTTTAGTTTCCATTTTAGTTGATTAATCGGCCTTAAACTATAACTGCTTTATTTATTATCAAGTTTCATCTTTATGTTTTTTCTTGGTGCCTACCGTTTGTTGCTTTTCTACCTCAATGTATTTCCAGAGTTAAAATAAAGTTTGAATGAATACGTGTTTTACTGCTGATCAATGACCATATCGAACGGAACAGCAACAATCTGAACAGGTTTGCATTCCTCCATTTGAGAATAAACCACACAAACACTGATATGCTGTTCAGAGGCACATTCAGGTGTTGCAATTGAAGTGACGCCATTTGTGTCTGCTCAATTTTCCCGCTCAAGAGCAGAGAAATAACATGGCTGCCGGTGCTGTGACTAATGTTTTTTTCGATGTCTTTACAGTATCAGACAATGGTGGAAGAATGCCAGCTGAGAAAGTGGAACTTCAGCCCAACATCAATAGATTAACCGCTTCAGCTCCAGTAAGTGTTTACAGTTTGAAGCCTTTGTAATGCAGTTTTATGGAAGAGAAAGAAAGCCAATTGCGCCAATCTAAACGAGTTAAAAGGGAAAAATTAAACGTAATGAAGTCGTAATCAGCACTGCAACATTAAACACATGTATCTGGATGATGCTAAAAACAGCTCGTCTCACACGCACACGGACACAAACGTCTACCTTTATTTAGATCCAACTCTTCATCCTCCTCCTCTTTCTTCTCCTCCTCTTTCTTCTCGGTTTGGCTGTCGTTGGGTTCGGCTGCCACCCACTGGATCTCTCCCGACGTCTCCTGCCACTCGCCGCTTTGGTCCAGTGCCGGTTTGGGCGCCTCGCAGATGAGGTCGTCAGTTTTCGCCTCAGCCAGGATGGCAGCGCGCTCCCTCTCCAGGAAGAGCTACAGTTTGGAGAGGAATAAACAGATGTGAACTCCAAACACAAACGTCTTTTAATTGGAGCCAAGTAACAGCAGATTTTTAATAATTTAAAAAGGGATAGCAGTTAATCATGATAGCCACGGTATTTCTTCATGGCGAGGTCAGAAAGACACTGTGTACCAAAAACTCCGTGGCAATTAAAGTTAATCATTACTTTACTCTCAAAGGTTCCTCTCAGGCTTTCACAAAACTTTGCGCAAATAAGTCAGTTAAGCAAGGTGTTTGGTAAAGCAATCAATTATAAAGCAGAATATTAATAAAATAAAATGTCTATCTTGAAATTGAAATCCACAAATCGGTGCGCATAGATTTACACTTGCTCATTATTTAGTGTTCTGCCAAATGTAGGAAACTTAAGGCTTCACTATTTTCCCTCATGACTGCTCATCACTAACAGTTTCTGCTCACATCCTTACTAAAAAAACCCCACACAGATAAATGCTAAAATATGTATTAATGAGTCCTGGCACAAATCCTACCTGCACCAGAGCAGCCAGAGCACCGGAGGGCTTGGGCCTGACAGCCGCTTCTTCCTGGGTCTCAGCTGTGCTCGGCGGTGCTGCCGCCGTGTCGGACGGTGTTGGGTCAGCAGGCTGCATCAGGCTGTCTTCCAGGCAGGTGTCATCGACTATGTACTCCATGTCCACCAGACAGTGGCGGTTTCTGGAGCTGTACTCCACCAGGTTGATCAGTAGACCCAGACCCTGGTGAACACAACAAAACGCACAAATGAGACACAGAGACAACACGGGTCGGAAGAAATGTCTTTTTTACAATTATGTGGCGTCTTGTTTTGCTCGAGACAATCTTACCAGTACTCGCACGTCAAAGCGCTGCTCCTGGGGGATGTAGCGGGGAACTCGGAGGACGCAATTTAGAGCAGTTACGGTCAGCTGTTCCTGCTCACCCGTCTTCGTGCTCCCCCACTCTGCAGATAAAAGCAACACTAAGAAACTCTGCTCATACTAGTCAATACCGTGCGAATTACCTGAAGCCTGAGTGATACGGTCCAAGTCTGTTTGAGCACATCAACAAGAATATAGTCCAAAACTGTTTATGCAACACTTCAGACAAACAATAAGACATCATACTGAGTCATGTCCAGCTCTTATTATCCAGAAAATGCCAGAGAAAAGCAACAGAAACAGAAAAGCAAAGCGTATAACGTGGTGGATGAGAATACCATTGTCGTGGGTAAGGTTGAGCAGCACTCCTATGATGGCCCTCATGCAGTCCTCCACAGCCTTGCCCACGTTGCTGAAGCTGCAGTGGGGCAGCGCCGCCCCCGACAATGACAGAGAGCTGTTGTTCAACGCCCTGCTGTAGCGCTGAATCATATCCTCGCAGTACCGCAAAGCTCTGGTGAACGCAAGGAAAACACACACTGATGAGAGGAACTGAGGAACAAAGAGATACGGCAGAGATTACGTACATTCTGAAGAAAACAAGCGAAAGGATGACGGACTGAGGAGGAAGAGATTAAGAGGATATAAAAACCACAGATTCCCTTTATATGACAAAACACTGAATGCTACTCTGTGTTTAACAATACAGAAAAATAAATCCAAGCTTTATCTGGTCGTTATGTTACTGTGTATTATTGTATTGACAGATACTTAAGTAGAAAGACCTCGAACACCCCCGAGGTACAATGGGTACAATAGTGTTGCAAAAGGTAGGGCGGTAAACTGAATGAACTGTTGTTATACTAGACAGTGCCTCAGTGTGTGTTCATGTCCAGTCAATAATAGCTCCAAGCTGTGCTCACCTGGCAGAGGACACGATGAGTTGTGAGTCTTTGTAGGCAATCAAGTAACCCTGGTTCTCTGGGTTCTGCACTGTCACCTGTTGGCAGAGGATGAAAGAGAAATGAAGTCAATAGAGGGGAAAGAAGACTCAACGGCTCCAAAATGAATCAAGAAACAGAAAAATGACGGGAGACACTTTCGCAGAGACATTTGATCAGAGAGATAGTTGATAAGAAACATATCTTAAACACAGCCTTTCATGAAAAGGTAACATTAAAAGTAACCATCCACTTCACCGTACTCAAATACTCTCGGGTTTCACTCCCGTGCAACTTTTGGTGAAAGAGGAAACCCGACTCGCAGTACTTACACTCTCAAGTACTCTCAGACACCTCTCAGCCCCCCACAAAGACGCCACCAGGTTCTCCTTGTCGTCCTCTTGGCTCAGGTTCTCCACATACTCTTTAACTGTGGAAACACATCAAAGTCAACAGCTGCGACACTTGATCTGGGAAAGCAAATCTTTGAACATCTAGTGTAGAGACGTGCAAAGTGCCACTCTGCGTTGTACTCATCCTACCTTTGTCTACAATATGGTCCAAGCCGCCCAGGAGTCGCAGCTCTTCTTTGAACCAATCTCCTGCTCTCTTGGAGGTGAGAGAGAGCAATGTCTCCATGGCTAGGTGGCCCGTCTACAACAGATACAACAACATGTGAGATCTGCAATATGACACCTATCGCCCATCTTATCGAAGCAGAAATCTGACACATTTTTCACAATTATTTGATAATATTGTCATGGATGCCTGCCTTATAATTTGACTCTTTAATTGGCATCTCCACAAAAAATGTGATCTAGCTCCCCTATCAATTTAAGCCTGCTGATGATGAATATAAAGGAGCTAATGTGAACAGTAAGAAGGGCACCAAAAGATGCTTTTATTGGATCTAAAAACATCAGTGCAGTTCAACAGACTAATCTTCGTGGGACTACCTGTGATTTATTCACAACAACCGTCGGTATAAATATTCCTTTAAATATAACACAATACACACAAACGGGTGCTTAGTGTTTCATAAGGAACAAGAGAATAGAAACGAGCGCGGTGCATTAAAAACAAATTAGACATTTTATGCTCAATTTGACCGATTAGGTTTTTACTAAAACATCTCCAATGAAGCCATTCAAGTATTTATGAAGTTCTGCTTGTTAAAGAAAGAATCACTGAACCCAGAGAAGGTTGTTGAAGCTGAACTAAGTACATCCAAAGGGTGAAGCTTTATTATTTCAGTATTTAACCCACCGTGATGTTTTCCAAGTCGAGGTGCTTGTTGTGCACCGTCTCACACAGCTTCCGGATCTTCTCCTTCACCTTTTCCACCTCCTTGGCGGTGAGCTGCTCCTGGTCGGCTGAGCAGTCCTGGTCCATCTCCAGCAGCTTGATCATAAGCTCCAGACAGGCCCTGTCCAGATCCATGTTGAGCCGATCCCGACTCAGGATGTACATCAGCGCAGCCGTGCACAGAGCAAGGTTCTGATGGAACGAGGGAGAAAGAGGATTACAAAGTGGCGTGCAGAGGGGAGACATTGTGTTCAGCGGTTTGAGCGCCCTGGAGGAGCTGGAACAGCTCTCCACTGTCACTGCAGAGTTCTCCAAGTTAGAGGAACTTTAGCTCGGAGGGTTCCACATAGTCGTGCATGCACGCACATGTGCAGCCAAGAAGAATTAGCACTAGAAATAATGCACAGAGAACATGTTACACTTCCAGGATAACTGAAACTGTACTAAAGCTCTCGGTGCTTTGACATGAATGTAATAATAAAAAAATGAATCATGACTTTCAAATAACTGCAGGCATGTAGATACGAAACATCCACATCATTAGCAAGTATTGCGGAGGTGTTGAACAAGATAATAACACTTTTATAAAGCTTCTCATGAACACACTGCTATTGCTACTTATGCCCGTTAAAATCCTGATCATTAAGCAACAAAGTCCACAGGACAGACGATGACAAAGTGAAATTGAAGAAAGCGGTGACAGAGGAGACTTCTACTCACCGGGTGTTGAGGAGAATCACTGATCATTTTGAAGACCTGCGCCACTTTCCCTCTGGCCCGCAGGTGCATCCTGAAACCAGGCATGGCGCACCGTGTGGCCAGGCTGATTATACTGAGGAAGAGGAGCAGAGGATTACTGAAATGAATGAGTCAGAATGGGGCATAACCCAGTTCCAAAACAAACCATTGTTTTGTTCTTTTCCCCCCCTCTTCTCGCTGCGTGTGTCAAAAAATAAATTGTGCAGCACTAAAGGAGGCCGGACTCCATGCAGCGTTCTCTCAAGTCAAGGTTGTCTCTCCTGAATGGATTTCATTCTCACAACAGGGCGGCTGTGTGCTTTACCAGACTACAGAAAAACACGAGCTTTATCGCAGCACATTACCCCAAAAGAGGGTGAAAATAACAGTGAGATGCACAGAAAAAGAAAAGAGCAGAGAGGACTGCAAAATATAGGGACACACATGCTGCCATAAAAACTATCACAAGTGCAAAGCCTGTTGGTATGTTGCATGTAAACAAGACATTTAAAGATATATACTTCATATGACTACCTCCTGTTGCTCTCTCTTAGAATAACTATCTTTTTTTTGTTCCATTTAATGAAGTATAAAATGTCAAGCTTTGATCAACTGAAGCAGCTGTTCGTGTAATTGCTTTTATAAATAGGCCGGTCTGATGCATGAACAAATGTTAGGCGACAGGTGCTTGTACCATTCAATCAACTTAGTGAGGCATTCGATGAAAAAAAGAAAGAAAAGAAGGGCGGCACCAAGTGTTTCATTCCACTTACCTAAGGCATCTCGTGTTGAGTGGCTGGCTGCTCTTCAGCCCCGTCTCCAGGTACTCAAAATCATCTGTGAACTCCTGATTCTCTCCGAACTCCACGACGTCGTTGAAGTGTTTCACATGCTGCACCACCGTGTACAGCTGGTGAAAGGGGAATAGGGTTAATTACAGCTAATTAGGAAACCGCACATCTGCCCAGAATCACAAGCCACTCAAACAGGGACAGACACACCACCGCTATGAGAGGATTGCTCTCATTGTTAAAAATCCTCTTTATCGGTTCAATTACCAGAAATAGCTGACTGTGCTAATGCAACCATCAATAAAAGATCCGCATGTGGAGTTGTGGCCAGATCAGCAGTTGACTCTGTATATTTACCAGAGTCAACAGTCATGCTGTGTGTGTGTGTGTGCGCACAGCACGACGCAGGAGGGAGGACCCGGGTTTAAGATAGCACCAGTGTGCGGTGACAGCTTAGCTGGAGCCATTTTACCTCAGGGGGTCTGTGGCTAACAGCCTGATCTGGGGCCCAGAAGGCTCATCTGTAAATGCTGTAAAAGCTGGAGGAGATTTTAAATTAACAGCTACAGTCCTCAGTGCTACCTTCAATCCACAAAGGGCATCAAACACTGAGCTTGACATGGATCCAATGTATAACCTGCATTAATGGGTAACAGAAGCTTCGCCGAGTATGACAATAAGATTCAAATCATAGGAGCATGCAAACAAATGGAGTAAAAACTGAACACAAATAAGCATTAAGCTGCGTTCCTCAGTAGACGTCTAAAAACTTCCGCGTGCTCCGGACTCACCTCCTTGTGTTCCTTCCTGCATTTGAGCGCGGTGACGATGTCCTGGTTGAGTCGCGTGGGGAGGGTCTCTGACTTGATGACTTTGGGCGGCGGTGGAGGGGCTTTGAACAAGCCGTCATCTTTATGAGAGTTGCTGTCCTTGCTGCTGCTCGATAAAACGGCCTGAGGAAGAGAAGAGGCGGCGAAATGGGACTCAAACCAAAGTAACAAAATCTGTTTAACGACATATCCCCGCGATTTACCACAGCCGAATAGTCGGGTAAACACACACAAGTCTTTAAGAGGTGTTAACATATGTCAGATGAGTTAAAAATTGCTTTTAAATCCTATCTCCTAATGGCCTGTCTCTGAACAAACATTTATTTCCATGGGGGGGAATTCAACATAGAATATACAAATAAACCCAGATTCAACCGTGTGAAAAGAAAGAGACTAATTTGAGCAATTAAACAAAACTGTTGACTACTAAGAGACCAATAAACTATATCCTGTGTGGACAGCAGGGAATGGGAACTTCTGGATACAAATAATACTAGTTGTGAGCATTCGCTCACACCCTGCAATATTGTTTGCCTGCTTTGTGCACAAGATGAATGCATACATTAGACCTTTAAACACCCATTAATTGTGCTTAAATAAAACGCAATAAAGCAAAACTCAACATCAAAAACCACTCGGGGAGCGGCATCTTACCGGAGCGGTTTGAGCTCGTGAAAGTGGAGGCACCGGTTTCTCTTCAGGCTCCGGTTGGTTCCAGTGGCGAGCATTGTACACAGCTTTAGCAGGGGACTGGAACCAAGAAAGGATTCAAGAACTGGTTAGTTATCTGAACAGAGACAAAGCGTAACACCTGATTTATTCATTCACTGATGGATAACCGTCATCACAACTTCCAGCAAACATTCCAGGACAGAGCTCAAGTTATTGTTGTGAATTAGCACAACTGCACACACAAATATTGCATCCTGCAATCATGATAATAGACCGAGACAACAGCATCCTCAATGTAGAGCACAACAGTTCCAAAGCAGCACAAAACATTTCCTGAAAATGACACGAGTGCGACTCAATTATATATCGCAAAGACAGTGTGCGGGGTTCTGTCGATGTGGAAACAGTAAAAAACACAGAATTAGGAAGACAAACTACAAATAACTCAAAGCCACTGCAAAACATGATCTAGATAAGCAGAGCATATACGGCCAGTACACACAAATCAAAGCCGAGTTCAGACAAATATGAGCCCGACCAAGAAGAAATATTCAAACCCCAGCATACTGGAAGACCACGTAGGATGAATGCTACTGAACACACATTTAACCCATTCATATGAGACTGTAGTTCTAGCACACATTATAGCTGAATACAAAATAAAAATCCATAACATTGAACAACTACAAAACTCATTTTACTTGAAGTTTAGCTTCATTCTTCATTCTTGTTCAATTTTCCTCTGGCGCTCGCCTCTCTCCCACTATCTCCGTCTATTTTTAGACACGCTTGCCATTATGTTATGTAAATGTCATTTAAATATGAATAACATTAAAGGAAGGCCCGTTTAAAGCCAAGCAGTGCCAGAGCTGAGATCAACTCTGGCCAGGAGGCAGGTTAGATGACAAAATGACTTTTTAGTAAGGCAGAGGAAGACAAATGTTTCTAGCATGTTCAAACCTTTTTGGGTCCGCTGAAGATCTTTTTGAATCCACTACTAGTGTCCTTGGATTTGTCACCTGACTTTCCCGAGCGTCCTTTCTGCCCCTCAGCGCCTCCAAGACTGGAGTCATCAGCCAAGTCAAATGTATCTGTCGGATAAACCAGATTGTTGATGGTGGGAGACAAGCATCGGTGTGTGAATGGACTGGTATGGTTTACAAGGCTACAAATATTTTGATCACAATATCACCCAAACTGCACAGACGTTAATGAAGAGCAACTAGATAACCATGTGTCTATACATTAAGGATCCGCTCACCTGTATTGCTGCTGGCCTGGCTGTCCTGAGAGTCACTGGTGTGAGGGCTGTCCACACCGGAGCTCAGAGCAGCTAAGGCTGCAGCCGCCTTCTTGGCCTTCTTCTCTTTGGCCTGGGAGCTCTCCTCATCGCTGTCACTCTCACTCAGGTCGTCGAAGCCAAAGTACTTGATCTTGTAGTTACTCATGCCCCCTTCTGGACCCTCCTCGCCCCCCTGGTCCTCCTTGTCCTCAAAGCCAAAAAACGCTAGCTTGGTCTCAGTCTTGGTCTTCTTGGTCTTTGTCTGGGTGGGTCTGAACCTGGGAAGATACAGGGAGCGGATGCATTTCTTGTTTGTTTGTATCATTGTTATTTATTGGCTGAGACTGGGAGAGAAAGAGGGGGAAGGTGGAGCAGGACAAGCAAAACAAAAAGCAGCCATTGAAGCTAAATAAATAATAAGAAAACAGGAGTAGAGTCCAAACTTTTGCACAAATCAATGAATACAAAACAAGTCAGACAACTATTCTCAGTGAAGGAAACACAATGTGACTGAAACATGATGCATTATAGAACTATAACAGACCACACATACACTAATGGCAGTAACGCCAAAGAGCCGACCTCGACAGTCAACGTGAAAACTATAAATTCATCATTCATCACTATAGTTTACCAATATGATCAGCCTGCTATGCTTCATCCAATCTGAAAATAGGTCCAGCACAGATCTGCATTTAATTTCAAACTATCACAAGGCAACAACAAACTTTGCCAGCGAGTAACACTTCCATGTACACGACATGCCTTATGAATAAAAGCCTTGCAGCAGAGTCTATACTACTTGAATACCACTTCAACTTCACTCAGTCACTGCCAAGAATGTATGATAATGAAATGCTTGATAACATTTCCTTTCAAAAATCAATAGTAAGGCCTATACTGCTCCTCAAGACCTGAACAAATTATATTTTATAACATTCAGTCCTAATGGTGGATCCAGGGAAGTTGAAGACAGGATGATCAAAGCCACACGGTTAGTGTGTGTGTGTGTGTGTGTGTGTGTGTGTGTGTGTGTGTGTGTGTGTGTGTGTGTGTGTGTGTGTGTGTGTGTGTGTGTGTGTGTGTGTGTGTGTGTGTGTGTGTGTTAGAAAATGCAGGCGATAATAGTACTCCGTATCACCCATTCCCACAATTAAGATTGCTAGATTACCATCTTTGATTAAAGGATTTTTTAACTCTTAAAGTAATGTTCTTCACAACGCAGGCTATTGAGTTGCACAGAAATTGAAATGACTTACCTGGTAGATTTGGATGCGGGAGCGTCCGACTTCTTCTTCATCTGGCTTGTTTCTCCGAGGTCAGCAGGGATAGCGGGGGTGACTAGTTCGTCAATGCTCCGCTCAATCGAGTCCTGGATGGTGACGTTGCACACGGAGAGACAGGAAGGGTGCAGAACCGTGTAGTCCCGTACCCTCCCGCCTCCCCTGCCCGTGGGCCTGGCTGCTGGTTTCGCATTGGCAGCTGGTTTAGCATTGGCAGCGGTACTACTTGCGCTAGCAGAAAGGGCACTGTTGGGTTTATCGTGGGCACTCGCTGTTTCAGTGGGCTTGTTGCTGTTTTCGGCAGGTTCAACGGATGCTTTCTTAGACTGGTTGGGTCGCAGGTATTTCTTGCAGTTTGAGGCCCTTAGGGTGAATGGAGAAGGGGGAAGGCTGTCCACTGCCTCTTTGGGAGGCTCCAACTCTGCACTTTTCTTATTTTCCGATGGCAATTCATCATAAGAGGAAGAGGTCTGGAAGTCTCTGCTACCGCCTGGTGCATCAATGGACAGTTTAAGGGAGGTGACTATGTTAGGAGCAGAGGAGATTGGCCTCTGGGGCGCTGAGAAGTTCTGTTCACCAGAGGGGACTGTGTTTGACAAGGAGGCCTTGCATGCAGGTTTTTGGTTATCTGATGTACTTTTGTACCTGGGCTGGTTATTTTTAACAGCACTCTCTTCAGATGTTTGCTTGGCTGTGAATGGAGAGAAAGAATGAGAGATGGTTACATGAAACAGCTGACACTGCGACAACATTGCTTGCAGACACTGAAAAACAAAATGTCAGTACACAAATCATTGGCAAGACAATAATGGGTGTTGTTTGGTATGTTGATGGATTGATGACTTACTTGTGAACTTGGCTGTTGAGTTTGCAGAGCCCTGTGCAGAAGTAACAACAGTGGCTGTCCCACCGCTCTGCACTGCAGTGGTCTTAGTCGATGCCCCTTCATTGACTCCCGCCTGGGACACGCTGTGAGGGGTCTTGGACTCATCATCACTGTCGAACCCAAATGGGTCTTCGTCACTGTCGCTGTCATCAAGCCTGGGCCTTTTAGAAAGCTCAGAAACTTCCGGTTTTAAAGTAGGCCGTTTGGCCCCCAACTGAGCCTTGTAGGTGGTCTCCCCCCATTTGGTGGTCAGCGTGGGCTTTTTATTGGAGAAGACTTCGTCAAATTTAGAGTTAGCCTCCCCTCCCTTGCGGTTGTATGTTTTACCGAATCTGGATGTCATGTTGGTTGCTTTATGTTACATATTCCCTGTAAACAGAAGGCAGAGATGATTCAACATTGTAAATATCACTCAAAAGCGTCAAGTAAACGGTGCAAACGTCAGGCAGCGCACAGCTCGACCAATGTGTGTCTGACTGGTTAAGTAAATGTTAAATATCACGCTCGACACGCGGCGTTGGACCACGTTTTAAAACATGCAATCATCCACCATCACACTGGTATGGTTGGATTCATTAACTTGGCGTATGCTCGAAAGTTATGTATAAACTATCGGTTGACAGCACACCAAGTTCGCATGGCTAAGTTAGCCAGCTAGCTCGAGCAGCATATCTTGCAAATAACATTACCGTTCGTCTGCAATACGAGAAGGAGCTCGAGCGACTTGGATGAACTTTAGTAAAACTTTGAGTCAATTACATGAACTAGCGTCACACTGACAGGACAGTTAATTTAACTACGTATGTTACCCCTAGCTCGGCCCGCTCCTGCTTGTAAAGTTACTATAAAGTTAGCCGTTAGCTTCACCACTGCTAAACTATGCTAACGTTAGTCCCCTGTTTACACTTCACACTTGACTGCATCAAATGTGGGAAATGTTGTGTTTTGAATATGATTAAGTAATTAAAAGCATACATTTTAATACAGAGATTGAGGTTTAAAAATCGTGGCGAGTACAAAAGAATAGCAGCACACACTGTTACCTTCCAACTCCGACGACTAGCTTAACGTCCGCTTGTTTGTTAGCCAGCCGGCTAGGCCTGATCTCCACTCGCTCACAGATCAAGCGGGTAAAGTCCGTTTAAACAACACTAGAAACACAACTCCAACCGCAATATGTACCAAGAGTAATGCTCGTTATCAAAGAAAAGCGACCAAAACAGACTCGTATCTAGTATAGCCTAAATATAGTGGATAATCCGGACTTTTTGCATTATGTATTGCTACTGACGGCCATTAAAATATCCCCTCCCTCCTCGATCCCTGGCAAGACCCGAAAAGTAGTACGCCGCAAGAAGGGCGATAGCCAATCAGCGGAGGGGAGGTTGTCCTGTGCTTCGAGACTCTGTCAACAAACGTGCTTTTGATTGGTTAACAACTAAAACCATAACAAACGATAGGGGACGCTGGAGGTCCACTTTAGTTGATGTTTTAAACTTAAAGACGTGCCAGAAATGAGCATTTCTCTCAAGCACTTTTGTTTTTAAAATACGTAGTGTATTTCAGAGTGGACTATGTTGTTACTTACTGGAACAACTTTGAAAAAGACCTGAATTGGAAAATATAGGAAATTTATCCTATGAGGAAATATTGACAGAGTCATTGTCATCACTATTGTCACCATTAACAATTTGGATTATTGATATTGAGTATATATTGAAGAAAATATATACGTATATGTATGTATATAGTCGCTTGCAAACAAACAAGCTCAACTGAAACAGATAAGCAACTCCAAATAACAAATCATTTGTATTTTAAAAGGTTCAATTCACTCAAATGTACAGTTTTCAGAGGTGCATGGCTGTACCACTAGAGAAATATGTTTGTTTTATTGTTGTCGTTTTTTCTGTCATTTGAGTGAATAAACCCGTTAAACCACTAATGGACATGAGCAGCATTTAGGGGTCGAATTGGTCTGCCAAGGGGGGGAAATATGTTGTAAAGTTACTTTCGTTATTTCATGCTCATGCCAATTTAATTGCATCATTAGGGGTTTAAGTAAGTAAAAAATGTATTAAAAAATGAAGTGTACTTCTTTAATAAAGTCCCTACATGTGGTCACAATACAGTATAATAACGTATCTTATACAATCAATAGAAAACACAATTCTTTACAGGGAAGTCGGCTCATTGCGTGTTCCCTTCACTACACCTGCAGCATGCTGAAAAACAGAAGATATATAGATCACCAACACTGGCACTGGTCTGGGGCGCAGATGGTGTCCAATGAATGAATAGTGGGTTAGAAACAGCCCGGGTCTGCAGGGCAAATTGGTCCCAACTGTAACTCTGAAGCATTACTCAGCCCAGACAGACATCACAACATCTCCTTCAAAGCATGAAAGTCTTTTAAAGATGCGGCATGGGGTCAGCTCTGAAATGACTGGTCTCAGCTCAGAAACAGAGGGATAGCCTACTAATTTCTCAAGGGAGGCATTTGAAAGGTATTTTTCATTTTATTTCGCCATCTGACCCAAAGTAAATAAAATAACTCTTACTGCAATGGGGTCACAGCTGTTCTCCTGTAATGCATGATGGCAACGGTTAAGTGACAAATCCATGAACACATTTCTTACTTTTTCATATGAGTCCTGTCTTACATCACAATTAACTAAATGATCAAATCTTCAGGTTCCATCATTGTTATGCAACATTTGGATCAAGAGTATAAAATCACCCTCCATATTCAGTCAGTGTTAAACATACAGATTTTCTTTTTTTTGGCTTCTGAGAGACTGTCACTCCACATCAAGGCTCAGAGGTGGTGAGGTAATACAGGCCATAAACAGCCATGCCCCGGGTGACCGATGGTTTTGAGCTAGTCCTGGCAGTTTGGCAGTTCTTTCAACAAACAAACTTTACAGCTACGTCCAAACCATTTTGTAATCTCTCTGAATGTGTTGCAGTCTTGGAATAAATGAGTCAGCCATCTGTGCTATTGCCAAGTGAAACAAAAACATAGAACTTCAGTGTTGTGTGTAACATCTGCCTGTAGTATATAAATATATTCGGAGGGGTATATTAAGAGGAGAGATTGCAACACTGATACAGAACCATGAGATGGCAGCAACACTTCCTGTCACGCTTCCTGTCTCAGGGATTTTTTTTATTTGTTAGAAATTTTGCACTTTTGGCCTTTGACCGCGAATTAATACATTTATCAATTGGGTGCCCAGTATGCGATAGTATTTAACTCAAACAAGTCAACAACATATTTTATAATGTCCAGTATAGCCTGAAAATAATGTGTGATTATGATACGTCTGTGGGCCGCGTAACATAAAGGGAAAGCATCTGTAACATAGCTTCCATGTGGTGTATGGGAATGGAAAATGGAGTGTGAAGGATAAACATCCACTGGTTATTAGAGGTATGGTCTTAAATTCAAATGGTAGCCACACTGCTAAATGACAAACTGTTCCTCTGTCTGTAAATCATACTTTTAAAGCTGTTGAAGTTTGGTTACTTCTTGCTGTAGACAGCATAGCAGACCTTTCATTTGAGTAATGGTGGGTTACAATAGAAAAAACAAAAGCATGCTGCACAGTTTTTCCACAGCAGATTTCACGTTTAGTGAAAGAGAAAGACCGTCTTGTAAACCGTGAAGCTTTCTGTCGTGTGTGCTGGTTCCTGCATAGTTCTCATGAGGTCTACTTATCATCGTCATCCAAATTGTATGCGGTGAACAAAAATCTCTACCAAAACACTAAGTGTATTCATGCGAGCCACTGCATCGTGGGTCGGATCTCTGTTTGGCTCGCACTCCTGTCTCTGAGGTCAGACTGCAGAGGCCCTGGCCCAACAATAACACCAGACCACTATAAGGCCCATATGAAGGCAATACAATCAATTTTGACATAAACCCTTTATTTTCTTCTCAGTATACATTACATAACCAACAAACAAAAAACATTCTACAGTACTTTTAATAATTTTAGAAAACAACAATCATACAAATCGGATTTGCCCAGCGAGTCTCTAAATAGCTTGAAACTGCAGTGGAAGGCATGGCTGAGCATAAGTCCATTTTAAAAAAAGACACAAAACAAGAGAGAGCAGATACAAACAAGATGCCAATAACCAACATTGATCAAAGCATTAAATACTAAAAGTGAAAACAAACACAGAGAACAAAGTACAGGACTGAGCATCTGTACAGTCATTCCTTTCAAGGCAAAGCCAGAATATTCCTGGATGTGTGGCGCCACTAGCGTTTGGCCACAGGACGAGGGGGTATCAGTAGAAGCCCCTCTCCAATGTAAGGTCCACTGGTGATAAGTCAAACCTAGCTCCAGCTCCTGTGGTGTGATTTGTGGAGGGTCAAGGGTCGATCTCCATGGGAACAACCGTGAGGATAGCGTCCTCGTTTCCACGGCGCACAACTATGCTCAAGGTGACGTCCCGCTTGACGGCGGCACTGACGTCAGTCGCTGACGAGATCCTCTGGCCGTTGACCGAGATGATGACATCGTGCTCTTTGAGTCCAGCACTGGAGGAAAGAAGAAGATCAACACTGAGCTAGGGCTTCATGAATGGCAAGCGTTTTATGTGTGAGTAACAGCCGTAATAATATCAGTTAGTAATCTGGGGCCGATTATCTTAGTAGTGACATGATATTCCTGCACAGTTTTAGCCACTAAAGAGGTATATGGGACTGAAAGGTAACACTGGCCAGTGATGAGGGGGCTTCCTCTTGGTTTAAGATGCTGACCATGTCATCACAACATCAGTTTAAGAACAGCTGCATGTCACCCCCATCACTCTCTATCCTCATTTCCAGTCAGCTCTACCCTTTGTAGTATCGAATAAATGCAAAGACGCCACAGAAATAACAACAAAAGGCCAATGATGTTCTGCATGTGGTCTTAGTAAGTAAGTCAGTTACACAATAAATCAAGTTATAATCAAGTTATCCGACTGTATGTATCGTCTTTATTCAAACAAATCTAACTTGTACTTTGGTGAGGTTTGGTTTGCAGGCCCGTGAGCACAGTCTGAATCAACGTTACATCTGTTGTAAGAATTCTAACAGTGAGAACGACGATGATGGGAATGGTAGCACAGCGAGGTGAGAGCGCCTTGCAGATAAAAACATGTTGGCCAAACGTACACCCGTACTGAAAAAAACAAACAAACCAGTAAATCTGAAACCACGCGCAGACCAGGGGAGCAACAGTGTTGATATCAAAAGAGTCCTCTAAATGCGGCTGCTTAATCACAGCCACACGCAAACACGGACCACCGCACCTTCACTTGCCACAGCATCCATAAATAGCAGTGCAGCTCGGTGCTCCGCTCATTACACTCAGCTGCTCTAACACCTCCAACACAGCAAACCGATGGTTCTCTACAGCGGGGTCAAGGTTTTTTGAAAGGCCACAAAGCAGCACAAAACAGAGTGAGATCAAAAGCGTGAATAAAAGGAGCCACAGAAATGCAATTATTCAGAAAGTAGGGTGATTTATGCAACAAGTAAACTGACGAGGCCCCGTAGGGGACCCCGCTCTGGAATGGGCTGGGTGAACAGGCGCAGGAAAACCACAGCCAGTAACCTCCCTGCATGAGGTTTGTAGGAAATAGCTGACCTCAGCGTCTTCCGAGCCCCACTCTGCTGGAGCTGTGGTGGCGGCTGATTGGAGTGGGCTGTGATTGTGGGAGGAGGGGGATATTTTAGAGGGCCAGGCACTCCAGGCACGCAGGAGTGAGCCATGAATCTACGTCCCATTACGACAGTTGTGTAGGAGGCTTTGTGTGTCTTTCAGTGTGCGTCTATGCACACTTGACAGTCAGAGGAGGGAAATAAAGCGAAGGAAGGAAATTAAATCTGTCTATTTGCAATGCGAGAGGGGAGCAGGAGCTACACGGAGAGTGATGACAACGAATTAAGAGCACATGTGTAACGACAATATCACATAGCTGAGAAACAGTCAGAGGCGAGTTGCATTTGTGCCTCACTGGAACCCAATATGTTACAATCAAGTTAATTCAAACTGAGCCCACTCTCATGGATGCCATGTGGGCAAAACATCTTCCTTACGTTGCAGCCGGTGTCTTCGCGATGACCTCCATGACGTAAGCTCCAGAGGTGACGTCAGGGAAGTCACGGTGTCGAGTCTTCAGCTCTTTGGTCAGCCTGGAGGTAGAAAACGGGCCAGAGAGTTCAGCAATCAACCGCCAGTTTTATAAAGCCAAAAAAACAAGAAATGTATATGTTGCAATATCCCATTGTCGACGCATAACGAAGGCTGTACTGCTGCCATTTCACTGGAGACGGTCATATATAAAGTGTGCAACTTACGATGGAGTGAGAGTCATCATCCTCACACCGATGTACTTCTTCTTAGCAGCCGCTCTCCCTAGAGATGGACAACAACACAGTGCAGATACAATCATTCAACCTCTCGCCTGCAACAGTCTGGGTTCTTAGTTTTATGAGGGCGTTTGTTTTGAGCTCCGAAAAACAATAAAAATCCCCCAGGGTATTTTTATTCTGTATGTGAGTGATAGACATATTACTTTAGATTGGGCAGTGGATCACAGATTACCTTGCACATGTCTCGCAGGACAGAGTGCACGTGTTTCATCATCTTGTTTTTTTATTTCATCTTTCAGACAAATCAAATCAAGACGCCAAGCTGGCAGTCACATATTAAATACACGCGTGTGTTGTTCCAAAACTCTACGTGAGGTAACCGAGGAAAAGCAATACAATAAAAGATCAACCTGACATGTGCTGGCTTTTTCTTCTTAGTAGTTTATTTGCAATGTCAAAATATTGTTGGGTAATGCTGGGCAAGGATTCATAATGCTAGAAATGTAGGTAATATATCTCAAGACAGCAGAGAGATGACAAATATCAACCAATTACAGTATATGCTCCTCAACTGTGCACATCTCTTCAACTCTTGCGGCCAATTCTAAGAATTTTCCTCCTGCAGTTTGTCTTGGAGATTGAATAGAAGTGACAAAATGAACACATAATAGGTTTTGCCAGTGATAGCTCATACCTCTGGACAGCCTGTCATAGGACTCTGCCAGGAACTCTCGTATTTTGTCTGAGGGTATGGCAAAGGAGATGCCGGCAGTCACTTTCAACGTGTTGATCCCAATCACCTCGCCATCCTAAAAACAGCAAAGCCCAGTTTAGTCTTTGGTGACAAAAACATTATTGTATGGATTTTAACATTTCACGGGAATGTAAAAATGGCGTACCAGATTTAGCAGAGGCCCTCCTGAGTTGCCGTACTGTGAATCAAAAAGATGCATCACTTAATATTTCAATTCAATTCAATTTATTTTTGTAGAGCCCAAAATCACAAATTACAAATTTGCCTCAGAAGGCTTTACAATATGTACACATTTGACATCCTCTTGTCCCGGGACCCTCACATCGGAACAGGAAGAACTCCCCCAAAAAAAAACCTTTAACGGGGAGGAAAGAGGAAGAAACCTGTGGGAGAGCAATAGAGGAGGGTTCCCTCTCCCAGGATGGACAGAAGTGCAATAGATGTCATCTATTTGTGTTTGTTAGAAAAATAAAGCGTAGCCATGCATCTTCATTCGCCTACATTTATGATGGCGTCTGTCTGGATGTACTCCATGTCGGAGTTGAGGAGGCCCAGCTCTTTGCCGCCTCGCTGAGTGGTGCTGACGATTCCCGTAGTGACGGTGTTCTGGAGGGAAAACGGGCTGCCGATAGCGACCACAAACTCCCCCGGTCTCAGGTCTGATGATCGGCCCAGCAGCAGTACAGGGAGCTTTGTCTGCGAGTGAGAAAACACAGAGGGACGACATGTTCACATCACTGGAGGCCAAAACAATTAACTAAACTAATGGAGGCCAGTAACGAGAAACAAACACATAAAATGAATAATTTATAAATTAAAATGACATGAAAGCATGGCCTGCTAGTGGAAGCTGGTCTGATGACTAAATCTGTTTTACAGTATTAATGTGTTTTGGTGACTAATATACCGACGTCACAAAAGAGAATGTAATGCAACATATGCTCTACATATTACGGCTCTAAAAGAAAATCTCACACTCAGTGTTGCTTCAAGTGCAATTACTCTACTGAGCTTTAAGGACTTTTCACAATCATTTGTTTTATGAGTGGACAGCAGGAAAATAATTACAACAAAACCACAAACAATCTTCTAAACACAACCCACTCAATGCTGCATTGAAATGCTCCCCAAAAAAACCCAATTACTTCTTTTCCACCGCAGTAAGAAGTGACATTTAGCCCAAACAACGCAACTCAAAATGCTAATAAGCAAGATCAAAAGCTTCTTTGTTTAACTGAGAGTGTGGCCCAGCTGTTAAATCATTCCTAAAGGTGAGTGTGTGCCAACAGGCCACAGATGCTGGAACAGTGACTGATATACGGTAAATAATGAGAACCTTGAGCTCCGGTTGGCCCTGTTACACTGGGCGGTGGAAACCAGGCTACGGAGAGCTGGCCTCTACAAGGCAGACAAGATATATCTATTCATCCACAGTCACAGTTTCCTCCTCTGAATGAAATCATCTCTGCTGGGCAGCCTGCAGTCGACGCCCACGCACCACCACATCACGTTGACCCGACGGCCTGAAGGCAGGCGAGCACTATCTTACACTAAAGGACCTGTCCCGAGTGATCCTCCTATGTATCCATTTTGTTTACTCGGGGTTATAAATAGGAGCCGGAGGAGGCTGTAAGGTAACTGAGACAGCAGCGCAAGTTGGCACACACAGACAAAAGAATGAAAGTGAAATATGCACACCCAGTCGAACACTCAGACATCGCACGCTTAATCACAAATCCCATTCTCAGTCATAAAACATGACTCCTTGCTGCCAACGCATGCATACATTTCCCTCTCTGTTTATGGACGTCTGCAGGTACAGACAACATCAACTGACAGCAGACATACGATTCATAAACTAGAAATAGGATTGTGGGAAAACATTTAAGACGCTATTGATTCAGTCGCCGGCATTTTAGACATTGCTGTGAACAATCTCGACCCTCAAGGTGAAGTTATTATTAGAAGACGACAAAGATAGTGACAGCCAGTCACTGAGGAAGAGGACCTTTCAACCCTACGTTCCACCTCACCCCACACACACAGATACACAAATACAAAAAACACTCGTGCCTGAGGCCGTGTTCGTGAATCCTGTGGGTTTGCTTGAACATTGTCGGGATGTTAAAAGTAAACACGGCACACACACGCAGGCTGCAGAAGTATGTACATGAGCGTGCATTTGGCGCGTGCAAACACACAAACAAACAAACAGGCACCTGACCCAGGAGTAGCATGCTGTATAATCCCCCCCCCCCCCCCCCTTCACACTCCCATGTGAGATAAGAGTATAACCAGATGGAGAGAGGAAGCAAGAGAAACACACACAGCTGAGAGAGAGAGGACGTCAGGTGGACGCTGCCAAGACATTCAGGACTCTGCAAAATCATGTAAAGAGTGCGAATTGCATCAGTACGCTGACAGCCAAACAGCGCTGAGGTGAGAGGGCAGAACAAACGCTGAACATGACTGCCCAACTTTTTTTGAAAGACCCCTAACTTACATATCGCTTACTAATCGTGACTAGTCAGCAATCTGGAATGAGTTGTGGAAAAGCATCTCGCCATGCGAGTCTGCCTCTCCTGACCACCCAAGTGACTCAGCCGACTATTTTAGAAGAAGGCTACGACTGCACTCGTACTTCACCCAAAGACGCTATAGCCACACTTAAAGGAAGGAGGCAAGGTGAAGGAGGGAAACAACAAACACCACACACCACTGCAAGGACAGTCTGAGAATGTGAGACGAATGAGTCAAACGCAGTCTACTTTGATATTATGTGACGCATGCAGCGCGCGTTGGCCAAGACCGGTTTGTGACCAAAGAAATATTTTTGGTCTAAAGACCCAGAAAAGCAGCAGTTTGATAGTCAAAAAAAAATAAAATAAAACATACGTGCTTCAGAGTTTTTGAAAAAGTCTACAAGGATAGCTACTTCCTGAAAAGGAAAACTGTCACAAAGTTCTTGAGTGTTTAGATAAGAGAGAAAAGTGGGGCATCAGATTAAAGGGGGAAGGACTAAACAACTTTGACCAAAGAAGTATAGTTGAAAGCGGCTCGTGTTGTTTTCCGTCTTCTGTCGCCGAGCTGAGATTTTGATTCAGCCTCCTGCACACAGACAGATTCTTGGGACGACATGGCGAAGGGACAGTCGGACAGATAAGCTGGCAAGACAAGCAAACAGCCCGCTTTGAAAATAGCAGCAGAGTTGCCGTAGAGATGTGTCATTGTGTAACGTTACAACCTCGCTCGTTTGGAGGCTCATTTAAAAGCCATTACACTAACTACCGCTTTATGACCCGAGGAACCAGGTGCATACCATCCCAGTCAAGCCCAGATGGACTGTGGCTTACTAGTCTCTGAGACACATGTGTATGTATATACGCACACACACACACACACACACACACACACACACACACACACACACACACACACACACACACACACACACACACACACACACACACACACACACACACACACACACATATGAGCACACAGAAAGAGGGAGTAGGCTGCCAGGGCATGAACCCTCACAAACTCTGTAAATTAAAACACACACACCTGGCACTGCTTGGATATACAGCTAGTTAAAACACACACACACACACACACACACACACACACACACACACACACACACACACACATTCAGACTAGGAAGCTGCTTTGGAGTCAGAGCGTGGCCCAAACCGTATGGAAGCTAAAGTGCAGTCACTTCACGCTTTCCTGTTCTTTTCATACAGGTGACTTCAAAGCAGGGAACCGACTTTTATAAGTTCCACCTTGCAACATGCATAAATACACAAAGGTTTAGGGTCGTACGCGTGCCCTCGGGGGTCGTGCTAATGCAGATAAAAAATGGGGCAGGATTCAGCACGCTCATACATAACATCAAGTCAGAGGAACGGAAGATCAGGCTGCGGGGACACCACATGTGTGTGTGAGCTTGTCTGCTTGTCTGGCGTGTACGTGACTCATTTAAGTGTGCATGAATGCCTGTTTGTGCGTGTTTGGTAGGCCGACAAAATTAGGGGTGGGGGGAAAAAATCTATACAGCATAGTATCGCGATATTTTGCGTGGCGATATTATATCGATACACGGACGCCAAGTATCGATCTTTTATTATATAAACTATTAAAAAATAAAAAAAATAAATAAACTGCTTTTTCAGTCCACTAGATGGTGCTGAGTTGTTTTCTGGTGAGGTCAGCAGAGGTGCCAGGTCTGCGTGCGTGATTGGTCGGAAGTTGGTCGAAACAAAGATGGAGACATCAGAGAAATAATTCAGATAAAACATCTTGTTGACACAGTTTTCCTTTGGGGACATAATTTGAAGTTGAAAAAAGTAATAAATCGCAATATATGTTATCACAATACTCAGAATATCGCAGTATCGTGAAAGTATCGTGAAAGTATCGTGATAATATCGAAGTATCGCGATAATATCGTATCGCGAGATCTCTGGCGATTCCCACCCCTAGACAAATATGTAGGTGAATGTAACCATGAATTTCACACACAAAGCAATAGTCGACGCATTGAAGTGGGTCTTCGCTCCGCTGAGCATTTCCTCACACTGTCAGTAACATCAACATGCTCAAATCACACTGGCTGAGCCATATCCTTGCTGACACTAGTACGGCAAACCACTATGGTTTCCATATGTTGTTGGGAAGGTTTTTCGGCCGGTCTATAACAGCAAACATATGTCGGTGAGTTCCTTGTGTATGTTCTACTCAGAGGGCTTGAGGGCGTCTCGGCTCTGGCCAGACACCACAAAAACTTTGAACTGAACAAAACACAATGATGAGAGGAGATGAGGTCTTCATTTGCTTCAGGATAACTGCCTGCAGTATGTGAACCACATCTCTCAAGTATACGGTCATACTTTTATTTATATAGAAACGTTTCTTTGTGCTCTGGGATGACTGGGAACCTTTTCAGCACTTACACCGGTGTGTGCTGGTAAGGGGAGGTTCCTCCCTGACTGGAAGAAGAGGTTCTAGAAAATGAATGGACATTTAGCTGCCAACACAGATATAATGGTGACAAGAGTGAAAACTATGACCGTCCTATAGCTTTTATATGTCCAAAGCAGCTATATTGTAGTCTAGACTCTTCTTTATATGGCTGGGGGAACACACTGGAATCTGCTCAAGCAAGTCAGTGGGTCCCTGGATCGCAGTCTAAAAAGCAGAGGGTTATCGCCCTGCTTGTATGTGTTGCACTCTCCTCAAGCCAACACCCAAACTGTGGAGTAAGACACTTGCAATAAATGAGTTAGCAGATAATGAAAGCCACTGGCTAAATTACAAGAAAACATATTTTCTCATTTACCTCTATAGTGCAGAAAGTGTTTTTATTTCCAGGTTTTGAGATATCTGCCTTTCATGCTACAATAGAGGTGAATGGCGGCCAAAACGTTTAAAACGTACAAAATGTACTTTTATCTCAGGAGAACACTGACAACAGTTAAGGGGCAATTTCTTCAGCAGTGCCATTGAAAACCATTCACTGTGAGAGTGAGAGCAGAGTCAACTTCAAATGTCGCTGCTGGATCTTCTTAAATGCCAATGCTGCAATTTCTTCCTAATTTGGGTGAACCCACCCTTAAAGGCAGGGTCAGCGGATATAATCGATGCCCCTAATTAAATAGGTGTTGTGAACACACCAGAATACACCTTAGCTTTGTATCTATTTAGAACAAAAATGCAATTTTAAAAAGTGAATGTCTGAAATATAATAATAATAATAATAATACATCAAATTTTTATAGCGCTTTTCAAAATACCAAAAGACGCTTTACAGGGCAGAGACAAACAGAACAAACAAACAAAAATAAAAAAGAAAGAAAGAAAGACAGAGGAGCAAACAAAACAAACAAACAGAACATTTTGGTAAAACAAATATACTGTTCGTTATCAACAATCTGATCATAGCTGCGGTTGATTTGAAATGCTTCATACGCACACATAAAGTGATGTCATTGAACGGTAACCCAAAACAGTTTTCGGCTGCTGGGGTTGGAAAACAATTACGCAGCCAAAAAGAGAAAGTGCATCAAGACCCAGCGGGCCAAAAGAGTGTGTGTGTGTGTGTGTGTGTGTGTGTGTGTGTGTGTGTGTGTGTGTGTGTGTGTGTGTGTGTGTGTGTGTGTGTGTGTGTGTGTGTGTGTGTGTTTTTCTTGGCTCTGATCCCACCCGACTTCATCCTTAACGGGAACCATTTTGGTCACAGGGACAAGAGATGAAGGAGAGAGGTTGGGTGAGGAGGAGAGGAGGATGTTGATTCATTTCCCCTCTGCGTGTCTCTGAAGGACGCCATGCAGTGTCTTTCCACTGGCAATGGAGCGCGTCCTCCTCGTCCCTGCAGTGAGCCGCCTTAAACCCATCCGTGTGCACACACACACACACACACACACAAACAGATTTGAATAATTGATTGCAAGCTTGCATTTGTCTGTCAGTACTGTTAATCGAAGGAAATGTACACATCTCTTACTTGCTGGGTAAACATTTACCCAATGTTGCTGATGAATAGATAAATGCGGTACAGAGAGGCACATTCCTTCTCTTTCCTCTCTGCACATAAACACAGACACAAACTCATGCATATTCCAATAATAGCCGAGTCCAATCCAGCACCAGGCAAACGTCCCAGAGAGAGGGGTTTGAGACTCTTAATAGGGATGGGTAACACAGAGACAGACAGTGCTATTGTTCCAGAGCACCAATAGAAAAACTGCCACACTGCAACATCTCATAAAAAATGTTTCAGCATGAGGGTTAAGTTAATGGCTAATTCATTTATAGTAATTACTTCTTTTTCAGGCAACTTATCATTACACCGCCTCTGGTGTCTAAAAGAGGAATAGGGAGCTTTCCATGCTAGTATAGCATATATATGCAGATTAAAACAATAACTCTTTATGTTTTGGGTTTTAGCTAAAAGTCCAAAAGCTTGACAGGCCTGCTGTGCCTACGAACCATCGGTTTTGAGCTTCAGTCAGTCAGAACAAAGCCAAGGATCAATGCATTCACCGGATGCAGCAAGGTTAATGACGGCACAGGCCATGCAGTGAAGTGATCTGGAATGATATGGAAAATTCCCTGCACGCTACATTTGAGTGTTTTTTCAAGTCCTTCTGGGTCAATATGATGAAATAAATGTCCCTCCAAGCCAGCGAGCTTTCAAGTCAGAGTGAAAGCCGGTAAATCTGAATGCGTCCAAGTCATTGTAAGCGCCTCCAAGTGAATGTGGCAGTGTCCAAGTTCTGAGTGAAAGAATGAGGTTAACGAGAGGCCTTTAATAAGCTGAAGCACAATGAGTTCTGTCATTATTGCGCCGTTGCCACATCACACAATGCACTCATTAGCCTATTAGCTCACAGAGTCCTCCAGACATATGGATCCATTTTCCAGGCCTTCACCACATCGCTCGGTCTTTCTCTGTCCCTCTTGTTTTCTCTTTCCCCCCCCCCCCCATCCTTTCTACGCAGGAACAAGTGAGTACAACGCTTCCCCCCCCTTCCCTTCCCCTCTGAAGTTCCATCTGCTGTAGACGGACTAATGTATTCCCCAGAGCTGAGGGGTAGACCACAGCCCAGAGAACGGACTGGGTCTGGCTTCCAATAAACTCCAATTTCACATAGAAAAGGGGAGAGAAAGACGACAGAAGCGAGTCTTTACGCTCAGGGAAACCCTAACTCTATACTTTCTCACTCATAAACTGGTGCAATTGTTTATTGATTATCTGTGGCTGCTTCTGGAGTGCTGACTTTGACAGAATTCAGCTTTTTAATCTAACAGAGAGGACGCTATGAGGAAAAGGAGCAGAGAGTGAAGGCATGAGGAATGAGGGAGAGGAGGATGGATGATTAAAGATATATTTTCAGCCCCTGTCAGGGTATGAATTTAACTCACAAATAAATAACTGATCTGTAAAGCTTCTTCAACGAAAGATACATTTGTGGGCTCATTTATTGTTTGTTTAGCATCGTACTGCTGTAATGCTTTTAACTCTACAACTTCCCTTTCTTTTTCATTATCTGTGGATGCAGCGTGCAGTAAGAATTCAGGGATATCTTTCTCATTTGTTGCTCTGTTGCATCGCTGTTACCTCAGGTCAGCTACCAGAGATGTGGAATTGAGACTTGACACTTGGCCGGCCCGGCTGTGTCAACAATCACAGAGAAGCTGTGGCAACAACACACACACAGAGGGAGAGCGACTTCATTCTCTGCCCAGGTAGCCATTACTCCACTACATCTTTACACAGCAAATAGTTGTGTGTTGCTATAATTCATATATGCTGCATCATTCACTCCGTTATCTAAAGGTTTAGTTAACTGTCCTTGAATAAAGGAGGAATATTTCAAAGCTGGAATTCACAGTTATTACTCTTGGGTACTGAAATGAAATACCCTGCAGCTATAGGTTTGGATGACTGTACTTTCCCTTTTAAATGTAATCCAAATGAGAAGGCTCCTCGCCCTCCCACCCGCTCCTTAGATATTACTCATTCTCTAATTTTCGCCCTGTATTAGTTACACAGACACACACCTACCTACACACACACACACTTCCCCTAATTAGCAGAAATGCCAGTTTACATCTAAATCATGTGTCCTTTCCATGTGGTCACATGTCTTCTGAGGCTTCATCACTGACTCATGGCCTGGATGACCTGCTCCGACTTCACACAATGACTTACAGTCTTCATCACAGCAAGTACACCCATGATGGTGAACGTGTTTTCTACCAGTGTGACACCCTGAATACATCTGGCTGTCATTTGATTACAATTAACCTGCTTCATTGCAATCACCTGTTGTCCATCAAGCAGTTAAGTCGCGATGTCACGCGGAGGACTTCTGCAATGATGAAGCACACGTTATTGGTGGCCAGCACAAGTTATTTTTCACGCTTCCACAACACGAAGTAACAGCCATTCTTGAATCTGCAGCCATCTGCAACACGTGATGCAAACAAATCCCCCTAATGATGATCAGCTTGCCATCAAAAGACGGAACATCTTTCATTGAAGGATGAACAAAAACAAAGCGTCTTTCACTGCTCTTTTCCGAACTCTTTGCTCCCATTGTCGGCTGAACAAAAACCTGAATGTTTCAACCTCTTTTCAGACTTCGAAAATGACTATGACTCCCAGTCAACAGGCCCTGGACCTCTGCCACGCTAACGTGGATCCCTCTGGTCCACTAGACGGAGAACTAAACACAGACAGGGACGTGGAGAGAAAATGCAGCAGACGTATGTCCTGTGCAGCAAAGGGTCGAAAGATTATCAACGCTGGCCACAGGTTTGTGACAGTGAGTTTTGTAATATCTGCCAGTTGTTTTGGCCTTCTGACTGACCGGTACGTCGATCTTGAGGAGGGCGATGTCCGATTTCTCGTCCACGTCTTTGATTTTGGCATCGTAGGAGCCGCCGCTCTTCAGCTCCACTTTCACTCGGTGCTTATTGGCCACGACGTGGGCATTGGTCACAATCTGACCATCTTCTGCCACGATAAAGCCAGAACCACTGGCCACCGCCACCTCTCGCTTGGAATAGGTCATCCTGTGTGGGGGAAGGAGAGGATGGTGGGAGAAAGGGGGAGGGGATTAGAGTATTTCCCTTCACTTCACTCTTTCAACAGGTCTCCTCAAACTGAGAAAGACAGCAAAACCAACGCATGATGTAACACTCCAAACGTGAAAGCAAACAAAGTTTAAAGCACTTGAGTAGGCGGGTAAGTATTCAATGGTGAGCTGGAGAGATAAAGTATACATAAAAACAGTAAGAGGAAGAAACAAATACGGACTGAAGACTTTAAATACAGCACAACCTCAATGAAGAACAGCTTTCAAGTCAACCTGAGGCAGCGACGGCGGAGGAGGGAGGAAAAAGACAAGAGACAGATCTGAGTGAGGGAAAGATGGAAACGTGGAAATCAGAGAGCTGCAGACGTTGAAAGAACCACTTTACAAGCTACAGTGACAGACGCGACGCAGACGACGCAGACAAAGAATTGAGATGTCAAAGGAGGACGAGATAAAAGAGCATGAAAGCTATGAGAGGATGAAAAGAAAAGACGCTGAAAGACTGAAGTGGAGAATGATGTGCTCTACCAACTAGTGTGGTCTGGTTAAGTACACAAATGGGCTGTAAATTACTGTGTGTTTCAGTCTGTCACACACACACACACACACACACAGGTGCACGGCTCTTACTTGCGGAAAAGTTCAATGTGAACAACAGACGGAGCAATTTTCTCCACCACGTCGGCGATGAAGTTGTATTTGTGTCTTGGGCTGTCTGGGTTGTCCTGAGCTGGAAATACAACACACACGCACGCACACACACACACACACACACACACACACACACACACACACACACACACACACACACACACACACACACAGGTCAGGATGTCAGACGAGTAAAAGCAAACAAAAGGTGCACCGAAATACTGCATGATGTAAGAGCTGTGTGAGAATAGAAAACCAACAAATTAAACTGTCCTTTATCATAACACAGAGGGGAAAAGAAAAGATGACAGTTCGTCTGTGGTGGAGACTGTCTAGGTCAGGCCTGACACACATGCACACACACACACACTTATTTACAAACTCTTAACCCTGACCTTAAAACTCTCAAATGAATACTCAACCTTGACCTTTACCCCTCTTACTTCATTGTTGATCGTATGCATTGACTCTAAATTCTTGAACCATCAACAGATCTTTTGTCAAGACCAAACCGGTCCTCACAAGTATATTACCACTCAGACTCACACGCACACACACTGTATGTATGAGGACTGCCAAATTCACTGAATCACCCATTCCACCATCTCTCCAAGGCAAGTCAGCAAATGTTGACTGATTTACCTGGTAATTAAGGTCTGCCCAGAAGACAGTTTAAGCAAAGCTATGAATCAAAACTCCCTAAACCTTTCCCTCTGAGCTTTTCATCCTGCCAAAGCGTAACTCCTTATTTTGCCACGAGCCTCAGCCATTGCATTCTCCTACAGAGCACAATATACAAAAGTCAAAGGCAGCCATAAGCCCTGGGATATCATTGATTGCAGTGAAGGGTTAAGGAAAGAGAAAGAGTCTTTCCACTTGAGGTGCATTTAAGCTAACAGGAGCATGGAATGAGCACCATGTTGCCGAACTGAATGCCACTAAATTATAGAGTGTAAAAACATTTGTCAACCCGCAGGGGGAACATTCTGGTGTTATATGATCATTTAACTCAACTCTGTCCATCTGTCTGTCTGTCTATCTATGAAACTAGTCTACAACCATGTGAGCCTGAACGTTTGGCAAAGCGGTGGTTTGAATGCTGCCATGCTGATGTGATCATGTTCACCGATACCAGTAAGGCAAGGCAAGGCAAGTTTATTTGTATAGCACATTTCAACAACAAGGTAATTCAAAGTGCTTCACATAAAACCATTAAAAGCATCAAAACATAAGACAAAAGAAAAGGAGATTTAAAAACAATTAAGAACATTCATTAAAACACAGTGTAAGACAGTTTCATAGTAAAATGCAGAAATGCAGGAAATTGATGAATATATTAATTGAATGTGGTTCAATTAAAGGCAGCAGCAAACAGAAAAGTCTTCAATCTTGATTTAAATGAGCTGAGGGTCTCAGCAGACCTGCAGCTTCCTGGGACTTTGTTCCAGATGTGTGGAGCAGAACACCTGAACGCTGCTTCTCCATGTTTAGTTCTGACTCTGGGAACAGAAAGTAGACCGGTCCCAGACGACCTGAGTACAGGAGACTGAGACTGATGGAAATCTCATTCGTTTTGCAGGTATTAACTCAAAAACCGACGTATTGAAAACTTTGATCCAAAGATGGCAGCAGATAAAAAGCCAGTGGATCATCAAAGTGCTTCGAGTTCATCCTGAGGGGGACATGGATGTCTATAAATGTCTATGACCCGATTCCATGACCATCCTTCCAATAGTTATTGAGACATTTTACTCAAAACCACAAATGTAAAACCTCCTGGTGGCGCGAGAGAAAAAGTCATGGGATCACCAAAGTCAGTCGGGTACATCCTCTGGGTACCATGAACATCTGTATATAATGTTGAGATATTTCACAGGACAGCTGCAAAGTTATGTTGTCTCTAACTTGGTTGGCGCTAGAGAAAAAGTCAGCGCTAATCAAAGTCATTGGTCTCCACCTCCAGATCAGTGGTTCTCAAACTTGGGTTTGGATAGTTAGTATTAAAAATAAAAGAACATATTTTTGACTGAGGAATGCATTTCTATTACTTCGCCTACAGCAGTGGTATAATTAGCCTCACAGTAGATGTGTCGAGTGTCTGTGAGAGTCAAAGTGAGCATGCATGTGAGTTTATGATGGGGGATTTCCAGCAGATAAGTGGTAGAGAAAAAGTCACAGAACTTATTAAAAAATCCACAGAGCCTGGAGCACATTGAGCAACAACTAGATGCTATCTATTCAAACAAAACAAAACTAGAGAGTCGAGAACTCCAACCTAATTATTCTGGAGGGTCGCGACTCGAAAAGTTTGAGAACAACTGCTCCAGATATCTGTATCAAATTCCATCCAATCGTTAAAACATTTAAGCTCGTGGTGGCAGGAAAAGCCAGGGGAACAGCAAAGTCAGTAGGTTTCATCATCTGGGGAGCATGAACATCTGTGCAAAAAGTCATAACATCTGTAAGTTGTTGAGATATTTTGGTCTGTGCAGAAGTGTTGGACCGGTTCTCCAAACCTCCACATTTATTTTCCCAGTTGAACTTTAAAGCTACAAATCAAGCATTGAATCTGATAAATCACACAGCTTTCCCACCACATTAAGAGAGCGACGTAACGGAAAGACTGGAGTGATTTCCCCCATGCTGGATTCACACCCAGGGGGGTTCGTGGTCGGCTCTGATGGGATTATTATAAGAGAGAGCAGGCCCAGTGTCCAGAACCTGTTGTCTCTGGAGCATCCATACAGTCTCTTCCACTTCACCATGTTACCATGAGCGCTGCCTTCTCACACACACAGGGAAATGTACTTCCAGAGACACACTGCTTCAACTGCAACGCCATGTGATGATAGTGGAATTATAGGCCCATTGGTGACGATTTTGCTGGGAAATCATAAATCAGATGCACAGTTCAGAGGCCGGCCAAGCTATTGTTGCATGATTTATACACTGTGTGGGATTATTTCACTGCTGAACCGAGCTTAGAAAGGCTTTACTGTCGTAGAATTAAGTTGATTTACGAGCAGACGTCTCCTTAAATGCCAAAAATGTCTCATTCATCTTTAACTTCGAAGTCATGAAAGTCACTGATGTGTGGAGAAAAAGGTCAGCATGCCAAGCTTTTAGAGCGTTGTAATCCACGTAACTGCTTTTGTAACATTTCTCCATCTACTGAAACGTTGCCAGAGGCTCACTCTAGATAAGCTCTGTAATTGCAGGCATCAGGTAACACATAATTGATTTTCCACTGTGTGCAAAAAAAAACCAAGTATTTAAATATGGATATCATAGGGCAAGAATAAGGGAGATACCTCAGATAATGTAGCTGTTGGTCAGTTTAGAAATGTTTCCAGTAAAAGTGAAGAGATCAGGTAGACTTGCTTCCAGCTGTATGACACCGTGACACATCTATGCTCTCTCTCTCTCTCTCTCTCTCACACACACACACACACACAAAGGCCCCATATCCTTACCACCCCATACCCATTCCCCCCCCACCCCTGCTCTACACATTGACCTTCACCACACGGGTGTCCACTCAAGATCTCAGCTTCTTTTCTTTCTCAATTTCCCCATACATAGCACCCACTGTTTTATTGGCGCCTGCAGGCGGAAGCAGTGTTTTCTGATCCCCTAAACTAGAAAAACTTGATGAGAATACAGTACGGTGAGTTCCTCTTCTTTATGCACGGACACTCACACACACAAGTTCTCTACTGTTGTGTATACTGAGCCAGGCTTATGCTAAATGTGTGGAATGGAAGCAAATCTTTTGCCAAAAAACAACAAAAAAAACATAGTTATGTGTATATTATTATACTATTATATAAGATAATTTCCAGTAAGTCACTGGTGGCTCAATACACATAATGTGACTCAACAGATGTGAATGTTATGGCTCAGAAGTGTAACATTGTGACTTATTTAGTTTGGATGTGGCTCTGATTTGCTGCAGATATACAGTCGAGCTTTGCTGCTGTTTATAATATTACAATGACTCATTGGCAACATTTCGTGACCCGTTGTGCAAATAACCCTATTTTTCCATTTCTAATTTTGTTTAAATTGTCGCATTTTAATTAAATTCTAAATAAAACGTTTTTTTGCTTTATTAGGGACTTCACCCAAGGTTGGCAGCACACAATACAGCCAGAAACACACACACACACACACACACACACATCTAAGGGGGCAGTTTTAGCAGCATAGTAACAGTGAGGTAATAAGTTGTGCATTAGGCTCAGGATAGGGAGATACACAGACCTACTGTCAAATGTACAGAAATAAATGCTGATTTATCACAACAGTGGCAGAGAGCTCTCTGGCAGAGAGGGCAGACACGAGGTATAGTGGGCTTGGGAAGTCATAGGTTTGTTTGTGTTGTACATACTTTTGAGATACATAAGAGCATAAGAGCATAAGGATATCTATAAAAGAAGCTGCAGCAAAGATGGTCGAGCACAGAGAAATAATGAGAAAGAGAATTACAGGCATCGTGAAAGGAAGATAGATGAGAAAACCAGACAGGGAGACATGCAGAAACAGGAGCCCAGACAGACTGATAGAACAACATTAAAAAAAAGGGAAAGACACATGCACAGAGATGATCGTTTGATATTATGAGTGGCTGAGACAAGTCGAGGAGGAATGTGCATATTCAGCACATGTCCGGAGTCACAGAGTGCATTCTGCTGTAGCAGCACAGTTACCCGGCAGCTACGAATTGTATCGGGTTAACAATTGGATTAAAATCGAAACAGATCATCTGCATGGCCGCACCTTTATTCGGCCAGATCAGCTTCTAACATTTTGTCGGTTGTTTCAGCGTCCACCGTATGCAGTTCTGTGTAAATCACAGGATATTTGAGGCATAAGGATAACATGTTTTCCTGTCAGTCTCTCCATTACCACTGTCAATAAAGACTTCAAAATGCCAAAAACATAAAAAGTGGGTCAACTTAATCAAATATGACCCCATGGTCACAGAAATATTTTACCTAATTGTCTTTGGCAAAACGAACAGCTTGCATAATCAACGTCTTTACCGTCCAGACTCGAAATGACATCATGCAAAGTGTTCTTGCATGTTTTCTTAACATGGGGCCATGTTGCAGGGTAGTTAAAGGCACTCAGAGGGGGTCGGGTTTCTTTTCAGTGTCAACTCCTGCTATTCGAATTCTGCAGACTTGATTACATCTTAATGATAAATGTCAAAAAAATCAAACAGGAGAGATGCTACTAAAGGCAGCATTATTCTCCAACAGCGTGGACATCTGATTCATCAAATGACTCGTTTTGTTCCAGCTATGGAAATGTGCACTGGGTTCCTTGGAACATCAGCACTCACCACAGTCTTGCTCTGTGTCAGACATGGTCAGCTGCCTGAGCATGACTTAACTATGTAAGTTGCTTACACGACTGACAATCCAATGTGGCGATACAGTCTGCCCTCACACTACACCCACACGGTTTTTAATGTATATGTAAACCGTTCCCAAAAATATAGGTTGCTAATTTTGTGTTTTCCTTCGGTGTCTCCGGCCTGTTTTAAACTGTCTTCAACGGAGGAGGAATTATGGCTTTGAATCAGCGCCAGGCATTCCTTTATGTGACTGCGAAGTGTGATTTATGAGTGACAACAGAGAGGCGGAGAGGAAGAGAGAGACACGGAGAGAGGAAAAGAAGCGAGAGGAAGGAGCTGGGCGGTTGTGGGGAGGAGGGGCGAGGTAAGTTTTCCAAGCTTTGAGCTAAGTTATAGGTCTTTGAGGCAACAGGTGTTGAAGCTCTTCATTCAGAAGTTTTCAACTGCAGATTTGGCACAAACTTCAGATGGACATGTGTAAAACAGATACTCCAAAAACTGATACAATGCCTTTACCACCTGCAGCCTTGTGTGTTTTCACATTACTGAATGGGTGAAATACGTTTCGCATGACACTCTGATAAAGTGCAGGTCCATACAACACTACAGTTACTACAAATGTATCACTTCAGTGCTGTTTCATAATGGCTACAGTATATCTGACTTATCAGGCTTTGGAAATACCTTTTTGTTCAGCTAATGCAGGCTTCACTGGCATGAGCTGTATTGTTTAAAACAATCGGAGGGATTATAGCCGTGTGACTGCTCACATCAAGCTTTACATCAGGAGAAAGCTCGTGACTTCATTCAACCGGGCAAAAGTAAAGGACAGCTCTCTGATCGAGTCGAATTAGAATGCAGGAACAAGAGGGAAACGCAGTTGAATGGGGGCTCTTGTTATCCTAAACACATGGGGATTGTGTGCCACTGAATGCAGCTTTAAGCTCCAACATCTGTGTGTATAGTTCAACCCACAAACGTCATGTGAGGATTTGAGGGGTCACGAGTTCAAAGAGCAAGTTGTGAAGAGCGAATGTGACACACAATAAAGATCATTTACAGATGTGTATGTGTATGTTTGAGAAAGTTAAACAGTCCAGTGGATGTGAAATGGAGATGTTCCTTTCACAATAGTTTATTTCAGCACAAAGTGTTCCAAATAATTAGTGTTAATGGCACCACAATCATAACCATCCTACTTTCTACCATATCTTCAATATATCAGTTTGTGTTGTGATCTAAACAACCTGAGCGTTACCTTTCCCGCAGGCTCCCCGCTGAATGAAAATAACAGGTGGCTGCTGCAGCTTCTGCGCCCGGCGGCTGACCCTCTTCAGCTCGCAGATATTCCGGTAGGACACCCCATCGCTTCCACAAACCGGGTCGGTGGCTTTGCACACGCAAGTCCCGGTCTTGCTTCTCCTCCTCACCGTGATAGTGTACGCCACCCCGGCGGCGACCGAGCACTCCAGCCCCTCTCCGCACACCGGGTCCCCGAGCTTCCCCAAGCCGCCGCAGGCTTCGCCCTCGCTGGACGCGCACACCTGGCAGCAGTGGCAGGCGTCGAGGCTTTGTCCCGCCGGGCAGTCGGCTGACATCCGGGGACACATCGACTTGTCACACCGAGCGGGACATCCGATAACATAGCGGCTGGAGATTTGCGCATCTGCCGGCGCGGACGCAAAGGCTACGATTACGCACAACAGTGTCCAAAACATGATTCTTAAAACTAAACTAAAACAAGTTTTAAAAGTTTAAATAGAAAGTGTAAACGAGTTCCAAAAGCTCGCTCTCTGCTTGCAGTGTAATGGGATGAGAGAGCTCAGTAGTAATGAGAGGGGAGTCACTTCAGCTGGAGAGGCAGTTAACAGAAACTCCACTGCGCAACCATTTACACCACTTTACGGTTTTTTTTTTGCTGGCACCACAACATCTACGCAACAAACTTTCTAGATAATCTCAACAAGCCTGGTGATTGGTGCGTTTACATGACGTACTGAACGGAAGAGCTGCGGTGTTGGTGTTTCTCCAAAAGTGTGAGGATAAAAAAAAAACAGAGGAAAGAGCAGAAAATAAACCTGCATAGGAACTGATGTACAATTATCTCAGCGCTGTAAACTAAATATTCTTCAAGAAACGGCATTGCAAAAAGGGTAATGAAGTTGAGTTTAAATTCCCTTTTCTCTTGATTCCCTCCAAGGGGGATTGAGAAGGCCAAGGTCATCGGACCCTCAGAAAGCTCATTTCAGAACACCTTTGGCTGATATTGGCATTGAACCTGATTTAGTTATTTACAAACAAATAAAAATAGAAAATGAAAAACCTAGTGGTGGAAAGAGCCACAGTACAGCAGTCCAGATGTTTTACACGCTGCACAGACCTCCACACATCCTGCATGTTTTTTTTTTTTACTACTCCCTTTATGAATAAGTTGCTCCTGGCATCCACACAAGCCCTGGTGGCTAATTATGAAAATCCGTAGTGGAAAAAGTTGGGTGGATTGTGGGGTTTGTGGAGTTAATGCAACACTTTATAAACAGCCAAATTTGTTCTAATTGGAAAATTGCAAGACAGCATCATTTATGATCTTATCCCAGCTGTATAAGCACCCAGCGAGCAGGCAAATAAACAACATCTAATGGGGACGTCCAGATAGAGTTCAAATGTAAATCAATCAAAGAGTAATCTAAACAAGTCTTTCCATTTTTGCCGCATACGGTTCTCCGAGAAAACTAAATCTCTCCGGAAATATAACCTTTAAATTGATAATCTGTTGAAAAAACACGTTTTAAGTATCAATGGACCAAATGTTAATGTTGGCGAACAACACATCTCTGTTCGGTTTACATGTCTTGGGTGAGCTGTAAAAGAATGCAGTAAACACTGAGGCAATGAATCAGCGTAATAAAACTCCTCAATATAATTTGATTGATTATGGGAACGGGGTTATTAATGGCTCTTGGTTTAAATGGTGTGGCCGGACGCAGGGGGGCACCACTGCTGCTTGGGAACAGAGTGGATTGTGGGACGAGGGTTCCTGCGGTGCGCCAGCTCTCGGGGTAACACAAGCCTCTGTATCCAAAAGGCAATTAGACAGGGGCATAAAGGGATGGAGGGCAGTCATATATGCTCTCAAAGACCGGACTGCCTTGTGTCGCACAGGAAACAGTGAGACCTGTAACCCTGAATTCAAGTTAGGCTGATCAGTTTATTAATGAGAGCACTATGTCATTTTGATGCATAACAACACACACACCGTCGACTGCTATGGATGAAACTCATACAGCAGTAGTGAGACCGTAACATCATCATCATATATGGCAAAACGCGTAGAGCTCAAGGACGTAGGCGAGAATCGGTGGGAAAATCCACACATGAAAACAACCTCATCTATAAGGAACACCCATTCTCCAAACAAGCCCAGTGAGTTTAACCGAGGATGGACTGCCCTGAGGTCTGTGTGATCTCTCCACCCCGGTCTGCTCTGGCTGTGAGCGAAGCCCTGGAGATTCCAAATGGGGCTTCATTTCCACATCTGCAGCCACAACCAAAGTCTTTCATCCTCCAATAAGATGAACCTTCATCCTTATACATGCGGGATCCAGAGTGTACTGCACACACAAAGACCGGAGCCCAGAACGTGTCACGGCGGGTTATGTCACTGATTAAAGAGGCCTTTATATATTCAGTGTTGCTGCATGAGCTCACTCTGTTAATCCATCTCAACATTCTGCACAAAGCCAAAGGCCGCACATGTGAAGAAGAGCTGATGAAGGATAGAAACATGGAGGAAACATATACTCTATGTGCAGTATTAGAAGGTATCTAGTACATTTACTTGAGTATCTACTAAAGTACTTGTGCTTTATTTCTATTTCATACTACTTAATACTGCGACTCCACTACATTTCAGATGGAAATATTGTACTCATTGTTACTTAGCTTTAATTACTAGTGCAGATTAAGATTTTACCTACAAAACAGTAACAACAATCCAATAATATGACATGATAATGATACTTACATGGTTTTATTATAGTCATACTTCCAATGCACTTCATTCACAGTGTACTTTAACTTGAAGCTACTACCTTCATTTTGTGTTGATTCTGCTGGTCCCTGTGGTAATGGTGGTGTTTCAGAGCACCAGAGTCCCTTTAGAACACCTAATTGTACTGCAGCAGGGTCTGACAGTCTGCCCTGCTCAGGCCTGGTTCTCCTGTGCCTCCCTTCTCTCCAGCGGGCCCAGCTAAACGGCCCGGGCCTCCAGCAGCACTGGTGAGAGTGTTGGCTCAGCGGGGACTGGTGGGGCAGCGAGGCGAAGCTTTGAGCTGTCAGTGTAATCACATCCTGATTATTTGATCAGACAGAAAATTATTTCAAGCACATTTCAACGAAAAGCCAACTAATTGAGTTGTTAAAGTTGAAACAGTTAAATGAATCAAACATCTGTTTCATTGTCTTATTTGTGGTTTTGTAGACTTTTGCCTGATCATAATACATATTGTGCCCTAGCCGCAATTACAGTTACAGATTTTTTTTACCTCTCACTAGTTTAACGGAAGAATACAAGTGTTCTAAAGTCAAACTGCAGATGACGCTGAGGGATTCCAGAGACAAGATTATCAGTAATGCTGCACTGCCCCTATAGCAACTGGGCGGAAGTGGAAACCATCCAATGCTGTGCAGCAAGCAACATCAACCCTGAGGCACAAAGACATCGTGGGGCAAGTTCAGCAGGGAAGAGGACGGCAAGTGAACCAACTTGGCGAAAGGCCACAACATCAGAACGGAGAAAATTGGTGGTCGAGGAGGTGCGCCGACAGGAGGAGGTCGCAAGACGTGCGAAGGCTCTCTCTCTCGTGAAACAGGGACAATGGACGCGGTGGGAAGGTGTGGAGAGGAGAAAGATCAGCTGGAGGGAACTATGGGAAATGGAAGCAACAAAAATTAGCTTTATCATCAGAGCTACTTATGACGTGCTTCCATCACCAAAGAATCTCCATCAGTGGTATGGCGAAGACCCAACCTGTGCCCTCTGCCCAACTCCAGCGACTCTCTGGTCGACGTCGGCCAGCAATTGATCTTTCCTCCAGAGATTGCTGCCACCAACCTCAGGCCAGACCTGGTACTCTGGTCCCCTTCACTGAAGACTGTGTACATCATAGAGCTCACAGTCCCACGGGAGAACGCGCTTGAAGAGGCCTATGAACGTAAGAAGCTACGCTAGAGCTTAAAGGGTTAGTGTGAAGGATATGATGGCATCTAGTGGTGTAGTTTGTAGATTGCAACCATCTGAAAACCTCTTTGGTCACTACAAGTGCAAAACAGTGGTAATGCTGTTTGCCTCGCTCGGTTTTAAATGATTATTTCAACTATGCACCATTTCCTCTAACATCTAATCTGAAATTAGACAAATTGTCTCATGAATGTTTCATGTATTGTTGGTATAACACGACAGCAACGCAAGGCGGATGACGATACCACTGTTTCACAAGCATGTCGGAGAACTACGGTGGCCTTCAGGTGACGCAGAAATGTGAAACGCCCTCTCTAGAGCCGGTGTATAGTTTGTCCATTATGAGCTACTGTAGAAACATGGCGGAGTCCGTGAAGAGGACAACACAACTATTCTTAGTTTCAGGTCACACACTAATGAAAACAGTTATGAATAATATATTCCATTTCTGCTAATAGATCCCCGAAATGCTACACACTGGCCCTTTAATGTGTTGTAAAGATGTAAATGTAAAGAGGCCAAGTACAGCATGACAGTCTAATTCATTTTGAATGTTTTTAAAGTCAGTGTCCAACTACACTAATTGTTTTGCATGCTTATTGCTTACAGTAAATGAGATCATGTATTTCTGTTCATCGTTCACTCTGCTCTCATTCTAGTAGATTATGGTTTGAACCAGTAGAATTTATTTCCATTCTGATAACTAAATCATTGTATCGTTGATGAATGCTTGACTTGTGCAGCACGTCAATGGAAGTGAAGCAGAGTGAAGTGTTTTCCTCTCACCACCAGAGGGCAGAGGCAGCCGTGATGAGCGGACCAGCATTTACACCAAATAACCAAACCTTTCCTCCAGTGTGACTAAAGCTCAGACTAATTGTGCTATTTGGAGACAGAAAAGCACAAAACTGAATGATACTCCAGGAAACCAGAGCACATTTTCAGTGTTTATTTCTTTCAAGTCATCCACATAATAAATAGACAATTCAAACCAATTACACCGGACTGAAAAGGGGTGAAATTGCTCGACTTGGTTGGGCTGAAAGGAAGCAGGCACTTAAAAAAAAAAAAAAAACCATTAGTGTATTACTTATCAGGACTACAGAGACATTTTTAAATAAAACCATGAGGCAGCTGCCTGCTGCTGGGTTGGCTACACAGGTACACAGAATCAGACCAGGAAACATCTAAAAGCATATAAAAGATAACGCTGCTGCTCTATTCTGCAAACACAGAGGCCGAAGATAAAAACTAAAAACAGAACGACAATCTGAGGAATCATTAGAATGTTAACATGCAACGGAAGTGTCTGAGCTTAAATGTTTCTTTTAAATGTTCACACAGATTGTTTTTTTTTCTGTTAAACGATGATTCATACAGTACTCCTCTCTAAACAATGATCTGCAGGTTTCGTTAACTCATCTGAGCCAGTTATTACCCAAATCTATCAGCACATGAAGCTCATCTATACCTGACAGAGCACTATTGTTGAAGTTTTATTACTGCGAATTACAAAATGCACACAAGCGTACTCCTTGTTTACTTCCCACGTCATCCAGAGTCACAACAGTGAGTCCACAGAGTCTGGTATGTTGAAATATAGCACGAAAAAGCAGCTAATTTAGGATGTGAAGGGACGCTTTACCAGCAACTGTGAATAACTAAAAACTATTCATTGTAGATGTACACGTAAGCTAGTAGTGAACTTCAGTCAACTGAAATCACACTGAGGATGCTTTATTATATTTAACTTAACCCTCCGATCTATTCAAAATAACGAGAAAAAGGCTGCAATACATTTGTTCTTGCATTATTATACACATTGGGTCACATACAAATGTTTTGAATTGAACAGTCCTAGATCTTTGAATTACAATTTGCATTAGAGTCAAAATATGATCTCAGACTCTGCTTGCCCCACATCTCTATCGCTGGCCAACAACAGTAGACAAATCCAGGCGAACAATAGTGAGTGTGTGAACGGCTCACACAGGTAAATTAGCAGATAAGTGAGGTGATGAAAAAAAGCCAGTCCTCAGTTTGAACTCTCAGACAAAAGGAAATGTTTGCAACCTTTAAAGTTCCCTTATCTTCTTGGCACAAAGTAGTTTACAAAAATCCTCCGTCACCTCGTTGTGCCTGTGCAGGTTAAAACAAAGCTCTGAACTCTAATCAGCACAACTTCACTCGAATTTTGTAGTTTTGTTTGACAACATCAACTCTTAGTAAATAAATACATCATTGTAAATGCGACAGCAGGCGGAGGGGGAGGGGAGGAGGGGGGGGGTGAAGACCGGGTCGTCTTTGGCACACGAGTGCAGTTCAGTGGCGGTGACCCAACTTTTATCTTTAGCACACTGACGGAGGAGCTCAAAACACGAGTTGCATATATTGTCTTCTGCCAACAGCTTTGGTATGAAAACCAATAGCTGCCCCGGTTTTTTCAACACCATCACATCACGCACACAGCTTCCTCTTTAAATCCCCGTTAATGTTCTAAATGTCCAGTTCAACGGCTCAGACTTCGCTCACTGGCAGGTCGGCGTCATCCAGGTCCACGGGGGGTTCGGGCATGTGGGGCTCAAAGCTGCTCCGTCTTCGCCACGGGGACTCCTCGGAGTTATCGATGGTGGTCCCGGGCGGGTCGCGGGTCACTTTGCCAGGCGCGTCGTCTCCTGCAGGGACAGGCGTGCTGGCGTGCGGCTGTGACTGGGCCGTGGCAGCAGGCTCATGAAGTGCTCGCTGTCCCACGCCAGGCTGCGGGCGTGTGCCGCACGTGACAGCAGCCCCCCACTCTGGGTAGCATGGTGGCATGGCAGATATGGGCGAGCGAGGGGCGGGGGGGCCCGCGGGGCTGCGGTAGAAAGTGGAGCGGCCGCCGTGGTCCTGCAGCAGAAAAACAGCGGGAGAGGACACAAAGAGAGAAAAGCGAGATGACAAGAGAGTGGCTGTTAGTAAGCAAAGTGAAACCCTGACGTGTGCAGCGTATTTGAAGGGGACCGAAAGTGAGAGTTACAGACTTGGTATTAGCACCAGCGTGTGGAGCCGTATGCAGAGTAGGTACTGAAGGTTGAAGGTGCGGAAGAATGTAGCATTGCTAAAGAGGGGAGATGGTAGTAGCAGTAGTAGTAGAGGTAGCGGGAGGAGTGGTAGTAGTGTCAGCAGGTTTTAGTTTTGGTAGTCTCAACAGGTTGCAGTGGAGGAGCAGAGTGCCTTAGGAAGCAGTGGTTGGTTGTTGCTCATTATTTCACAGCTTTTCATTGTCAGATTTCAATCTCTGAAACACAAAACAGACGAATGGAAAAGAAAGAAAATAAAGAAATAACACACAGCAGAGAAAGTGAAAGCAACGAGGGGTTTGCCGCTGAAATGTTGGTTTAGAGAAACACTATAAAGAAAAGACTCAAATACTAATAACTGCCTCGACTTCCAAGATACTGTATCTGGACACAGTTTGTGCCACAGAAGCACAATGACACCATGTGACTTTGCAGGCCTGTTCAAATTCTGATCTGTAGATCCACGTAGACTAAACAAGGTTTAAGAAGCAGTTTCCGAACACAAACATGTCTAAAAGTCCCAGAAGGAGCCACACACACGTATCAACAGATGCTTTATGTGGAATCCAAAGCTCCAAAATCAAGCTCATACTGAGTTTTAGGGGCTGTTATCGGCAGAAATAATACAAAACGCTGAAGACATCCTCTTAGCCCCTTGTATACTTGATTAGCTCTTACAAACCAAAATATTCATATGCAAACCAACACACTACTTTGAAAACTAAAAGGTTTGTGACTCTGGACATGTGGATTTCAGCGTTGGCGAGTCCTCAATTCAAAGCGGTTTAGCACACAAAACGGTATCGGTAGTCAACATGGAAACAAGTATCTTATTATTGTGTGTATCAGGAAGAGAGAAAAAACAAAAACATACAGGCAGCGAACAGGAGGGAAGAGGAGAGACAAGCAGGATGTCACACATCTAAGACAGGTACACAGCTGCAGCAGACTGCAGAGATAACGGAGCACGAAAGGGAAGAGAAACAGAAGGTGTGAAAGACACATGTACGCAGTAATACAGACACAAGATAGAAACAGGCTCACGGTACTCACAGCTCAGCTGCTCATGTATGTGCATGGATTCTACATCAAATGCATTACACTGAAGCATCATAAATAATGGTGAGGACAGGTGGAAGCTCTGCAGGTGAAGCTTTAAGGGAGGGAGGGAGTCATTCTGTATAGAAATATTACTAATTAGCATTTGTACAACTTGAGGTGTTCTTGTTTTCGGCTGCCGTGCCCCGTGGGCGACGGTCATCACATGCGAGAGAAGCTAAAATCAAGCACACCTCAAGTCTTCAGCACCGTCTGAGCACACCGAATGAATTTAAAAGTGACAGCGCGGCAAGAAAGAAAAGAAAAGGAAAAGCAAACGGAGGAGGAGAAATGAATGAGGAAAGCAGCGAGGACGAGGGCATGAAGGGGAGGAGCGCTTGTTGGGTTATCACAGCCATACATGGTGGTTGGTTCTGAGGAAATAAAGGAGCATCAGATATGCCGGAAGATCCGATCTGCTCTCAAAAGGTCTACAACCACAGAGGGCCAGCCAGTGAGTGGAAAACAGTAGTACAAAAAAAAAAAAAGGTGAACTTATAGTTTAAAAGGGGGGATTTAGAGGAGCTGACATACGTGCTGCTGCACTCCCCGATTCGAGACGTATACCTCTGTATACAAGGGTTCGACAGCCGTCTGGCCTGCCGCATCTGCAACAACACAGTGCAAAGCAGTATTAGAGCAGATGGGCTGTCGGCCCAGAGGGAGGAGGAGGAGGTGGAGAGAATGTGACAAAGAAAGGAAAGAAAAATAGAGGAGAGAGAGAGAAGGGTCACAGAAGAGGAAAGGGGGGGGGGGGGGGAAACAAGCTACACAGAGAGAAAGACACAGGGGGAGGAGAGGAGGGAACTGTAGAGAAACCGACAGCGCAGTGGTGTTGAGGATAATTCCAGTCCAACCAGAAGGGGCCGACTGCGTCAGAGGACCCTCTCTCCTCTGCAGTCGGGACTATGGAGCTGGTTTACTTCTCACCTGCTCCAGTCTGGCTGCCTGTCTCTGTGCATGCAGGCTGCGGATTTGGCCGAATCAAGCGGTTCTAATCTCAATCTTCTCACACAGATGTGGTGGTCTGTGTGAGTACACCAGTCCGTCATCACCAGCTAAATGGTGACTTATGTACCGATGTCCTACTTTAGTTATAAATCTGTGTAAGGGAGCCCGGCGGCTCAGGGCGTTAAGGCGCTAAACAAAAAACCCACAATGTCCCCAGTTTGCATCCAGCTGGGGACATTTGTCCCCCCCCCGCCCCCTCATTTCCTGTCATCTGTTGATTCCCGAATAAAAAGCACGACATGGCCAACAAAAAAAAAAAAACGTGTTTTGCTGCTGGGTGGTGACGAGGAGGGATGAGGAAAATGAAGAACAGGCTGTGCCAAGTTCTATGTAAATACAGGCTATAGAGTTATAATAATCCATATAATCATTTCCTTGCGGCCTGGTAGGAAATGTCCTCAGGCCCGGTGCCGGTCCGCGGCTTGGGAGTTCGCAACTATTGGTGCAGAGTACACAAAGTAGGACTTCGCTTAATCAACCTACCGTCAAACTAGCGTTTCTGCTACTCTGCATCTGCTTGAGATGAAGTCAAGAGGGAACAGTCTCCTCCCACCACCTGATGGCACTCAGTCAGTAAGTCTCAAGTCATTTCCCTTGTTCACAGGTACATTTGAGGTCTCCAGTCAGATTCAAGTCTACTTATGACTTGAATCCATACTATGGCGACACTGTAGTGTAGTGCAATATACATACTGTGGCAGCAGACCTCCCAGGCCCCCGCTGGGCCACAATGGCCCCGGAGACGGCCTTAATCCAGCTGTGCATCTCCTCTTGGCTGTCCGCCTAGTGGAGACAAATGTAAAAGGACAAAAGACGAGAGAGTGAGACGGTTGGTAGACATGGAGACGAGCGAGAGAGCCATCACAGGGTTTGTGAAGGACCCTACCTGTATGTAGAACGTCCTGGATGTGGTGACGACTTCAAACAGATTATCTCTCATCATGATGTCACTACAACAAGAGTGGAAAAGAAGTCAGATCGTATTTATCTCACCTATATCAGGAGAGATAAACACAATCCTCCTGGACTAAAGATGTTTTTGTTTTTGTGGAATGTGAAAATGCTGGGACACGTTAAATACCTCTGTTTGCACTCATGGACTTTGTGAACTTCTTTCAGCAGGATCATTCTCAGCGGCTCTTTCTCCTAAAAGTTAAGGAAAACAACCGTCAACACTTAAAGAAGCCCAAACTTAAAAACGAAACACACAAGATAAATGTTACCGTATGTATGCGTGTCTAAAAAAAGATGCCGTCTTGCAGAGTTTTTTGGTTTCTTAGAGACAGAACTTCAGTCACAAGTAGCAGACTGCAAACTAAAAACTGTGGTCGTTGTAACTTTCTTGACCCGGCCATTTGATACAGCAGACAGAGAGTCTGTGTCCCTGGGGCCTGTTGATAGCCAAATAGACAGATAGAGCTGTCACATAAGGGCAGACACGGACAAGGACAGGGTATGAGACGTGCAGAATTATCCTGAGGACAGTGTGTGTGTGTGTGCGTGTGTGTGTGTGTGTGCGCCTGCGTGTGTGTAAGGAAGGCCAGGGGGGGAACAAGGCATGCCAGGACATGTGAAGTGAAAGCATAGAATTCCACAAGACGGGAGATAAAACATGTTAGAACTCGGGACAGTGTGTGTTTGTTGTTACTCTGCCTCAGACTGTGGGGGTGAATCCAGTCCACACGCATCATCAATAAATAAAAAAAAAATAAAAACATAAAAGGCTTCACATAACTTAATTTAAGTGAATTACCAAATCTGACTTGAAGTAGCTCATTGAGTTTTCCTCCAGAAGAAAATATCGCCGTTTCCAGTTCCTCATCTGGAGAGGAAAAAGGGAAAAGATGTTCAGACCTTTTGTAAAATGTTTTTATATATATATATATATATATATATATATATATATATATATTTTGAGGAGGAAGTTAATTATCCTTGGGAATCTCTAAACAGAATTGAACACACACTGAATTGCATTTTAAGAATCGCAATTCCTTCCGTGTTGATGAACTTTCAACTCCACCCACACAGCGGCCGGTACCCGCCCCCACACAGCGGCCGGTACCCGCCCCCACACAGCGGCCGGTACCCGCCCCCACACAGCGGCCGGTACCCGCCCCCACACAGCGGCCGGTACCCGCCCCCACACAGCGGCCGGTACCCGCCCCCACACAGCGGCCGGTACCCGCCCCCACACAGCGGCCGGTACCCGCCCCCACACAGCGGCCGGTACCCGCCCCCACACAGCGGCCGGTACCCACCACAGCTCCCTGCTTGACGCAGTAGCCCGACTTGATGACGGTGTGCTCCTGACTCTGCCTGCCCAGGAAGTAGGGCAGCTGGCTGTGGGACCGATGCATGGCCTCACGCTCCATTCTGCCTGCACCATCGCCACCGTCATGCTGGAGGGTAAAGGAAGCCGGAAATATTGTCATTACAAAAATATGTCCGCCACAATCCATGTCGGGTCGAATTGTTAGTTAAAGCAAAAGTAGTTTGGGAAAATATTGCTATAGATGAAAAACTGAAAGTACTGAAGAAGTACTGTGGGAGAATTCATCGCTTAAGTTACGTTTTTCAAGATAACATGCATTTAGCAGTTCTGTGCACGCATGTAAACACAGTACATCGTGCAGTACGTGTGTGTGTGTGTACCTGGGTCTGGGTGACGATGGGGACTCCTCCAATGATCTCTGTCTTATAGGAGACTTGTTTCTTGGGCCCTACGACATCTGGTAAAGCCTTCTGGTTCTCTGCATTCTGCTGCCCATCAGACAACTTTGGCACCTTAGGAAAAAACACACACACACACACACACACACACACACACACACACACACACACACACACACACACACACACACACACACACACAGGACAATGTTGAATTAAACACAAATACTACACAGTTTGTGGAATAGCGCTTTAGGATGGTAAATACTCCTTTTCTCCACAGATATAGTCAAGTCTGTAACCTTTAACACATTTAATATAATTTTCTTTCTGGATAATTAAGGCCTCATGGAGAACAATGGAAACAGTCCTTTATCCCAGGACTCAATACAGCATCCTGTTAGTCACGCTCTGACTCACTCCTATCTAGTGTCTTGGCAGACCAGTCATTCACTTCTACAGAAAAGGAAGAAATAAAAGCGATCAAACAAGCCGAAAAGAACAGATTAGTACGGATGACTCAGGGATGGAGTGTGTGTGTGTGTGTGTGTGTGTGTGTGTGTGTGTGTGTGTGTGTGTGTGTGTGTGTGTGTGTGTGTGTGTGTGTGTGTGCGCGCGCGCGTCTTACGGTGATCTTGGTGGCTTTATTGAGAGCGTTGACCCAGTCCACCAGGTCCTGCTGATCATTGGCCTGCAGGAAGAACTTCCTCATCCCAGCATTGATGACTAATGGGTCATTAAAAAGAGCAGTGGGAACAGTTCAAAGGGTGAAAGTATTTTCAGACACCACTGTATTCTCGACATCATCCGATTCATCCTGTGTTCCACACGAGTCGCACGCAAAAAAGCACTAGAACTAAGGAAGCACTTTGAGGTGGGTGTTGACTAATTGGACTTTTGGCCCGTCTTGAATAGAAAACATGGCCGAGTGTCAGCAGAACAGAACCGCTGCCACAGATTTCTCTGGAAGTGAAAGGGACTCTCCCGGCAGCATTCCCTCTGCATGTGGAGGATGACCCAGCTGCCTCAGTCTGCCACCACCTACCCACTTCTCACCATGACGGAGGCCCATGGGCTACAAACCACTAAATATTGCCCGCACATTTTCCCGCCCACGTGCACATGAGCAAACCCCATTTTTCCCCAATCACAAAGAAAATTTTGGGTCAAATGCTGATTAGCTATGGATCAGGATTTAGGAGCTGAAAGAACTCAAGTCTCTCTCTCTCTCTCTCTCTGCCTTAAATCATTCAATTCTGCAGCTCAAACCATCCCTGTGTCTCCTGTGTTTCCTTTCGACACCATGGGAATGAATTACATTAAAGCTGGTGAATCTGGCGGGGGCGAGCCGTAAAAGCCACTGGGAGCTCAAAGTCTGTGTCACAATGACGGTCATTCTTCCTAGTTTGGTCCGGCTCTTAAGACACATGCAATACCTCGCCTTCCCTGTTTTTCTGCCACTTTTCTGTAAATAAATCTGCCCGTCTGGTCTCATTTAATCGTCAGATGTGTCCACTGTGTGTTTGGTAACCTGCTTGGTAGTGGTGACAGTGTAGTGGTCTCTGGTGGGCACTGGGAAGACAAGAGGCGGAGTATCAGATCTGACTCATAGCTACACATCATAGAACAATTTATGCATCCAAGGACCAAAGTTCACACGAACACACCGCTCTTGATCTCTTTCCCCAACACAGACACGCACAAGGAACTGCCCCGTACCCACCATCCAATCACAGACAAGTCTCCACTGTCTTACTGTAAAAAGATCTGTAGTGTGACGCCGATTTGCCTAACTTCTCTTTAAACTTCATCACCCGATGTTTCTCGTTACTAGATGCAGGAGGATTCGTAGATATTCGCAAGAACATGTGGCGCACAAACGGTAGTTTAAAAATAACTCCCTGCATCTCTGAATCAGGTTCCGATTAGGATGCAGGCATCCTGTCGAAAACCTCAACAAGGCAACTGGTGCGCACACACAGTCCGACACACTCAGTCACGGTAGTCGACACGCTAGTATTTCCTGCTATTGAAGAGGATGAGAGGGGGCTTGTACACAATAACAGGGAATGGAGGTTTACTACCAAATAACCTGATGATGGTTCCTATTTACTCACAACAATTTTTCTTTACCGTCTTGACCGCACAGGGAGAAACGACAAGGACAAAATGTCGAGATAAAACAATATCTTTGTTTCTAAATATCCACTGGTAGGACATGGGTCATGGCCAGATGGGGCTAAACCGACACAGACTACTTCTTTACAAGCGAAACCCGACCCTAAGGTTCAGTATGTTACAGAGCACATGTGTACCAACATTAGCTGATGCACCACTGTAGCAGAAGAAGAAGAACACAAGCTGATGTACACGAGGAAAGTTTCAAACTTGTGGGGTGGGGAACGCGCTCGACATGCTTGAAATGCAACTTGACAAACAGAAACTCAGACCATCAACCGCCGTGGTCGCCTGCATCTTTGCGAGTTGGCTAAACAGACAGTCTTGAACAAGGCCCGCCGGGTCAATGGCGGAGAACGTATGTGGAGAGCAACGCTTGACCAGGTGTAAAGGGCAGAGAAGGACAGGAAACATTCCTCCCGGAGGTTACACGAAGTGTACTCCGCTTAGTCAACATGTGATTAAGCACATCGTCACTGCTGATGTTTGCAAAGCACTGCAGGCGAGTTCTATACTCGAACAAGATGTACGTTTATTGTATCGTTTCATATGATTCATACCGTCAATACTATTCAACACACAGCTACTCCATGCCAGAATAAAATAAATGATTTAAATGGTAAAAAGGTTTGAGAAATCCCTGAAATCTTTATTTTCTCACTCCTCCAGTAAACGATCACGCTAGTATTCTAATGCGGAGACATTTTAAGTAGATAGCTCGTCTGTGACGATCCTCGTTTTCTTACCGAAGCAGAACTCCGCCTTAGGCCTCAGCTTGGTGGCGTCGCTGACCTAAAGGAGGACAAAGCTCACAATTGTTAGCTTCCCAGTTCAAGCGAACACTGTAAGTGGTTTCTATTGATGCAGAATCGTTCAGTGTCAAGATAAGCTTCGGTGGTTCTTCTCACCTTAGAGATGTAGGTGAGCTTGAGGGAGCCCACGCAGTCTGTACCAACCGGCAGGTTCTGTGATAGAAGAAGAAGAATATTGTATGCAGGCAACCATGAACCATATTAATAAGGCGGGAGCCGTAGCTGTGGATTAACGACTGAATAAAATGCGGTGGGAGAGTGAAGTCAATATTACAGAGTTAGAACATAGCGTTGTGCACTCCATGATCGCTGCTCTGCTTCTGAAACTACGGGATCCAGATTTAACATCATTAAAATTTAAGCTTTTTCAATCTATAAAAAGAAAGAGACTTACTGAATTATTTAAAATTTCTCCTGCACTACACGATGTATGAATAGTTCATGTAACAGTGCACTTAAAAATGCAGCATCTCCAAACCAGCACGATGAACAAACTAAGAGGAGACGGTAATAACTGTGCCACCCGAGGGTCACGGAGCACAAAATCATGGCCACTGTGGTCAAAAGCAAATATGAGCACTCACCACACGGACTTATCTAGACCACTGGAAGATTTAAAAAAAACCATAATCCCAGGATTAGAGTTTAACTACGAGTTCATTCAAATGTCTGCCGGTACCTAAAATACGTACCCAACCATCAGCCCTGACCTACTCCTGTGCCTTTAATATGGGCCTGACTGCCTTCAGCTAGAATTACATAATACACGGTCTCCCATCCTCGCATGTCTGGCGATGGAAACATTTAGGCTGTACTTAGTTTGGTGTCCATAATGAATGATGACAGCTTAGCTAGAAGTGGCCTGCAGTTACTCTGCAGTTGCATGAGAGCTGATCAATCACACTGTTCACTAACTACGGTTAGTTGGCATGCCTGTAAATTGTCACATTTTCCCGTCAACACATTAAACATTAGCCCGTGCAGTTACCTGGTGGGATCTGTTCCAGAAAACAAAGCTAAGAGCTAAGCTAACACTGTGTCATTTACCTGTGGGTTGTCCATGAACCACACCAAGCTTCCCTGCTGCGTGTCCAGAATGAAGTAACGACGCAGGAACTTGCCACTGCTCTCGTTCTCCTCTATGTCCAGGAAGCCACAGTTGCGGTTCTGTCGGTCCACGTAAGGCATCTCGCTGCCGGGACATTCCCTGGCCTGCTGGGGCCGGGAGTGGAGAGGAGAAGGGGGCAAAGCGGGAACCGGGGGAGAAAAAAAAAATCCTGAAGGAGAGAGAGAAAAAAGAGAGAAGTGTGAGGAGGGAGGGAGGGAGTAAATGTCTTTGTGGTGGAGCCTTGCTAGCGTGGCCCGCTCTCTCTCTCTATCTACTGTATCTCTGGTCTCTCTGCCACCTGGAGCTCAGTAGGCTACAGCCTGCCAGGGAGATCATGTGACACAAACCACAACCCCGCCTTTATCCTTTTACGTCAGCCTCACCCACTCTCTCTCTCTCTCTCCCCCGAGTCCCTCTTTTTTCTCGCGCTACCCACCGTCACTCTCTCTTCCTCACCCACCCTGGAGTGCTCTCTTTTCTCCCTCTTCGTTTGCAGTCCTGTCCTCTCTCTCTCACTTTCTGTGTGCTATCGCCTCCCAACTGCTCTCTCTCTCTCTCTCTCTCTCTCTCTCTCATCCAATTTGGCAAGCCTCTGGCCAACCCTTTCTATTCCCTCCCTCCTTCCACAGCTGAGCACCCACTTGTGCATGGTCAAAAAGAAATTAAAAAAACACGCCACAGAGCTCGGCCATGTTCCACACAAAGGAACAACACAAACGCCCTTCAGAGCTGTGCGGGAGAGAATGTGCAATGTTTAACCTGCTGAGGTTCCACACAACCCTGAAAACCTACATGCAACAAAATAAGCAAATGATTACGGTGCATCCGTTTAGTCCTATACGAGTGTGAATGCTCGCATGTCAATGTCAAACGCCTGTGTGGGTGGTGGCAGCATTACTGTAGGCATATTGTCGCATTAGTCTGTTTAAGCCGCTGTCCTTTTGGACGGGGCCTGAAATATGTGATTGAGATGAGTCTTTGGAAAGCAAAAGATAAAGACACTCTTTCTCCGGGACATTATGAGCGCTGTGTGGGTGGATCGAGGGCCACGCGGGGACAAAAGGCCTGCTTGTTGGGCATGGACTCCGAGCTGAGAGCGTCTCAGTTAGCCCCCCTGCATCCACCCGAGTCATCACAGGCACGAGAAAAAGGAGCAACACTGTCAGAGGAGACTATCTGAGCACGACACAAATAGGGATTGTTATGAGGGAGAGAGAGAGACGTCTCTGTTGAGTTTAGTGATCCTGGAAAAAAGAGGTGATGTGCACAAGTTCATCTGCATTTCAGTGATGCAGAACAGATGTCAGAAATAATGCAAACCAGCATCCCAACAAGGTGAACAGTCAGGCAACCGTGTACGCTGCTGAGACTTTTAGTTTTCATTCTTGTGGAACAATAAGTATACTAACCATAGTAAGACCCATACTGGACTTTTGAGGTTGATAGCAATACTGGTATTATATCAAATCTGGTGGCAATATATAGGCCAATATTAATTTTTCACATAAACACAGAACATTAAGAAACATTTTTAAAAAGGCAAACATTTTAAATGGCTAAAATCTATATTTTTATAACAATATGAAAACATTGTGACGATGTGAAATAGGTCGCACACATTGATGAACGTACAGAGAATTATGACCTGAATAAACAGATTCCCTATTTTAATGAGCTTATGTGAGTTTCAGCTCATGTTTAGCTGTCCGACCCGCAACTTTACTATTTTGGTTTTATAACTCAGCTGTTTATCGTAAAAAAAAAAAAAGCACGAAAAATAAACCCCTGTACACTATCCGCTCAGCACCAAACGGCCATTAGCGACGAGCTGTTTATCAGCTGAAGAGACAGATATTTCCGCGAGATAGATAGATGGCTAGATAGATAGATGGCTAGATAGATAGATAGATAGATATATATATATATATAGCGCTCAGTCACCCATAAACATGAAGTGGATGTTTTTAACTCAACTAGTTCCTAATCAAAGATGAACATTGTTGTCTGGCTGATGGACATGACTGTATGTACCACAGGGCTGGATTTGACTCGAAATGAAATAAGAAATTGACAATACAATGTATTGCAATCTTATCTGACTATACTGTTTATTTGCACAACTTTTGCATTTATTTTAACGCATATATTACCATTAGATTACAGTCGAATTACTTGTGTAACCGGTCCATTGTGTCGAGGACAAATACACACAGTACAGCCTCTGTTTGAGTAGTCTAGGTAGCACATCTGGGTTTCTGAAGCCAGGATATGATTGTCTAAAATGCTCAAATACATAACCAGGCTACTTCAAAAACAGATCATTGCCAGGATACTAGTACAAAGGCTGCTCATGACTGGGTTACAGAGCCAACAAAATAAACGAGAACATGCAAAGACAAGCAAATATGAGGTCTAACGCTGACTTCGTCAAAGTCGACTTCCTCCTGGGTCAAACGTTCCCACGGTAAACTCACTCTTTACATTCGCCACAAGGCTTTGTTCACATCAGATGGCGGCCAACTGGTCACACATGAGGACAAGTCATTAAACAACAGTACGGAACAGCTGGATAGGCCACATGATCAGGGTTAATATTGTCTTTACCACGATTTGGACTACTTGCTGTGTCATTGAAAAGCCACACAACAGCTGTGAATACCTGTGGAGCAGAAAGCTTATATCTTGTTTTAATGCCCTACCTAACAAATCACTAATCTAGGCGTTGAGATCAGATTTCATTGTGCACTACAGTAGGTAGTTAGGCAAAAGAAAATCATTTTTGAGAAAAACCATTGGAAGTGAACCTGAAGCAATTTTGGGGACTAAACTAATTGGCTCCCTGCAGGTCAAAGGTGGGACAGGTCATTCAGGTTCAGCTGAAAATAGTCATTTCTGGTCAGAATCTTGCACATAAGGCCAGGAGGGTTGACAGGCTTTGGCCTTCACAGTTACTCAGGCAGGGTCCCGTTCACCACAGCGATATGCTGGTGAGGGTTTTAGTATTTGCAGAGCAGGACACAAATGTAGATGCTCACTAGGTTAATGATAACTAGTGACACTGACCGTGTGTCTCGGGTTACTAAAAAACAAACGACTTCACCGACGAGCTACAAAATTACACGCGAGATAACGTTAAAATAACGTGTTACTTTTGCGATTCACAAACGGCTAACGTTCCAGCTAGCTAGCTAACGTCAGATCACCACGACACGCTGACAACATTTCAGTTAGTTAGCGGAATCAGCGACTCTGGCCTGAAGCTATAACTGGCAGATACGGGCTCAGGTTAGCCTGCTATTAGCAGCTACTTCACACCACTAACTTATAATAAAACGATTCACACAAAACATTGAACTTAATGTAACCACCTAAAAACGGCCACTGGTGTATTGTTGAACCTGCTAGCAACAAGAGCGCTTTACTAACTCTTGTTAAACGTTACGGGGTGAGCTTACCCGAGTCTGTAACGGCTACTCTCAACGGCCGTTGGTCTCGGTGTTGCTGGGTCTGTCCTCTCTGCCTCAGCCCATCTCCACTGATCCAGGAGCTGCTGCTGCTGGTGGTGAGTGTGGGTGGAGCAAAGATTGTATATGAAGATGATCCCTCTGTAGTGAAAAAACAAAACGTGGTTGTTAGTAGTTCAGACAGACAGATTTATTAATCCAAAATAATAACAGTAAAAATTATTGATTATAAAAATGCACAGTATATACAATAAAAATAACAGAGTAAAAAATATTAAATGTAAAAAATGCACAATATATACAATGAAATATAATAATATTAAATGAACTAGCTAAACAGTAGTGCAAAGTTAAATGCATCATTCGTTATTTTTGTTTTGCACACACTGTCATTCCGCTATGTATTGTACTGCGTTGCATACACATGGGACACCTGGACAATAAAGTCTCTCTTATCTTATCTTAATTTTTTACAATAGGCCAAGTGCAAACAAAACAAAATCTGCTGCTAAAGGGCAGTGATGCATAAAAGTATACATAGGCTACAAAATATATATATTTATTGTCAGTTCTGCAACTGGAAACATGATTGTGTGGAACATATTGTTCAAGGATGCTCAACATGGATTATGCTGCAGAAATGTTTTGGACATTTTTCTGCTTTTTTTTTTTCTTCCAACATGGAGTCGACTGCCTAGTTCAGCTCCATTAGCTGAAACAACAGTCGATTACAGATCAATCCATGCAAACAGCAACTGAGCCACATTGTTATATAAGGTGACCACTAGCACAAAGCAGTACCGATAACTGCCAGCATGTGTGATGCATCAATGTGGTATAAAGCCACATGACACAAGCCTAGTATTAAGTTTGGATTCAGGCCTGTTAGCCTGTATTAACAAAACAACAATAATGATAAATAACAGAAAAAAAGCTCTGGATGTTAACATATGTTCCTTAATTGTTCTAACTCTTTCTGGTGCCCGGAAAAGGAGATAGGAGTGAGAGCTCCTTCCGTTGAATCACCTCTACTGTAGGTGTGAAGTCTGAAGCATCAGAGCAGCATGTCTGCACCGGAGAGTGGTGTTTAGCGACATCTAGCGTTTCAAAGCTGAAGCTGCAGGTCTGTCTATTTTCAATCGCACGTTGGCGTTTTGTCATTGCGTAACATACATTTTTAGCAAAGGAACTATCACTTCAAGGAAGCAGACTTTATCGTGTCTATCTACATAATGTCAAGATCATCTCGTTACTGCTGTTCCTCTATTTTTATTTCCTACATAGAATGTAAGCACTACATCCAGAGGCTTAAATAAATACTTTGTTTTTATTGGGGAACAGCTGAGGAGTTCCTGAAGATAATGTCATGACATTAATGAAAAACCTTTCTAATTATTATTAATATAATAATTACTAATATTAATATTAATAACTAATAATACTCATCATTATTATTATTTTCAGTTTTCAGTCACAGTTTGGTTAGGTTTAGGCAACAAAACTACTTTAGGTTTAGCAACAATATATGCCACATTAGACATACAGTATCTAATGTGTGCCTAATGAGCATGCAGCCACCAATACCTTTCACAAGTCCTGACTTTGTAGTCAGATCACATTTCTCAGTCAACCTGTCTTTCAGGGATGATGGGCGGTAACAAACACACAAACACACAAACACACGCACACACTTTTTGTCTGCTGCAGAAGAACAGATTGAGCGGGAGGAGTGACAGGCAGACTGCTGCTGATGTTAATGAGGGTCACATGAGGGTTTTTCCCCCCCATGTCTTCTTGACACTGTGCATCTGCGGGCTGACAGAGGAGGTGAAGATGGAAGAGGAGGAGGGGGACTCCCACCCGGCGATGAAGCACTTTTCTCTGCCGTGGCCTCTCCCCAGGCTGCGCTCCCTCAGTGACACCTCTGGATTTCGCTCCAGAGTGCTGTTCAGGCTCCGGGGATCCCGCTCAGGTAAACAAAAACAAACTACGAGTCCAACCTGTAACCTGATGCTGTGTTCCTTTAAATTCAAATTCCTTTTTCAGCTGAGACATCAGAACTGAACCACCTGTATTTCCTTGCCAATATAAAATGTCTCTGATTACTTTTGGTGCAGCAAGTTGTAGTTCTTGGCCAGACAGCATCTCTAATAAAACATCTGTGGCTTCCTGCTCTCCTACACAGAGACACGTCCTCTTCCTCTCACATTTTGTCACACAAAATGTCTTTCTTTACTCAAAATGTACAGTGTTATCTCTTTTGTTTCATGATGTATTCTTTAACAACACTGCATATCATGTAGTGAGCTCTTTTTTTTCCTTCAAAAGACTTTAATATTGAAGTTCATCATCACAAAAAGCAATAATCAATTAATTATTGCATAAATATTGACTCTTCTATTATGACACACCTACCTAAATCATCAGGCGCCGCACAAGTCCCACAATGGGTTGAATGGAGGAGGTGTGACAGGTGGATTTAAAATACTGGCATATCCATCCACTGGTTTGTGAATATCAATAAAGGCGAAGGAATGTTTCAAACAAATCCAAGGTTATTGAAAAGTTCTGATGTAAAATCAAAGTGTACATACAATTTACACATCAGTGTGTGCGTGTGAATTAGTTTTAACTCTAACATTTTGGTTTTTTTCTGTAGGTTAAGTGTCAAAATGTTGTTAAAATAACCCTTTCACAGGTATTGTAAGACTTTGGCCACGGTGTTATGCATCCTCAGCGTCTTACTTAAGTGTCACTGTCACAGTTTTGCTGCATGAGGCCTTGTTGTATAGTTTCAGTGGTTAGAACAACTTCCTATCAGCACATCTTCAGCGTTTAAAGCCTCAAACTCAGCCTGCAGCGGCGCTTTCCACCCGACTAACACGCCTACTCTGACTTCTACTGCGGGCATGAAGTTTATTAATATACTGCTTTTCCATCAGGGCCGTCTTGCTCTGCAGTCTGATTCGTTTATTGTAACATTTCGGTGATATTAGAAGTTGCAGTTATCTTGCTGGTCTTCAGCTGCCACAGGAAGTGTTCTGTGTTCATGGTTAAAGTTGTAATTACAGGAAATGCTCATGAGTGCAGCAGTCAGGAGATTAGATGTCCGAAGTTGTTTATGTCTGTTGTCCGTTTGGATCTTTGAGCTTCATGGTTCAAACTGTCGAAGAGTAACTTAGCTCAACCTGAACATGAAACACTCTGTGGATTGTTAGGTGCTTCATGTATAATCCTCACGCTATCCATTTTTTAATCATAGTTTTATGTATGAATTGAAACGACAATTTTAGATTTCACAATTTAAATTCATTCATTAAATCTGTTTACACAAATGTACACATTGTGCTGTATTGTTCAGTGAAAAGAACAGTTTGTAAATCAAGCAACAGGGGGAGCTAATTCACCATGTGCATTAAAATGGCACCTCACACATGTGTAACGTGTAACCTGCATTTTTCACATCCATCCCACGGGGTGAAGCTTCAAACGCCGCCGAATGGGGACCGAGTGAGAGCACGTAATCCTGCTACACGCTAAACTACAACTGTAAAAAACTGCATTTCTCCCTGAAAAACAGTATGTGATTTACAGCACTCTTTTTTAAACTTAAAGGGGTGGAGTATGATGGGATATTTCTCATGCCCAAAGAAAAATGCCCCTGTGGGAAACATTTCCAGCATTAATAGCTGAAGGGAGGGGGTGTCTTTTTCATGTCCATGTAGTTTATTTCTATTCAACAAACTCTAAGAAAACAGACTAAAAACAATTGCAGCCCACAGGCTTGATAACAAATCGACAGTATGTATTATTTCTTTATGTCCAATTATTTTTTCTCAGGGATATGAAGGACTTGAACTCAATTCACAGATTAACTCCGACCTTTTAAAGCTTGCGCATTGACGTAAACCAATAAGCCCACTTGTAGCAGCAATTTTTAATGCTTTTTTTCTATCGCTTTTCTAATATAAGAATATGATACCTTAATGTGTGTCTCCATATAAACTCGAGCACTCACACACACATGCATTTGTGTATGTGTTTGTGAGAGAAAAAAAAATCAATTTGGGATAATGTGTAGGCTGAGATGCTCTTTGCTATCTGTTGTAAATAGCATGCTCTCCTCCGGATGGGCGCTGTATCGCTCTTGTAATTACACAGGCAGAGACAAGAAGAAGAGAAGAGAGGGATGAAGACAATAGAGGGTGGGGGAAAAACAGAGCAGAAGCTGGAAGGATGGCCTATTGATCTATTAATACAAAAGAGAACAATAAGGGACAAAAAGAGAAGAGAGTCAAAGAGGAATTACAGGAAGCAGGTTTTATGGGGAAGAGGAGGCAAAAAGGGTTGCAAGGACGGGATGATTAAGGAGGAGGAGAGGACAGATGAAAGGCTGAACAGAAGAAGAGGACAGCAGAGGAGTGCCAGCTTGCTGGTACACTCTGCGGGTACTCTCCTCAAAATAACATTGATTACAGACCCTTTTAGTCTGCAATAACTACTAGTTAACTGTGATGCAGAGAGCGGCCCTTCCCCCTTCACTGCCCACACACAGTCCATCCTCAGCCACCGTTGTAGCTGCTGTAACAGCCCCCGACAAACCCGCAAAGCTCTGGTTAAGGTGAAACTATTGAAGTAAACAGTTTTTCATGTGAAATTTGCAAATGGCCTCGTTTGCAAAAGCTCGAGATAAACAAACCTGTGCGTGGGTGTTCTATGTGACTAACTTGGCTTGTCATCCGAATGATTGAAAACGTTTTTGAAATTCATACACAGCAAAGAAATAACACAATTTAAGGTTCCAACGGGTATCTAAACAAGATCAAGACTCTTCAGCGATGCTACCGGCTCTGTGAGGTTCTACTACACCTAACATCAGTAGGATAATATGCTCAGTATGACGATGCTAATGTCTTGATGTTTAACAGGTACAATGTTTGCTATGTAACCTTTTCCTTATTAGCACTAAGTACAGCTGAGGCTAATGTCAAAAAAGCAAAGTATTGGATGATGTTTAAATGTTGGCTTGATGATGGAACTAGAAAAGTTAAGGGATTACCAAAGGTATTACAAATCATCCTGAGGAGCAAATCAACACATAAACAAATGTCATGACAATCCAATAGTTGTAGTGACATTTCACTCAACTCAGCAAATGCGAACCTCTTTCAATCCATCTGGCAGCATATGAGATATTTCAGTCGGAGCCTGACTTGACATCCCTAGATCCACGTCACCAGCGTGGCTATAAGTAACCTCATTTAAAAGGTTCAAAATCACATCTCTCATAATTCTGCCACATAACTGCCTTTAGCCTCTTTAGTTTGGCCGATTACACACAAAGTCTTGATGACTCACCAAAACAACAGACTCCAACATGTGAAACCGTAGTTTCCTGTTTCCAACTGACATTTAACAAAGCTTTATTTTAAATCGCTAACATTGTCGTCCCCTGACCTTAACCGTGTGGTTGTCGACCCTGGTCCTCCAGCACTAACCCCATCAGAGCAGGTGTTTGTGACTAAACTTAACCGACCCTTAACCACAGTGGTGTCAAGTCCTAAAGATGCATTTCCTTTTCAACAGTGATGTGTAACGGTTCTTCTAAACACCAACAACAAACTGGTTCTATGATCTAATTCGGCGCGCCCTTTGCCCTGAAGCCACACCACATGATTATACTGGCAGCAGACAACAGGTGATTGTGACACATTAATTAAAATGAAGGTGATTGCATGATGACACACAGCTGTGTCTTAATTTGTGTCGTCTGGGCTCCCTTCAGTGTAGGCCGATATTCTAACGAAACAGACTTTCTTTCTTTTATTTCTCTCTCTTCTTATTACACTCTCGGTGTGACCGTCTCTGCCCGTTCTTTTGGGTGGACTGTACGTGTTGTTCTCACATTTAACGGTGAGAAACAAGGGTCTTTTTTAAATACCTTGTGATGTAGAGGCGCTTTCATTTTTTTTTTTTCCATCTACTTCATTTCTTTTGTGTGCGATCATGTGTGCGTGGGTGGGTGTCGCTGGAGTTGATGAGCCAGTTGTTTTTCTTCTCGCTCGCTGTGAGCAGTTTTGTTTGGACCGCAGCGAAAGTTAAAGTCTCACTTTCTCTCCCTCCATCTGTCCGTCAGTAACTCAGTCACTTACACAGCACTGTTTGAGGCTGTGCAGCGTAACGTTGACAAATATTAATAGAGTTAAAGGCTTAGCACATATACAGTAAGTATGTGCGTAATGGAAATTGAATTAACGCTACCACTGCTGGGTTAATTATAAACAAAGTCAGTGACACAGAGAGACATGATGGACCAAAGCAGGAAACGTAAGTTTGTAGGCTTTTGGATTTTTATACATAAGACAGTCGTGGAGAGGATGAGTTCAAGTGGAAAGTTAAAAAGGAGGAAAATGAAATGAAGAGGGAATAAAACCGGAAAACTAAAACATCTACAGTACAACAATGATAATGACAGCAGCTGCTCTTATGTACTCAATAACATAACGGTTGTGTAGACATAATGTCTTCAATAAAGAACAGGGGGGAAAAAATGCTTGATACACATTACAAATAGCAGCCTGGTGCTATAGCTGCGGGATCCAGCGTCAAACAGTTACTGGCATACAGATGACATATTTACAGTGTGTGATATAAAAACAGAAAGAAAATGACCATCTGTCTGCCTCTTCCTCCTCCTGTGATTTCTTTATAGCTCTCCTGTCTATCTCAGAGTTTATGTTGATTTATTTAGCGTGTGATTGCTACTGATGCTGGGTTTTTATGATCCATGGGTTTAATATCTAAATTGTTTTTTATCATGGCACAGTCACTGTGGCACCATGGTCTTCAGGTGTGTTCTCCATTCAGCAGTTTGTATTTAAAGCCCCTGAAAAACATGGCTTTACATCTTAATTATTTCTCCTCAATATTGAATATTGTGTTTAAAAACAACATTATTTTATAGACTCAAAAGCCCAACTAATGTGCTTCATCAAGACAGCACAGCACACTTTAAACCAGAAACAAGAGCCGAGAGAAAGTCATAAGAAGCTGATTGTATATATAGTTTTTAAACAGTTTTCAGGAGTTATAGTGAAAGAAAACAGCTGATGTATTACTGTTTTCATTTCTGATTTTAAATGAATTGTATACAGTCGATACTTCTATTCCAGTATGCAAAAATAAATGAAAGGGGAGATATTGTGCACATTTTCAGGTTCATATTTGTGTTTTCTGTTTCCATCAGAACATGTTTACATGCTTTAATATTCAAAAAACACAGTATTTTTCTCATACTGTCTGTCTGAACATACCTGTATTCACCCTTTATCTGAAATGCTCAGTTTTAACACCTGTCTCTTTAAGCGCTCTTCCAGAAAAAGCCCAGTCTGCTGTGATTGGCTTTTACGAGAAAAATATGGTCTACCTTTGCAAAATACCTGCTGAGCTGTGGGTGGAGATACTCAGATGGGGGACGGTGCATTCTAATGAGCCTGCACGTGACACACGAAGGGGAGACACATCTCAATGGCTTGTTGAAACACGTGTTTTCTGATCTTTGCGGCCCACTAAAAACAGACTGGGTTGTCTTATGTCACAGCTCTTGGGTTGGTATATGCACTCCAAACACACCTAAATGCATGTGCACAATTTTTCATGATATGCTGAATCAATTGGTCAGTAAAAAGTCAGTTCATATCATCTTACATTTTTATTATTTTGGTTTTTGGACGTTTTGTGTGACGTTTTTTGTCTGAAATAAGGTTAAAACGACCTTAAAATGAATTAATGTTGAGTAGTTTACAGCAAGAATCTGTAACATTAAAATAAATCAGTGCAGGCGGCCATGTCACAGCCAGTGAATCTGTACTTTGGACTTCCATATAACAAACATGTCTTCTGTTTACTCCTTTATATCGTATTGATAGTGTGAAGTCTGCTCATATCTGCTAACTGCACTACAAATATAAACGTGAAAGTGCAGCATTGAAAGGTAAACACACTAAACATACAGCACGCTACCTGTGTATTTGATGCATCTCCCTTCTATTGTCCTCCTCTCTTTCTCTCCTGTCCTCTCCCCTACTCTCCTTATTTCCTACGTCACTGTGGGACATCAACAGAGGAGGGAGAGCGAAAAAAAAAAGAAATGAGTGAGACTGGAGCCAGACAGCAGCCAGAGGAAGGAGGAAAAAGTTGACGGGCAGGGAGATGGAGATAAACGCAGGAGGAGACACGCATATTGGAAAGGGAGAATGAGGAACTGAGATGGAAACAAACATTAACTTTTAATGCTCTTTATTAGAGAGAGGGGAGGCAGGAGGGAGTGATGGAGGGAGTGATGAAGGGAGGAGGGGCGAGTGAGGAGCAGACAGTGGAGAGAGAGAGAGAGAGGAAGTAGACAGCGAGGGGAGAGAGAATAGGAGAAGAAGGGAGACTGTGAGAAAGGGAGGAGGGGGAGTCAGTCGGGGGAGGGAGGGAGGCAGAGTGGTGGTGTGTCGGGAAGAGGCAAGGATCAATTCACACTGCTGATAATATTCCCTGGGTCAAGTCATGGAACATGACGGTGAGTTTTTCCTCTCAAATAATCAGCTGGATCTTTTTCTTTCTGCATGCGTTGACTTTCTGTGTGTGTTTAATGCAACACACGGCATTATGGACACAGAGACATTATTTCCACCACTTGCTCTTCACTTCCCACACTGTCCTTATTGGTTTGTCACCTGTTAGCTGGCGATTGCTTTAGGTGTACACACACACACACACACTATAAACCCTCAGCCTGTATTATGTGAGTTGTGAAGCAGCCTGCCTACCGTGTTGAATTTGAAGTTAGCTTCATAAAGTCCACTAGTTCAAATAAAAAGGGAGCATTTAAGCGTCAGTCAGTGTTGCTGTAGCTTTGACTGTATGCAAAATGAGTATCTGACTTGAGATCATTTGTTTGTCGGGTTGCTTCTTCGCCTTAAATCATGAATCTGAAATAAATCTGTTCCATATATCAATGACAACAACAACAACAGGGTCATGCATAATGTACAGGAACACTACTTTAAAGGCACTATAGTAATAACACTGTGTGCAATATTAATAAGAAGCTAATGCTGCAAGTAGAACACTTAATAACCTTAAGGTTGGCTATATCTTCACTTAACCAGGCTGCTGGTGTGCCGTGAGGGCCAGTTTTGCTGCTGATATGATGATGAACACTTACGCGTAACTTTAAAAGCAATTTGTTTTTGTTGTAAGTCAGCCCCACAGTTGCGTTATAACATTGTAGTTTCTTATATGATAAAGAAAAAGCAATGGCAGTGAGTTTATTGTTAATATTTCTGTAGAGGAAAGAAAAGGCCGATTCCAGGACGGCTTAACTGGTCGCCATCTTGGGTGCATGAGACTATTCGACTAAATGACAATGATACGTTGGTGCATTGATTGGTGTCGTACTCCGCTGGAGGAGGCGGGCTATATCGGGCCTATGTTATCTAATATAGTTTAATTACAGTTTGCAGAGGTTGTCACATCACAGCTTCTATTTCTTATTAAAGAAAGACAGAAATGTAAAGCAGAGATAATGTTTGGATTCCAGTTGTTGTTGTTATTCTCTGTTGTTGTTGTCTTGGGTAAGTTTTACAGCAATAAATCCACTTTAATCCGCGCTCCTTTGTGTGTGTGTGTGTGTGTGTGTGTGTGGGTGGGTGTGTTTGTCTGTCGTCCGGGAGCTGAATGGTTACATGACTAATTATTGCTGTTGTGTGTTTGTGAAACAGCATTTTGCAAGGCAAAGCAGCATCTGTGAGGGTGCACACTTGCATATGCCTGTGCTGTGATTGTGTGTGTGTGTGTGTGTGTGTGTGTGTGTGTGTGTGTGTGTGTGTGTGTGTGTGTGTGTGTGTGTGTGTGTGTGTGTGTGTGTGTGTGGTTGATCATAATACTCTTCACTCTATTTTCTCAGCTCACTGTTGATCGTGGCACATTTTGTGTGAGTGTGTGTTCAGTAGACAATGTATTTGCATGTGGATATTTGACTTAAGTTATTTAGGCACTTTTGAGAAGTTTGCCTTCAGGGATCCCATTAGGTTTAGATAACGAAACCAACTTGGTTAGGTTGAGGAACATATCATGGTTTGGGTCAAACACTTCCGGCAGAAAACTCTGAAGGCAAACTTTTCCCATGTGCTTTATTTACAATTGCAGTCTGCAACACTGGACACCTTTTGTCATGAATACAGTCCTCAACTCTCTGCACAACCACCTCCCGGGCGACTGAATTCACCCTAAAAGGAAAATAAAGGATACACCTAACTTGAGCTGGAGGAACAAATACTGTGTCAGTTTGTCACTGCATTTGACAGATATGTCATTTGATCTCTCTCACACATCTAATTTCATGTGAGACTTGCGCTGGTGCAACAACATACTTCTGGCTTAGCACATGGATCTCCTTGTTTGACATGGTAGGTCTGTATGACTCACTCAGATATCCTCATGTGAATATATTGATTTACTGAAATGGCTAAATGGCATGTTGTATCATTTTATCTCGGATGGTAAATGGTGGTTCTTGTTTACAGTTGTAAACATGGGATGAATGTGTGAAAAACCTGCTGCCTCAGACCTCTTGGGCCACAGACCTCAGTCAGTAAAAGCTTGCCGGACGTTTCCCAAAGCAGCAGCAACACTATCAACCAGCGGTGGTCCACTTTAAAAGCCATGTTGAGTCTCCGTAAGAGTCACAATGTCCTGACTAACAGCCACACGTCGCAGCCAGGCAAACTTCACTGGCGTTCATAGCTGTTTTTCCGATGTGACTCCAGTGTATCCTGACAGATAAATCTGTATAGATGGATTTAGACTGATGTTTGTTTACACTCCCCGCTCACTGTCCTCTTATGGCCTCGAGTCACACGCTTCTAAAGCAGAGCCGTGGCTTATTTATAATAAAATAGTGTCTGTGATCTGATGTTGCGATTATATTTTCTCTCTGCTGCGGCCATTATTCTTTGGTTATTATTAAAGACCCCACACTACAGTATCAATCCTTCATCCATCTCTTTCTGTCCCTGTCTCTTTCGCTGTCTCTCTGGAGCTCGCTTTATCTTCAGCCCTCTGGCTGCCTGTCTGGCAGGATGTCAACTATTGATTCATACAGGCAACATTTTAGCAATGATGGCGGCTTATGGGTTGTGCCAAACAGAATGCAACAAACAGGAGATCAGGTTTCAGACGAGCTGGCTGGCATACATGAAGAGGGAGAGAAATGACAGTAGCCACCACTGTATCGCTGCAACCAAAGACTGTACAGTTAATGGTATAAGGTAAAAAACAGTGTAGATTACTTTAGATTATTATCAGCAGCCACAAGCATTGTAATTCCTGCGCACAGATGAGTCAGTCAGGGATTCATATTTGGTGGCTGCACTGCAAAAACAGGAAGACCTAAAATGTCACAGTTAAAGGCCCAGAAAACTTACAAATCTTACGTATTTATCTATAACATTCAATATTTATGACTTAATAAGCAGCAAGTCTTCTTCTGCAATGGCTTAATGAGATCCAACTGGAGTATTGGCACCACCAACTGTTTTGTTGTTTGTATAAAAGTAAGGTATGGAAATGAGCATTAATTCGCATTTTCTCTTGCAGATTTTGGTAGGAAAGATGTTTTCAGTAATAAAGAAAGTTCATAATGCTGGAGCAAAATCAAATTACATGAAACCACCACACTGACAGAGTACATAAAGCATAATCAGTGCCTTTTATAGATCATTAACAATCCCAACAATGAAAATCCCATGTATTTGACAGACTGTAATCTGGACGAATGAAGCTTCACAGTGCTACTATATGATGATATTTCACTGGTTGTGTACTGAGACCATTTAAGAACAAAGAAGTAGTTCCTCTCTTGTATACCAGAGCCTGGTCCTTGCTGAGTCACACTTGACTGTTATGACAGTTTGGTACAGACTGTTGTGGTACTGAGATGTCCTCAACCCTTCAAAAGGTTAGCGACTCCCCGGTGTAACTTCACACACTTAAACCAGTTTGGATTCATGCACGTAAGGGAAATGTGCAACCGTACGATAGGCAACTTGTTATGAAAGTGCTCCTTTCTTTTTTAGACAATCGCTGAACGGTCATGAATGCAAAAAAACACTTTTGCAAATTGGCCCCAAATGACAATGACACACATACATGCGCGTAGATCCTCTGTCCTTTTGGCTTTGACAATACTATGAGCCTGGCAGTGCCTCAGTTTAATGAATACATCAAGGGGACGGGAGAGAGTAGCACTTAAACAATTATTACCCCCTTGTTCCGCTGAGGCTACTACTTAATATTTGATGACTCCTTTCCTTTCTTCTGGCCCTCCTCCTCCTCCTCCTCCTCCTCCTCCTCTCCTGTCTTTACTTCTGCTGTTCCGGTCATTGAAGAGGTCAGCCCTCCTCAGTTGATCTCTGTTATTTAGTGTCAGGACGAACAGGACTCGGCTTCTAAAAAGTGTCACTTTGACAAACAAAATCCAATACTTAAAGCGGGTGTCCTCTTGACTTTGAGTATTTCCCCAAAGATCTCCATTTTGGATATTGTAATTCTTGCACAGATTTACAGTAAAAGCATCAGATTGATCTAAACTCAATCCAGAGGGAGCTTTTCTCTGACTTTTGTTTGATCAGTAATTGAAACAGAGGAATTAGGAGATTGAAGCAGTAGTAGCCAGAAGGGTCAATAGTAAGTTTGTGACCAGAAGTTCCCAAAGAAAAAATACGATATCTTTATCTTTGGGTTTTCTGTTGAAAGGCTTTGACTTTCTTGACCCCTCTCTCTCTCTGTACATCTCTTTCACACGTTCATTTAACACACGTTCAACACAGACAGAAAATAAAAGGAGATGAGACTAAAATGTTGTTAACAACACAATGGGGTCTTGTCTATACCCTACAATTTGCGAAACTCTGGCGAAATGGGGAAAGTTTGACATTGAACTTGAATGGTTAAAGTTTGGATAGGTGGTCGAAAGCGAATGTTTTAGCAATTTGTTTCTAGAAAGCGACCACACCTGCAGCAGATGAAACCGAACACATACAACATACAATACAAATATGCGAAAAAAAAACCATTAGGCTGACATAAAACTCAATGAAAGCATATCATTAAACTTGAAGCACATCCAACTGAATCATCAATCAACCATTGAGAATTTAGCAACTCGATGGCATGAAAGACAAAATAATGTCTCACCTTGTTAGACCTGGTGATCTGATTCTCAACGCCACAGTATTTTCCACTGCCCTTTAACACACGTGTAGCCTCCATCACATTCAGTACGCGTCAATGCTACCTCAAGTTAATGACATTACCTCCCATTCAATACTAATGCAGTCACTTTCCTCCTGTGAACTTTACTCAGAACTTCCATCCTCCACCTCGTCACTGACTTCCATCTCATTTGCTAACAACAGTCCTGTAAGACTGCGGCCGTCATGGATGTGAAGCATTTGCAAAGGCTCTCAAGCTGCTGTCAGATATCGTGATTCCAGTACATTAGCCTGTGCTCGAGGTATTTATATTTAATGATGTCAGTGTCAGGTGTAGGACTTTGTGAATCACTTCAAGATGAGAAGATTTGAATCAGCCAATCTATTGATGAGCAGATGAGCCAGGTGAATATATTGCGTAAGAGCTGGTGAATGAGAATGTGCAAGTACTTTACCAACTTTGGTCTGCACACACTGCTGCAGGACTCAAATGCACTGCTTCGTTTTGATCTCCCTCATTTTCCTCCTGTGAATTTCCCAAATTGGTTTTGTTTAGAGTTCGCTTGTGGTTTTATTTGTCCTGCTGCAGCAATCCATAGCAAGAATGTTCTCTCGCACTGTATGTGATTATTTACACGCCAACTCTGTTTGTGGCTTCTTACGCTTTAATGACTGAGGGGAGAAACGGAGGGGTGTCCAACAGAGACATGGAGAAGCAAAGAGTTAATAGAAAATCATCTTTAGTCGCTTGAGTTGTGTTGAAACGCTAGATGGCAGTCTTGTCCTTACATTGTGTGTGTGTGTGTGTGTGTGTGTGTGTTTTACCTTTCTTGTGGGGACATACGTCTGTCACAGTCACATTGTGGGGACTGGCCTTCCTTTTGAGGACAAAATTCAAGTCCCAATATGTAAATCATTACATTTATGTGTGATGACATGATTTAAGGTAAGGTTGGGTTAAGCTTAAGGTTAAGGTTAAGGTGGGTTAGGTCTAAGTTATGGTTTGAGGAAGGGTAACTCCTCAGGAAATGAATGCAAGTCAATGAAATGTCCCCAGAATGAAAACCCAACTGCGTGTGTATAAGTGTGTGTGTGTGTTTGTGCATTGATGTCTGACCGCCCCAATTTAGTCAAGCTGGGTTCTGAAGGACCTCAACTGGCAATATTTTAAAGCCTATTGTTTTCTGTCTATGAAGCTACAGTTACCACAGTGGCACTGAAACTAAAACAAATACATTTCTTCTTAATTTCTCTCTTCGTCTTCTTCATTTCCCTCTTCTTCTTCTTCTTCTTCTTCTTCTTCTTCTTCTTCTTCTTCTTCTTCTTCTTCTTCTTCTTCTTCTTCTTCTTCTTCTTCTTCTTCTTCTTCTTCTTCTTCTTCTTCTTCTTTACCCATAAAAAGGTTTTGGGACATTACATCAAAGAATCACGTGACAATACAAAAAAAGGTCACATAGATATAGGGTTTGAAAAGAGAAATGAAATATAAAGTATCCTTCAGCAAAACATGGATCAGGAATTTAAAAAAAGCTGCTTTCATTGGTCGTGTATATGATAATTAACTATCTTTAGGCAATTTGACGTCAAATTTCACCTTGTACTGAAAATATATCAACCAAACGATTAATTGACTAAATATTGAATTGTTTCAGCATTACGTCATACCTTTTTACTAACAACCATCATCTCACCATCCCTTCGTATCTGTCCCAGCTTGAAGGGATGAGGATTGAGGTCTATTTGTGTATATATTTGATATCCAGACATTTGCAGGTCTGCACCACAAGCTGTACAAACTTATATTTGCTCTTTAAAAGCTAAAGCTCTTTAAATTAATTTGTAAAGGTGAAAGAAAGTATACTCACATCCTCAGCTAATGTATAAGTACCAATATAACAATGTAAAAATCCTACTTAAAATACAGGAGTTATCAGCAAAACGTATGTATTGTTTTCTGAAAAATCTCTGCTGTCACTGATATGTTATACCAACAGTTAGACAAAGTGACACTGAAACCAAAAGGTTCCTCTTTCATTCTTTCTTTTCAGTTCCTTAAAATGGCATTACTATATCTTAGATTGCATATCCTCAAACATCAATGTGCAAGCAGCCCTTTAACTTTGTTGCTGGCTGAAACGGAGCTACTTTATCCACTTTATTTATAGTTAGGTCATTTCGTCCGGTGGTTTCTAACCCAGGGTTCAGTCACCATATACATTTTGAGGGGTCGTGAGATGATTAATGGGAGAAGCAAAGAAGAAAAAACAAAGCTCTGCTCCAACAATTATTTTAAATATTCTCTTATCTTTGCTTTTTTTAAATATAAATAATGGCCGATTTGACCTTTTATGGGGCCTCAAACTGTTATTTAAATGAAACCATCTGAGAAGTTTAAAGAGGTTAATCACTCTGGGTTTGTTATATATATATATATATATATATATATATGAAACCTGGCAAAGTTCACACAGTTCAGCTTTTGTAAGGGGTCACAAGCCAAATGGTTTAATTTCATAGCATCGTCATATTGATTTGATATGTCAACAATTTGTCAAATAAAAGAACAATATCTCCCTTTTGCAGAGTAGAAGTAAAAAGTAGCTCATCAAACTTGTACTTTTGAATGCTGCACTTTTACTTATTTTTACATAGTTGTATTGAATATTGTAAAACTTTCCTCCATCACAGTGTAAACTAGTGGCTGAAGGTGTCGGACCTCTTCACTCTTTGACCCCAGCAGCGCCTCTAATCCGCAGCGAGGAATGAGAGGCATTCTTCAGCTGCTCGCAGGAGGAGGAGGAGGAGGAGGAGGAAGGAGGGGAAGTTACGACGTAGTAGCGGCTCTCAGTCAGTCAGTGAACCAAGTTTCCAGCGACTCAGCCATCATGGTCTGAAACTTTGCTTTTTTTTTAAAAAATGAACTCACTCGGCGGCCGCGGAGGGGATTTAAGCGGCGATACAAGCCCCTGACCTGGGTGTGTTTCTTTTGGAGGAGGTGGGTGTGGTGGTGTCGGTCCGGAGAAGCTGAATATGGGTCAGACCGCTGTGTCTGCTGTGTCTCAGCCTGCGAGCGGTGAGTGTGTGTGCACATAATGTAACGTTACGTGCCTCCCTGTTGTCTCACGCGCGCACACACGCACACACACACACACACGCGCGCATTCCGCTATCTTTACTCAGGGTGTTTGCTCATTTCTGCTCCTCTTGCTTTGCAACATTTCTGTCGGATAATTCACGGAAACCTCCACACGGTTCCAACACACAAACAACGCGCTAAACGGGGTTGGTGCTAATAGGAAGTTAGCTCCTTGAGACGCGCTCGCATCCTCTCGGTTTCTAGTTGTGTTGGGCAACGCTGGTTGCGTTGGTTGCGTTGCCCAACCTGTTGGTGAAGCGGACTTCACTGTGAGAGGGCGGGCTGTTGTGCAACCGGAGAGTTGCATCGCTGCCGCCGCTGGATAATGAAGTGCTCTGTTTAGTTAATATGACTTTATGTGTTTAGCAACCGGTTTGAAGAGCTCGGTTTGTTTTCCTACTAGAGCCCAGAGATCTCTCCGAGGGCTCAGTGCAATCCAGGTGGACTTACATTTAATTCATAGTATGGACCTTATTATCAAAAATAAGTCTTCAAGTGAGTCATTGTTCAGGCTTCACAAGAAACACCAGGGCTACAGCTAATGGTTATTTTCATGTTTTATTAACTAATTGTGTGTTTGGTCTATTCAAATGTAACCCTTATCAAATTGCCTTTTCTTGTCCAGCCAACACTTAAAAAAAACGGCCAAATGTTCAGTATAAAATGACACTTGAAGGGCTGGGACCACACACTTGTTTCCTGAAAAATTACATAAAAGTTCAGTTTATTGTCACATGACAGAAAGGAAAAGCAGCAAGCCCTCACTTGTACCATGAAATGTCTAATTATTTATTTGTTGATCTCTATTTTGGATATTCCTTCCATGTTTTACTCATAACACTCCCAAAACAAAACAAACCACTTCAACAAAAGACTGTTACATCCTTTTTTTAATATATTCATCTCAGTTCCTGTGACCGACGGCCATGCAGGTTTCATTCTCACTGCCGATGTCGAGGGCTGTTTCACACCCGCAGTACAAAGTGAATGCCACTGACTGCAATTGTCCACCTGACGCAAAAGAAAACCACCAATTCAATAAGCATCACATGAATATGAATCACTGTATATTAGTTTGAGAGATTGTCGGAGGTAAAACCAACACGAGTCGGCTCCAATACGCCTCGGCTTAGATTCTCCAGGTCCCAGAGAGATTTACACTATTATTCCACAAGATTTCCCCTAATTTTGGTGTTTTGATGATGGTGGTAGGGAGGGCGGTCTAAAGTGTGGCTCCAAAATCTCAGGTGGGTTGAGACCTGATATCTGATTGCAATCATAATTCTGCTCCGTTGCCGTTCTTCCTTAAACAAAGTGAGTTGCCCGGTTGTCGTATACATGAAAAGGTCGTCCAGCCTGTACCTGAAGATAAACCACTGGACGGATGCATCATGATCTTGAAGCGCAGAGTCACTTAAAGCCTCAAAAGATCAAATATGAGACTACATTAGCACAGGAGTGTGTGAGAACGTGCTGTACCTCCACACTTACAAATAGTCTTTTTCCTTTGTCCACCGGAGTCCTTTGTCTGTCCGTGAGCCATAAAAGTAAACATTTCCCATTTGCTCACATGTTTTATGGGAACGCTTTAAGGCAGCGAGGCACAGGAAGAGACAAAGGACTCCGGATGAAAACGAAACTGGACCTTTTTTATGACGCTGTCAGCATTTAAAAGTAAAGACTCAGACTGTTTTGTAGCACACTTAAGCCAACATGCATAGGGTCCTGAGGCCATAATAGTGATCTATATAGGCTCAGCGGTATGCGTTACATTATGATGCTGTGCTGTGCTTTTAAATGCTGAATCTACAGTACTAATAGCAGGAGGGGGAAATGATCTGTCAGGGTCTTATTGAAAGATCATTAATATAAAACTGATAACCTCTCGGCCTTAATGAGTTATGACTGTGCGTTAAAACGCTGGGAAGCTGCAGTCTCTCCTCTTTGATTAATTTTGGGTCTGTTACGCCTGACTTTAATCCAGCAGGCCCTCTGAGTGTCATGAGTTTAACAGGCCTGTGCTTCTCTGGCCTACAATGGAGAAAAGTTTGGAAGAAATGACCCAAGTGTTGAAACATCAGCTAATGCCCAGCGTCGCCCCTCCCTCCTCCAACACCTCCTTTTTTTTGCCATATTTTCGTCTTCTTTCCCTGCAAATTTCTGCCTCCTCCTCCTCCTCCTCCTCCTCTGCCTTCCCACATTTTCTTTTTGCCCCACCTCTCCCCTTCTCTCTCCCCGTCTTCTCTTCTGTCTCTCTTTGCCTCTTTCTCCCTCTTCGTCCGTTCGTGACGTCCCCGGTGACTTGCAGCGAAGGAAGGAAGCCTCTCCCTTTTCCCCCCCTCCTCTTCCTCCTCAACACATGTTCCTGCCATAACGTCTAAAACAAAAACAAAAACCGCTGGCTGTCACAGCCCAGCTCTTAAACAGTGACAGGAATGGGAGACACACGGTTATACTCAACTGATGAAGTCAATACAAGTCGGACAAACATATGGGAGGAGTCTGTTGTGCTGTAAGAACACAGAAAAGTAACCAAACAAAGGTTTCGGGTGAGAGGAGATCCACCAACAAACAACTTCTGCTGCTCGAGCTTTAATGCATGGGGGCCACACGGGGCCCAGGTGTGTCCAATGCCACTGATTAGTCCTCAATCAGGTCTGCAGCCCTGGAGAAAGACAACGCAGACAGAGGGGCGCTCACACTGGCTTTGTTACAAAACATCGCCACTTTAACCGTAACATTACTTTTATTTATTGGTTTTACAGTTATTTATCTGATGCTAAACAGCTCACTGGCCCCTGCGTGATTACTTCATTGAGGAGTCTGTCGTGTTGTGTTTCTGATTATCTCGCTCATTCCCACAGCTGCTTTATATCCAAACCCTGACTCACCCCTTCAGCGTGACATCGCGAGTCATCCGTACCGAAGTTAAAAAAAAGGCCTCCCTGTGAAATCCAGTGTGGAATCACCGCGGAGTCGAGTCAGCAGCGGCTGTAACGTGTAATAACGTCCCTGAGTTGACCTGAGGTGGATTGGAGCCACGATGCTGTGATTTTAAAAGCTGCAGTCGGTATCATTTTTGCTTTGTCTTGGCCGGATCCGTCTTGCCTGAAATGCTGTAAAAGATTGTTTGCAGTTGTTGTGCGTAATGAATGGACTTTAATTTTCATAACAGACTCACGTTTGCGTAATCCTAACTGTAGTATTCTGCTGACAGTTGATGTCTATTCATGCTGTGGTCAAGGTTTGACTTCGGGAAAGATCAGGGTTAAAATAAGTACTTAGCAAGGTGAGGGAACCTTTGTCGTCATTGTTACAATAAGATTAGAGAACGTTTGAGGGCATCCTCGCTCAAAAATAACGTCACCTGACTTCCTCCTTTGCTCTGAATGTGCGAGTTGTGTCACATTTTGGGGAACTTCCTGAAACGACTAATGCTGCCGTTGTTGTGGTGACAGCTTTGTTTCGTGGGGGTCTAGAGCAGTGGGTCCCAAAGAACAGAAGTAATACAGGCACATTCTCAATTGTATTGATCTCAAACAATTCATTTGATTAGGTATGCCACTTGGCATTTTCTTAATTTTCTTTAAAAATAACAAATGTCTTTTGAGTTGTGTAAGTGTACATTTGAATAACGGGATGATTTAGTGTCAAGTTGCTCTCCATTGAGATTTCTTTGAAGATTAACACAGAACTGTAGGCGTATGAAAATATCAATTTCCTGTGTTGCAACGTGACGCGTATCAGTTTCAGATCTCAAAAATGTGATCCGTCTGGATCCTGGCTTCAACCGCTCCAATAAACAAAATCAGGATTTGTTTAGAAAATAAAGAAGCACATGTCTGTTGATGAAGATGACTTTCTGCAAAAGACTGTCAGTTCACGATCTATTTTCTCTTCTCTATTCTCTGAGTCAACATTCATCTTTCTATTTCTCTTTTCCTTTCTCTTCTTTCTCTCTGCGAGTAATACGTCTGTCCATCGTCCATGTTCGGTTCCCACTAGAGGTTTAATCGGTGGACTAATGGTGATGATAATCTCTGTTACTGATTTTCCCATCATTAGCTGCACAAAGCAGCTGCTGAAATGCACCCATTGTTGCGATTTGATATCAACACAGGAACAGGAAATGAGTGTGTGTGTGTGTGTGTGTGTGTGTGTGTGTGTGTGTGTGTGTGTGTGTGTGTGTGTGGCTGTATACGTGTGTGTGCGAGAGGGAGAGTTAAATTGGTGTCTGGGGAGAGCGTGTACTGGCCTCTGCACTGCACTTTTCCATGTCTTTGCTCGTGGTTTTTGTGCTTTTAATTGCCCTGTTTGTGAATGTAAATGTTGTTTTGCTACGTCCCTCAACAGTCGGGGTCGTAAAGTGAGCACAATCCTGCTGAGAGCAGTCAAACCGGCATACTTGTATGTCATGCTGTCATTCAACATGCTGCAGTGTTGCTTTTACATTATTGGGCTGCACAATTTATCAACATTTTATTCATTAAAATCAATTGCAATTGTAATATGGCCGACTGCAATTTTCAAATGGCAGGAGGAGCAATTATTGTTGAAGGCGAAAATAGCGTTTTAAATGAAATATTGTGCTGCACAGATGTCCTGGCCTTACACTTCATATTCTACAGACTTAAGAAATACGTGTTTGGTTCACATCCTGGCAAAAATCTCACCTTAATCATTTGAATATTATTTTGAATGAAAATGAAAATAATGATGTATTAATTGCCGCAAATCTTATCGAATTTGCAATCGGTCAAAAATAATCGCAATGAGATATTTTTTCTAAATTGTTCAGCCCTACTTTATAATTTAGGCTGATTAACATTTGTTTCTTGATGACATAACTCTCCTGCAGACGGCCACATACCTGAAGCCGCACCTTCACATTTGTTGTAATATAGGCTGCTCTGCATTAATCTCCCATCACCAGTAAGCTGCATCCAGAGACGGTTTATTCTGATCACTTTCAGCCATCAGTGAGGCGAACTGAGCACCAGATGACCAACAACATCTGGCATCAGCAGTCTGTCGGCGCTGCTGAGAGCCAACCAATTAACAGGCTGTAGATTGTTTTCTATTGACCTGAAGACCAGGATACGGATTAGCTCCATCAGATGAGAAAATATTACAGACAAGTTCAAAAAATGTGTTTTTCCATTTCCTGGACTTCAACCGCATTCTTTTGATTTACCTCTCAAACGCTGGCTTTGTGCTGTTGGGCAACAGCAATGATTCTTTCTAAATGTTGCCGAGTGTGTTTTCAGTTGTTTTTCTGCTGACCATTTTGCTGCATAAGCCTCTTAAAGGGATTTGAGAAAACTCTGCACTGTTGCCTTTTCAAACAACCCTCGTTATGGTTCTGTCAGTTATTGAGGACACGAGCTGAAAGCAGCTGGTCTTTGCATCTTTACCCATCAGCAGCAAACATCTGATTCAGTCTCATTTCTCTATGTGCTCCCATTTCTTAACAGCCAAAGGTTAAATCCCTCCTACCATCTCGCTCTCCGATATTGTCATGGATAATAAAAATGTGTTTGTTGAAGAGATGAGTAGATAATAACACGCAAACAAACACCATATCCTCGACATTTATGTTATTGTTCTAACAGGCGGAATGATTTAATTTTCCTCCAGTATTTTAATTAAATGCACAGTACTTGTTCAAACTTAATTAAAGCGTGAGCACAAACGCAAGAGACATAAGGATCCAGTCAGTGCAGTGTGGTACAGTAGAAACTGTCACGACTGCTAAACCCACAGGGAAATAACATGACTCAAAGGCAGGACCCAGAGGCGCAGTAAGACGGTCTTTACTAATCAAACAGGTTCGGTACACAAGAGATCCGTCGGATAATCGGGCAAACAAAGCAGGCAAGGACGAGGCAAACACGAAGTCTATAATAACAGGCAGAGAGATCAGAAAAAAAACAGGAACACTGGGGGGGGAACAAAGACGAACCGGCACAGAGACTGGGAAACACACAGACCAAATACACAGAGGAGGGGAGGATGATCAGGCACAGGTGAATCCAATCGGAGGGCGGGGGAGACAATCACATGGGCGGGAAAATACACAAGGGCAGGAAGAGAAGTATCTGAAACGAGAGGAGAGGAGAGTAATGCAGAATAAGCAGAAATAAAATAAAAAAATATCTCTGGTTCCGCTGCTGTCCAACAATGCCATTGTGTAATGCTAAATCAGTGGAGTACTTTTTTTTTTTTTTTTTTTTTAACAAATGAAATACCCTAAAACAACTGCTAACATGTAAACTCTCCCTAACTGTCCTGATCAGACTCAAACTTCAGCTCCTAGCTGCTACAATAACTTGACGTTCCTTTGAGGGAATTCATTTAGTAATTTGAAGGTACAAATTATGATGTTCAGGGAAAAATGACCGAAAGTGTGTTAGCAGAGATAATAACCTTTTGACCCCTGCTGGGCTCCCTAGAGCAAGTCAGCAGAACTGAAAAAACAAAAACCTTCCTCTCCTTGAATCTGAGGAATCACACAGCACCTCTCTTTCCTCTGTAAGGGTCCGGTATGATGCGCACACACACACACACACACACACATACATAAACACACACACACACACACCATCTGCACGCTGCCTGAAGTCTTCCAGAGGGTTCACAGGACTTCTTATCTTTCAACAGGAAGAGGAGGACTTGTGGAAGGACAGGGATCTAACCATGACACACACACACACACACACACACACACACACACACACACACTGCAAGTACTGTACGAATATAGAGTTAGGAACGATATTCCTGCTCAGCTGTTGAACACTGAGAGAAACAAGATATTAATGCAGAAATGGTCCATGACAATAGTAAAAAAAAGAAGCAACTAAAAACATTTGAGTCCAACAAAAGAGGCGTCTTTACCGATGCAGATTGTTTCAGTTGAGTTTTTTTTAACGGGCATAAATAGATAAATCTTTACAGTAAAAAAAAAAAGTCAGAAAAATGATTGTACTTATTGTATCTTGTTGTTCGGTAACCACTTCAGTACAGTACATTTTAGACACGTAGGGACTTAAGTTGCAATGTGCCCTTGTAACATTTTAATGTGGGCAAGATATCCAATGTGTCATGAGTTAGCGTGTGATTTCATCCACATCCTTTATTTCATACCACAACAGGGATCATAATGAAACTAGTCGGTGTTTTGCAACAGGAACAAGAGAAAAGAAGACTTTGTTTGCTTGAAGTTAATCTGGATCTAGTGTTCCCGAACACATTCAAGTCCAGCATTACCCGTGAACAGATCACATTATAGTTAGTTTGAATGACGTGATGTATTATCTCAATGCGTCGCATAAAGCTTCACCTGGTGCATGTAGAGAACTGTGGTGCACGCTTGTGTTTGTTTCATGGTGCTGATGTTCTGTTTTTGTATTTCTGCACGTGTGTCTTGTAGTTGATGGGTTGGAGAAATCATCATCGCTGGCCAGCTGTGACGTGGTGGTGGACAGCGCCACCAATACCCAGAATGCCCCTCCAACACGGCAGCAACGAGGCAAGCTGTCGTCAATAGGGAAACTGTTCAAACCCTGGAAGTGGAGGAAGAAGAAGACCAGCGACAAGTTCCAGGATCTCTCCAAAGGTAGGACGTCGTGTGTGTGTGTGTGTGTGTGTGTGTTGAGTGAGGATTCGCTCTCATCAGTCAAGTGTATACAACGTCATGTCTTGCATTTTTGGACTTGTGCTGAACATTAATTGTGAACAGGAGCAATGATGCTCCCAGAGGAGCTTTAAAAGGAAAAGAGTGAACGGGTTTGTTTGTAGCTCTCACTGATTCATTCCTGACGTGTTGGCTGGGAAATAAAAAGGGACAGAAGTGAACACCAAAAGCTCTTTTTTTTTTCTTCATGGCTGCCAGGTCTATGTACATATTAAAATACGTGAACCCAGTTATTTAAACCATTTACTTGGAAGTGAAAACAAACATGGACATTGAAATTGAAATCCAACGTTGTTTTGGAGCCGCAATTGTCTGGCTTGTTCAGTCGAGTGTACAAAACCTCGCTTTCTAGTGAAAACAGCAGCAGTTGTGACTTAGTTCCTCATCTCTGACTCTATATACGTGGCGCTGACGCGTGCCATTTAGCAAAAAGAAGAGGAAAGTGGCTGTTGTGCAATGCGTTTGTAGAATTCTGTGTAAATCGTTTGCTGCAGCTAAAAAGACAAGATGAAGGCCTTCATCTTATTGATCTTTCAGTTCTGGAGAGAAAAATCTCCACCAGACAAACGAGGGAGGAGCTCATCAAGAAAGGAGTTCTCATCCTTGACCAAGGTCTGTCTGATCATTCTTTCACATGTTTCTTCATCATTTACACTTGGAATTTCAGCTCCTTCAAACGGGACGACATTTGCCTGTTGCCAGTGAAAGCAAAACCCAAAAGTCTGACCTCTGCTTCCGAGCAACTGAACACCTCTGGAAAGCAGAGGATTTCGTTACGCTGGTAACGATTGTTTATCTCCTTTTAGATGAAACGATCAGCAGTGAGAATCTGAATGGGCACGCCACATCTAGTGTGACATCAGAGGAGGTCAAAGTTGACATTGAGTCTCCAGAAACGGCGCTGGAGGAGCAGGCCACCGGGCTCGACAGCACCGAGGACAAAACAGGTAACTTTTGGATGAGTCACTGCATCTAACATGAGCTTTTGTCACACCAGGGCTAGTTGGTGTCCTTAACTTTCTGATCTCTGTACTAGTTGACACTTCAGCCCTGGAATAGGAGTTTCTCACTTGTATAGTATAGCTGAAATGATAATTAACTGTATTGAGGCGTTTGTCTTGTTCTTGAAGTGGCTAATTGTTACTGTTAAGCTCAATTATCACAGTGACAACACTTTGGATTGAGTGTAAATTATACAATTTGAAAGCCACAAAAGAAATAATGAGATTGGCACATACAATTGTGCCAAATATGTGTACGTGAGACAATTGTACACATAGAAGAAAAAAAAAAAACAAGAACAGAAGAGGTTCTTTCTCTCCAGTTTCATCATGAATAACCATGATTTGTTTTACGCTTCAAGCAGAAAGAAATATTTTATGGTCCAAGTGTCAAATGTTTTTCTTGGAAAGTGGAGATATTCTGTATCCACAGTGGTATCAATGTGTCCAGTAGAGAACAAAGATAATGATTTATATGCTGGAACTAACACAGCTTCTTTTAGATGCGTGTTGCTTTGAAGTATTTTTCCTCTCGGTCATTTGTACCGGCTGCAGTTTTCTGGCTGACATCAAATCCTCTGTGGGATCTCTGACGGGGTCTAATGTGTTCAGATAGATATCCCCGTTGTACCGGCCTGAACAGAGCAGCAGCCGCCTCCTAATGCCTCCCTCGGCCTCAGGAGACCGGCCGCCGTTCTTCTGTCTGATGCTGCCTAAGTGTTGTGCTGTTCTCATCTCAACCCTGTTAGCATTGAACTTAGAGCCATTTGTTCGTTCATTTGTCAATAATCAGAGAGGCACACGCAACAAACAAATACAGCAGCAGAACACACATGCCTTCACATCGGAGGATGGGGAAGGTTAATGGGTTTTTTAATCCTTCATATCCCAAGCCTTATACATCATTCATGTTGATCCAATCTAAATAAAACCTGCCCGAGACGAACAGATCGAACGTCGTCTCTCATCAGCAGCATCTCTGTCCAACTCACCTCTTATCTATCAGTATCTCTTTCTTTGCTTTTCTCTCATGTCCACTTTGTGCATCTGTGTTTGCACAAATGTGCATCTGCTCAGAAAGGTGCGACACTAAGCCGCTCGCCCGGGCAAAGCAGGTGCGACCCCGGGACGTTCAAGCTAAAAAACAGCAGAGCCCCACTCTGCCCTCCTCTTCCAAACCGGCGGCCGGCACTGCAGCCACAACTAAGCAAAGGGACGGCGCTTCGGGGGCTAAAAAGACTGCCAAAACCACAGGCAAGACAGGCTCATCCACTCAAGCTAAAGCTAGCCCACGGAGCACTAACAACACTAGTCGCGGGATTGGTAAGTTCAGCTAGTTGGGACTGAAGCCAGTTTGCCTGTCAGTGCTCTCAGTGTTCCTGCCTGCCTCCCTGCATGGAAAATGTGCTTGCATCCTTGTTTGAAGGGAATGAAGACTCGCTATGAAGCTGTCTGCACCTGTAAACCGTAGCGTCATGTTCTGGAAGAGTTAGTCCAGTCAAGCGTCTGTCAAGTTGCTACAGAATAGTAGCTGTCTCTCCCTCTTGAATGCGTCCTTTCCTACTTAGAAGACATTTCCAGTGTTGTGAGTAACTGTTTGTGATATCTGTTTCTGAGAATGCAGAAGTGAAAATGTATTTTCTCAGCTCTGTAAACGCCCAATACAACTGTGTGTGTGTGTGTGTGTGTGTGTGTGTGCGAGAGCACATGAGTGTGACTGAGGTCTGACAATCTCATGTGGTTTTGATTGATAGCATGATGCAAGGGCATGATCATCTCCCTTTATCCCTTCATCCAGTGCATGTGTGCGTGTGCGTGTGCGTGTGTGTGCGTGTGTGTGTGTGTGTGTGTGTGTGTGTGTACTCCATTAACTTACAGCATGGTGGAACATGTGATGTTTTTTCTGGAGGCCTCTGTGTAATTTATTTTAAGTTATTGGGACAAAAGTTGTTTTCTTAGTGTTTTAATAACATGTTCAGTACTTTCCTTTCCTCAGGCTTCCTTCAATACTGCTTCTGCCCAAGTCAGCTGGGACAAAAAGGAGCATTTACTATATTTCCCCCATAGACCTTTTTTTCTTAATAAAAATAATATTAACAGTACATTTATAAAATATTTTTTACTGCAAAAAAAGATTCCTAAATCTAAGTTGGACTATATGCTAGTATAAGACAAAGAATCTGTATAGATAGGACAGGATTCACACCTACAGAAGATTGAGCGTTTTTGTTTCTGTAACCTTTGTGTCTTCTGTGGGAGGAAATTGGAGCATCTTGAGGAAAGAAGAAGTCTAATATTTCTCTTCTATCTTTCCCTTGTTCCTGTTTCTCCTCAGCCAAATCCTCCCATCCAAAGAAGACAGGATTCACAGCAAAAAATACCTCCACCTCCACTTCCAACCCTCGTTTCCGTGCATCTAAGGATGCTTTAGCACAGACGGAGGCAACCGATGCAAGGACGAACCGGAAATCAAACAATCCCACCTCTTCCTCCGTACCTCAAAAGGCCCCCGCAGAGACTCCGAGCCAGCCAGGGGAGTTCAAATCCTCTCTCCTTTCTTCAAACACCTCATCTAAAGCCTCAGGCAATGAGACAGAGGGAACTCATGCTGCTTCTCAACCTGCCCCAGAGCCTAAATCTGCTCCCAACGCCTCCATTGCCGGGGAGGAGACCCACAAGGGTACGGGTCCTGGACCCGCCATCCAGTCTCTCCATATCAACACCGCGACAGAGGACACTTCCTTCACAGTGGGAGAGACGGGCAGCGGCTCACAGGGGGAGAAACGGGGGAGAACGCGAGGGGAGGGTGGAGAAGAAGAGAAGAAGAAAGGAGAAACGGAGTCTGCTGCCGAGAACAGCCAGAGGTAAAAATGTAGTAAGGACATGAGAGTTGGTGAAACATTCCTCATGTTTCTTATACTTCCAGAGAACATCTCTACACAGTAGTCTCACTGTCGTCACATGATGCATGCTAAAAAAAAGGATGGCTGACAATATATCTATATTTTTAATTCATTGAGTAAAATATTGACATTCACAGATCTCAGGATTTGTCCCATTTCAACAAATATGTGAGCTTTTATTCAATTTGTATTAATTTATTGAAGCGAGACGTGACGGGTGACAACAGACCAGACAGAACTTACATTTGGAGACATGACAGGATAAAAATGACAGGGCAAAACAAACTAAACAAAAATAAACAGACAAATAATGAAAGTTAGATTTTGTGGTGTAATATGTGTGTGTGTGTGTGTGTGTGTTGTGTGTTAGCGATGCTGCAGTGCAGTCTGTTGTGTAAGGTTCCTGTGAGTGTGTGTGTGTGTGTGGTGTAGAGGAGCAATTGGAGGTGTGAGGTGGAGAAAGAGAATAGAGATGGAGAAGAAGAGGAAGAGGGGAAAAAAAAAAGAGAGAGAGGGAGTAATAATTACAGTGAGCTCACGCTGTCTTGTTATTGTTTCCTGCAGGTCTGCAGAGGCCCACGCTGAGAGGCCACAGGGCCTCAGCGTGAACACGGCGCGGGCCTTGGTGACGGTGATCCCCGATAGGCCGAGATACAGCCAGACCAGCGACTCTGACTCTGACGGACCAATCCTGTACCGAGAGGAGGAGGAAGACGAGGAGGAAGACGAGTACACAACCAGTACGGGATTAAATGTGTACTCCTAGAACTCGTATACGGACATTTCAGAGAAGCTCCTCGTGAGCCACACATCGTTAACTTTGACGTGTTGGTGTTTCGTACGAGGCCTTGTGTGAGGTTTCATTAAGGATATTCTGTTTATTTTGTAAACGCTGTTAAAAATTCCGGAAGGAACAAGCAGCTCTAGGTATTTATTTACATTTGACACAAAGATGCATGTTCCTCAGAGTACACTGAGTCAACAGTTCATTCGGTTACTCTTGTAGTTTCACACTGTCTGTACATTCCAACAAGTCATGGTCATTCGCACCTGCAGTTTGTGGTATGTATCAAGCTGACCTCTGTTTTAAGTGTCACTTAGGGTTCAGTTGAGTTTAGGAACAGAAAAAACAGACCATCATGACTTAAAGCGTGTCATAGTTGATGCTAAGCATGTCAGCTCTAGAATAACCCAAACGGCTGACATCGTTAGCTATAGGCTGATCTTTGGACCGTCGGTGGACACAAACAAAGCCGCCGTTACTGCGGTGGCATCTCAGTTGTCCATGCAGGTGGTTCAGAAGCCTGTGACTAGTTCTCACTCTTGTGTCTTTTGTTCCAGGCGCTCTGGCCATGAAGATCCGCCGACGAGACACCCTGAACATCAAGCTAGGGAACCGTCCCAGCAAGAGAGAGCTGGAGGAGAAAAACATTCTGCCGAAGAGCTCTGAGACGGAGAGACATGAGCAACGCCAAAAGATAGGCTCCAAACTAGTCAGGTACACACACACACACACGCACACACACACGCACGCCTACACACAGCGTGCTGTGAAAATGTAGCAAGTTGTGAATTTTCATAGTAGATCAGCAGGGAAACAACAGACTATTTAATTTGTTGTGTAGTCGTGGGCGGTGTGCTGGTACAAATGATGCACTTTAAAAATCATCTACCAGATGAGGCAGAACGGCTGGTGACAAACAGCCTTTGGATTAGTTAGTTAGTAGAATAGTTTCAAACAAACAATGCAATGTATAAAAAAAAGGTATATGTTTCAAATGTGCCACGTTTCGATCTAACGGAGATCTTCGACATTAAAAAGGTCCCCATCAACGAGCAGTATGTAGACACAAATACGTTCATTACTCAGGTGATTGTGATCTGCATGATTGAGAGTCAGTCTACACGCAAGTTGAACAAATAGAAACATTGAGATCAATATTGAATAAGCATATACTGGGACTACAGATGAAAAATAGCCTTTTGGCTAACTCTGGCACATTTGCAGAAATGTTTTTATTAATGTGCACTGTCCCGTTCAAATAAACCAATAAATAAATATATATTAAATATAACATCAAATCAAATGTATATTATACATCACAAAAAACAATATCCTAGAAACTACTAGATGTAGAAAAAACCCATTCAAATGTATAAAAGTAGAAGTACATTAGTAAATATATAAAATATATTATTTGCCAAAAAAGAAAAAGAATTGTCAGGAATACAGCCAAGTTCATCTTAGCAATAGGCCAGAATTTGTGTTAACGCCGACATGTTAAATACAATACCTAAGAGGTTGATGAGAAAAAATGAAAACTACTATATTAAAAAATACAAAAAAAGTCATATACTACTTGTCCAAAAATATATATAATATTTTCGGGATACAAAGTTATAAGAAAAAAGAAAATCACAAATGTTTGTCTTAAGTCTGTGTAATGTTGTTCAGTCTCGTGTGCTCCTCGTAGAAGAAGGACGTGAACCCGGTTTTGTCTTTTCAGGCGCCTGAGCCAAAGACCCTCCACAGAGGAGCTGGAGCAGAGAAACATCCTCAAGCGTAAGTTCATGAAATATCGATTAAACTGAGCGGTGATGCTATGCAACTTGAAATGAACTGTCTGACATATATATCTGAGCAAGAAAATGGATGTTCCAGGTTGAACCAGGTGTTGCCAGGTACAATATGACTCGTGAGTTACATTGTGCGCAATACACACACGACACATAAATATTATTTGTGTGTCATGCTACAAAACAGGCCTGAAATCATCTGCTGGAGGGTTTGCTGGATCACTTTTTGTGCCAATTTCAGAGACTTAAAAGAAGCATTTCAGCTTTGAGTATTATAATTTCAAAGTCGTGGTCTAACAAAACCAGTTCCAAACTGCTTTTTCTCCTTCTAAAAGCGCAGTAAATATGTTTAATGCTAAGTGGAAAATAAGTTAACACAGGAAAGTCAAATTCAAAACTCGGAAGAACAGTTTAACATGACCACAAAGAAACGTAAAGATATCTGAACAGTATTTCTGATCAAGTTCATTCATTTGTTAATACAGTTGTTCCATAAAATACTTTGAAATATACAACAGCTGTTTAACTGCCAGGATGAACCTTCGGCTTCACGGCTGGCTGGCCGCTGACGTAAAGGGGGCTGGAGGGCACGCGTTTACCTTTTGTACCCGGACTGTGCAACCAGTTGGTTCGCAACTTCAGTGCTTGGCGTCCGTCTGGAGGTGTTGTTGCTTGTAAGTGTCGCGGTTTACAGTGTAACGCACAGCCTGCGTCCCTCCGGTGTGTACAGCACGAAGAACAAGATGACGGATATTTATTGCGTAACTTTTAATTTAGGAAGAAACACCGAAAGCAAAAAGCAGTTCTGCTCACTTGTTCCCATTATGGGACAGAAGGTGAGATAGTTATCTCAGTCTCTGATGGGACTACTATACACACTCTCCGGCCACTTTATTAGGTGCATCTTTAATTCTTCATGGCATGGATTCATTCATGGAGCTCCAGCAGGGGAACAACATTCCTCAGGGATTTAGGTCCATATGGAGCATTCTCTGTCAACCCAAGATACGTTTATGTGTTTAAATCACAAAGCAGGTCGTCTGGCAACAACCATGCCAAGTTCAAAGTCACTTGAATCAAATTTCTTCCCCATTCTGATGCTTGATTACTCTACATGCCCAAATGCATTGAGTGAGTGAGTGTGCTACATTTATTATACATCCATAAAGACGCCAGAAGAGAGAATGCATTACATATTCAACTCACATGTTACATTCTTTCTCGAGAAGAAATCAAAGGATATAGGTTCTGTTTATGTTAAGGCGATCGCACTGCTTCACACACAGCCATGGAGACATTTTAATATGGCAAATCAAATCTTGCTGTTTATGAATAGAAGCAGAAGCGTGTTGCAGACACGGTAGTTGTGAAATGACTCTGTTGGCTTTTTGCATGCAGAAAAGAATGAAGCAGAGGAGCAAGAAGCTAAGCAAGATTTAAAAAGGAGACTCTCCAGAAAGGTACTGTAAACACCAACCACACACACACACACACACACACACACACACACAGAAGAGAGGACAGGACACAGTGCGTCTGTATTTAGCTGCTAATATGTTTTGCTCCACCTTATGATTCACATTAGGAGGAAGACGAGATGCTTTGTTGGAGATATCAGCCCATCTAGTGGACACAGATGGAACTGAGACTTTCAGTCTCTAGTTCTTGTGATTAAAGAAAACATTTGCTTCAAAGAAACCTTTCAAATAATAAATAGAGGGTGCAATAACAAAATGATGCATATGCATATCGCCATATACAGTATGTTAGACTTATAACTTAAGACTAAAAAGGACCATTCTTGATCTTTGAGGTTTATAGTCTAATTTCTCTCTTTCTTCCTGTGTGTGTGTGTGTGTGTGTGTGTGTTTGTGTGTAGCTGAGTGTGAGGCCTACGGTGGCAGAGCTCGTCGAGCGCAGGATTCTGTGTTTTAACGAGTACGTGGAGGTAACGGACGCCAAAAACTATGACCGGCGGGCAGACAAACCCTGGACACGGCTTACTCCCGCTGATAAGGTGCCACAGCTAATACGCCGCATTGTAAAATCTTGACTCTTTCTTTCTTATTGTTTGACTATTTTTCTTTGTTATGTTAAGTTATCAATTCATCCAGCTGTAGCTAGTTGGTTTACATACTTTATACATTTGTAACATTAAGTTTTTTATCGACATGAACATGTGAGTGAACTGCAGGTGGTTAAACGATGTCAAAGTACACCACATGGCCAAACGTACGAGGACACCTGAACGTTACACCCATATGTGATCGTCGACTGTGTTATTCCAAAACCTTGAGCAGTGATGTGATGACGCAACAGCCTCCTCTCTTCTGTGGAGGCTGTTGTTGCACTTGATGAAATTCACCTCAGCTTACATGAAGTGAGATGATACATGTGTCGATACGCAACGAATATAAGGGCAGGCATGCAGCAGACCTACTGTACAAACTTAAACTCTTGGGGATCGCTGGAGGGCAGTATCCACGTCCAGCCTGCCCTCTGCTGTTGATGTTTAATACTGCACAACATCGAGAAATCCCAGACCAGAGACCTCCTGAGCGCTGAACCCTCACCGACTTTAAACTGCACAGCAGCAACAGAGGAAGAGACAAATGCTGTATGAGGAAAGAGACGGGATCCTTTTTCATATATAGTTTGATAAAACTAACTTTCTGAATACAATAATCTTATATGTCATTTTTATGTTGTTTGACAACAGCAGTCAAAAAAATGTATCAACATAATCCCCAGATTAATAGCTCAAAAAGTCCAATGGGATTAGAGTAGAAAACACAGCTGTGTAATAACTGTGTTTTGATGTTGTATGCGTGTTTGGGGAACAGGTGGACTTGTCCTGCTAGTTGCATTTTTATGAGATTTGTGTGTGTGTGTGTGTGTTCCGCCCCTCAGGCTGCTATCCGTAAGGAGCTGAATGAGTTTAAGAGCCGAGAGATGGAGGTTCATGAAGACAGCAAACAGTTCACCAGGTACTCGAGCGGTCGATGACGACCATTTAGTCGACCCGGACGACAACTCACACTTCATTAGTGATTCATCCCCATGAAGCCTGCAGTTTACGAGTTCACATCGATCAATATTTGTATTACTCTGATCCTCCAGAGCCATTTCCACCAGCATTAACTAAAGCCACGATCTAAGCACTCCAGTTCCTCAGCCGAGATCTGTGTGACTTCATATTGTATCGCTGTAGAGCGCAGAGAGATCAACTCCACCCGTAGAACATAATACACATTTGATTAACATATGTAATTATGTAATGTTTCACTGATATCAGTTGAAAATGTCAATTTATATTGCAATTTGAGAAAGACGTGTAATCTGAACACTATTAACCGTGAATCGTTTACCTGTTTATCTTCTTATGACCCAAACTGTTAACCTGATTTTGGCATTGTATATATTCTATATGTTGTGTATATTTTGGATTTGCACCTTATTGTTATTGTTATCCGAGGCTTTTATATATGCACGTTTTATGTTTGCACTTAATTGCAACTGCTACACAGCAATTTCCCTCTGGCTAGATAAAGTTTTATCTTTTTGTATTCCGTCATAATTGACGACACTAAAAGCAACTTTATCCTTGCTGCAGTGTGTCATAAATCGTCAGCACAAAAACACTCCAAAAACTTCACTACACCAGACGATTTTCATTCTCTAAAAGCAATTGGCTGCAGCTCAAGGCCTCTATGAATTCATTTTTTTAGGGTAAGGACGTTTGAGTGTTTTTGTGCCCGGTGAAGATCCATTTTGGATCAAAACTGGGCAGCAGTAGATGATCGAATGCACATCATTTTGTGGTTTAGCCGTGTCACTCTAAAAAAACAAAACAAGTTGGAACAAATGAACACTAACAACCCACTGCAATGTAACCCTAAACTACGTTGTATGATTTGATTTATATTGTGCATGTGTGTGTTGCATTTTCACACTTGTGTGTTTGTTTTTTCCAGATTCCATCGGCCCTAAGCGCTCTCACTGCCAGCTGGACGTCAGCACCACAAGCTCTGCGTGCGGTCCACAGCTCCCAGCAGTCCCCCCGGCCCTCCAGACCCTCAGACCCTCAGTACACAGCTCAGTCCATTTTGCTTTGGGATCCTCCTGCAACTGATGATATACATTCCTGTCTATAGTGACAGTAACAGGTGTGTCTTAAGGCCATGGCCATCCATGGACACCAGTGAAACATCTGCACATATCTATAGTCAGAACATTGGTGTGCATAGCGCTCCGATTCGATGATTTATTGCAGATGGCCAGAACATGCTGGTACGTGATGCTTTTTGTTGTTGTTTTGGTTCAATTCATCAAAGAGAGGCTCCAGGGAGGGAACAATTGGGCAAATTGACCTTCTTAGTATGGTGAGCGTGGCTCAGCTGTACTTTAGAGTTTGTGTACTTTCCAAGGTATGCCTTGTTACGAACTGCCAAATGTCCATATATGGGCATCCTCCTAGAACAGGAAATGGCAGCGATTGGATGGTTGCTTGCTGGTGTCAGTGCCTATGTCATAGATCAGAGGGGAGGAGAGGCAGTTTGTTCTGCTCCGATGTGCCTCTTGGAGTTGAAATACTGCAGTTCAGTTTTAGACATATTTAAAGTACATTGCCACTAGAGGGCATTATGACATTAGAGTTATATTCTGTGAGGATGAAGATGTGAATGATCTAGATGAAGAATAATCTGCAAGTGTTGTATTTATAACTGCTGGAGCCTCGGGATCGGTGGGCACCCGAGGCTGTTAACAGTGAAGTGCACTCGGAATCACTCCAATTCTAGACAATTCTAATCCCTCGGCACTCCCGATGATACACGATGACCACGTACCATCGTAGACTGTGTCTTATGTTGGGTTATTAAGTGCAAACCGCTGTTCACAAAGTGCGGGACTTGCTGTTTATAGGATCTACTTTTCAAGCTTTGACTTCAGTTTTCTCATTTTAGGCTGAAGCTCTAATTTGGTGCCAAAGAAAAAGCTGATATTTGATTCTATGTTGGTCTTTTGTGTGGCGGACTTCCTGTGATAAATGGCGAACAGGCTCTGAGAGTTTCCCCACTGAAGCGATCAACAGTCCTCTTGAAAAAGTCGAGAAGTACTTTATTTTCCATTTTCCTTGAACGTGCTTTTGCGATTGAATCTGTCAGCCCATCACAGATACGCAAGGAGAGACCTGCTGACAAGTGGTCCTTATACATTTTGCCCTAACATGCACCTTAAATCCAGTGTAAAGATCTGTTTCCATCAACACACAGTTTGATTTATGTCAGGCATGTAAAGCAAAAGTAATATATTGATATGTGTTATAGTAATCTAAGCAGACACAAGGGAGGGTATGAAGCAGCACAATGTATTTCTTGGAAATATGTAAACTTTAGATTTATGGTTTCGCAGCAACGTGGCTGAGGCGGTTTAGTTTTATGGATCTCCAGTGTTCACCTTCGGAGCATTTTCTTCTTTGAAGTGCTCCAATACTCAAGATGTATGTTCTTGCAAACGTAAAGGGGATCAATTAATAATGCTTTGTTTTTGCGTGAATGCCAGAATGTCTTGCTGAGATATCAGAAAAAGAAAAGTCAAGAGGCGAAATGTGGGAGGACAGATTTGCAGACAGAGGACCTGAACTTATAACTCGCTCTCAACGATATAATACAACTGATATACGAAGCCGGGACAGAAATAAACCAAAAACCTTTTCATCCCTGCACATTTGGACTATAGCGGAGATATTGGCTGACAAGTGGTTTACAAATTGAGCTTGCTGACGTCCAAAGGCTTGTGTTCTCATAATAGACGTCCAACCTCGACAGCACTCGTCATTCTTACAAATAAGAACTGAAAAAGATGGATTTATTCTTTCTGCTTCTGAATGTGAACGAGCTTGTAACATGAAATGATGTACAGTGATGGAAAAGAGCCAAGAGTATTCATTCATGCGAATGTCTATCATGCTATATATATTGATTATTTTGTACACATACATGTATATCGAGCATGTGCATACATTCAATTCAATTTTGCTACAAATATGACCCAATAGAATGTTTTAAACTCGTACTTTTAGTTATTTGCCCCAGACAATAGGAAAGAGATGCAGAGTTCAGAACATGTGTACGTGATGTTTCTAGGCAGCATGTTAAAAACAGTATGTTGAATAACTGCCACGTCTTAACCAAACCTACCTGTTGCCTAAACAGACCGCGGACAAGCCAGTATACAGGAAGTTATCAATCAATATCTTATTTTGTATTCTGGTCCACTTTCACTTTAGCTGAAGTCGGGTGCAATGCAGTAGATATTTCATGGATGGAGACTCCGTTTAAAAGCAATTTATGAACCTTTCTGGACTTCACTTTTGATTTATTTCCTCAGATGACCGTAGGTCACCTTGCACAAACTTTACAACGAAAAAACAGGATGTGACTTGAAATTGTATTTGGTTCAGGCACAGGATATAATCCAGATGCATTTTATAAGTGAGCAAACAGGTTTCGGTTTATAAAGGTGAACATAATGCACCAAAGACTGTTTAGATACACAAAGTGTTGGTGGAACAGCTTTGATCACACATGCTGCTTGCATCTCTGTAGAAAAGACGAGTTCATCTTAAAGACAAGTAACATTTATTTGAACCGAGCATATTTAGCATTTATAAGCAGTATATAGTTGATGAGTAAATGTTTATATAGGTTTAAGCAGATAAAACGACATTTAAAGCAGCTATAACCAAATAAGTGAGTCCAGCTCATTGTTTAACAGTCCGGTCCACAACGTTACCGTTTTGGCTCCCACTGCTCTCATGGTGTCATTTCTGCCACAACAGGAAGCTGTTTTCAGAGAAACAGCTTTGAAAAGCCACGATATACTTCCTGCTCAGCAACAACCCGCAGACAGACACAGTAAGTGACTAGCTGGTGAACGTAGTGGAGCATTTAGCAGCTACAGAGACACAGCTATTTCCTTCAGGAGTTGGTGGAGACCAAAAACAGAGGTAAAAGAGTGAATATTAGATTTATATTTGCCTGTTGGGCTCAAACATGACTCCAAATGAAGGATGATGTTACTCCGTAACTGCTGAATTTGTAAATAAGTCGATGTTTGCCATATCAACTGAAAAGGTAATATGTAAAATATTATAATCTATTCGTTATCGTATATAATGATGTCTAGTTGACTTGAAGTATTCAACACATTTATAAATGGATTTAAACTTGTCTGACTGATTTTAAATGTGTGAATAGCTCATATGTAAACAGCCATGAAATACTGTGCTATCAATCATTCATTAGCTGTTTATGCAACAATTATGATGCGAAATCATAGAAGTTAGAATTTGTGACAAAGTACATTAATACACTTAAAAATGTCTTTATATTTGCTTCGAACTACATTATAGGTAGTGTGTTACAAACCTTTTATGACGTGTTAATATACTGCTTATAAATAAATAAGTGGTGAAAATGAAAGTGTTACCTAATAAGATTACACTGATTGTGTAAAACCAGGGTCTATTTTAACACACAGCTGACGTTCTAATACTGAAACTACTTCAGGGAGTCCTGGTCTGGACTGTCATCACATCTATATCTTGTTTTTTTTCCCCCATGCAACACTGATGCATAAATCCATGTTGTAGTCCAGAATGAGGTGTAGGTGTTAAATGATGACCCGACAGTATTAATCACAAGGAGCGAGTCCTGTAAAAACTTCTACGGCTGCAGTCTGTGTCATCTCATCTGCTATGGAACTGTGAAATAAACACAATAAACCCAAAGAAAAGTTATGATAACCCAACGCTCATATCTTTGCATCGTTGAAGTATTAAACATACAATTCCTGCCATTATATTTATTTTTGAAAAAATCTCTAACATCCCACCTGAGTTGGTTTAAAGCATTCACGGACACGTTGACACTCGTTTCTCCCGGCTGCTGCTGTTAATTTGCAGCATTGGAGGCTTCCACCATGGAAATGAAAATGTTTACATTGGAGGAGGTCTGCTGTTGTAGTGGCGCTTGAGGCTTCCTTTATCACTTCAAATCAACCCCCCCCCCCCCCCCCCCCCCCTCACCAAATACAATCAAAAAGCCATAATCAGACTGCTGCTGCTGGTGACCCGAAAGCCTTTATTCTTCAACATGTAATCTTTTATCATGTGAAATTCACAGTAAGGTATCATGATGGGGATCACAAGTGTCAGTCACAATATAAACCCTCCAGCTCTAAATGCATTAATCTTTTTTTTTTTTTTGTATTGCTCTTTGAAGTCATAGGATGATGTCATATATCCCCAAAACAGCTACTGTTACGTCCAAACTGTGTACATTGTTTTTGTATATAAAGAATCATGGGAAAACCTCTATTTTGTCATCTTGTTTTTTCTCGTCATATGATCAGTAAATACTTTAATAACATACGTATACACATACATATACCCATACACATATACATACGTATACGTACGTATACATATATACATACGTATACACACACATATATATATATATATATATATATATATATATATATATATATATATATATATATATATATATATATATATATATATATATACATATATATATATATATACATATATATATATATACATATATACATATATATATATATATATATACATACACATATACACACTTTTACACACGTGTATACACAGGTAGAGTCCTGAGTATTGTGATACAAGCCTGTAAGAAAAAAAACATTTGTAAATACATTACATCATTCCTTTCAGATCTCCTGAAATAATTAAAAGCTGCACCAATTTTTTATTTTTTTTTATTCCCACTAATGTCACACAAGGACGGGTATGGGAGAAATCTACAGCCTATCTGGACATTTATACGTGGGGCAATTAAGCCTTTCAAAGATATTATTCTTTTAAGTGAAGAAAGCCTTTTAATGCAGCTCGTCTCTTCACCTTCCGTGTGCCCTCAATTTGAATAATTGTCGAGGATGACAGCGTAATAACACTTTAGTAAGTATGTATTGAACCTCGCTATGCTTTCTCGCTCTCTCCGAGATTCTGGGTTACAAAAGGCCAAACTAATCTGCTAAAAGTGGTCCGGATGTGGTCCAGACTGAAATATCTTAACAACTGTCGCATGGATTTTATTAAACTATATTCATCCCGGTAAGGTAAGGGGGAAATTTGTCTCTGCATTTGACCCATCCCTATAGGGAGCAGTGGGCTGCTCATGACAGGCGCCCGGGGAGCAGTTAGCGGTTCAGTGTCTTGCTCAGGTACACTTCGGCACAGGACACGTAGCAGCCAAGGACCGAACCGCCTCGCTACCCATGAGCCATGGTCGCCCCAAATACATATATGTATAAACGTTCATTGTGCCCAGACAATGAATCCTAATGACTTCAGTGATCCTCTGAACGTTTTTCCTGTGCCATCACGGCGTCTACATGTGTAGTTTTGAGTGAGATGTCTCAACAACTATCAGATGGATTGCTATGAAATTTGGACATTCATGCCCGCTCATGATGAATTGTAACAACATTCACCATCACATCAATTTTTTTATTCTATTGCTTAATTTATTGCTAAATACCTGTAAAACTAATGACATTCCCATCAACCTCAGCTGTGCTTTGTGTCAAGTGCAAATTAGCAAATGTTGTCATGAAGCTATGATTATGAACATTTTGAATCAGCTGAACATCGGCATGTTGGCGTTCTCATTGTGAGCATATGTTAGCGTTGACCTTAAAGCCTCACAGAGCTGCTGCAGACACTTGTGTTAATGATGTCCTTCTCTATTTTCGTCGAATCCACATTGATGTGATTAAAGTTCTGTATCACTGTATACTGAAGTTAAAATAAGAGCGTCAACACTGACAAATTTGGTAGTCTGTTAATATGTCTCTACCCGTCTTTTCACACTTGTGGCTCAGTTGCAAAGAACTCTGATAAAACAAAATAAATCAATCATTTTCTTTTTCATGTCGTAATACAAATCAGTTTAATTTGACAAATGCAAAATAAGACGGTTCCAGTAACTCTAATAGCTGCTCCCCAAACAGCGATATATGAATGCATCTTCAGCCGCCAATTTGCAAACACAATGTGACAAAGAGGACTCCGAGTCAAACCGCTTTACTCTGCCGTGCCATTAAAACTACATTTTGCCAAATAGATGTTGTGGTCTCAGAGTGCATGGCATCGTAATGCATGCAGTTGCCAGCATCCCTGAAGCTTTGAGCTAGTGTGGCTTTTTGGTGTATATGGGAGTATCTCTATGTGAACCACCATTAAAGTATCATAGCACCAGCCCATTAATTCTATTCAACCTCATCCAGAGTATGAGCCTACCTTTTAAAGAGGATGTGGCTGTAATGGAGTGATTCTGAAGAACAAGGAACAAGGAAATGAAAGCCGGAGAGTGAAGGAGACGAGGGACGAGGAGATTCGGATATTTAGATTGCAGAGACAGTGATGGTAGGAAATGAGAGACAGTCAGAGGTGTGAATAACCTTCAACTTGAATTGCCTTCTCTGATGACCTGCTGCCTTTGGAATTGATTTCACAGAACATATGTGCAACAGCTTGACCTCAGTGACAGGAAAGGTGTGAATTAAAGTCTTTAATTTGCTTGTGATGTACGGCCTCTTGTCGACTTTGCTGCTCCCTTGCACAATAGACAGTGGTGATAATCGATTTTATAGAGCGAAGCAGGACAGCTAGGAGAGCTAGATAACTGGAGCAGCTGGTGCTTATACCTGGAAGATGTCCCCCTGGACCACAGTGATCATAAACCTCCTGCTCTCTCACAGACAGACACTTCTCTCACCTCACCACATCCACTCCGTAAAGGGCTGAGGGCCGTTATTCCATCTCTGTTTGCATTTAATAAGAGGAGACCACGCCAGCATTCTTCACAGAAAATATTCATGTTCTCTCCCCAGCTGAAGAGTCTTTATCCGTGTGTTTTATCTTGGATGTTGCCACTCCACTGGTAAGCCTATCTGAGTAGTAGAGATGGAGAGAGAAAGTGGAAGAAAAGGAGGAGGGGGTGACGTTTGAAGGAGGGGGTGTGAGCGGTAAGGAAGAAGAGAGTGGAGGAGAACAATAACAGGAGACGAGAAGGGCAAAGATAATTGGATTGTGGGAGCATTCATATTTGACGAGGGTGAATATGCTTCCTTGACCTTTTCATCGCCTGACTGAGGTCCTGAATCAGAGAGCCAAAAGTGACGCTCACATCAGCGTGAACACGTATAGGGCGAGTGGTTATTGGAAGATGTCACTCACTGTATTAGGCACTTTTTAAAAATGCAAACATGCAATGATGTCATTGAACTTTCCAGTCTAGCTTTCAAAGAAGGACCTGTAGGAACACAATTAATCGCCTCACTAAAAAGGCACCGCAGCTGCCTGAGTGGCCACAGAGGTGAGGTGATAATGAACTGCCATGTGAGACTAGATCGATGCAGTGGGTGTTGAACTGTGAGAGGTTTAAGCAGGCCTGTACTTACTAACCTCAGTACCAGCGAGATGGGTCCTCACCAGAGGGGGGGGGGGGGTGTTCGTACAGTTAAACTGCTTCAAGTGGAGCTGAACTTCATCTCTCTGGTTTCAGCTTGAGTACCAGATTAAATGATAATAGTCTTTGAGTTATTTCATTCATACTCACAAATGTCAAGGTGAAAAATGGAGGTGTGGGGAGATATAAAAGTCATCCTGATCAGCCCATTTCATCATGTCTCCTGTCTGCTCAGTATTTTCACTTTCTTCTTCAGAGAAAACATTGTAAATTAAAAAAGATGTGCAGAGGAGGTCTCAGAGTGCTTTACCTACAACGTGGGTGTGGAAGCTGCATTTGAGAGTCTATGATCAAAGTACATCCACCTGCAAGCCTTAATCCCATTAAAAAGTCCATCTCCACTAATGTAGCTGGAAACTGTGGAGCAGACGTCTATTTATGTGCTCAGATCAAACAAGTCAAGCATTTCATGCGAATGTTTTTATGTGTATGCGTGTGTACGTGTGCGTGCGTGATGGCACACCGACAGACCTCACGTGGCTTTCATGCCTGACTTGGCAGCGCCGTGTTCACGATTCTCACAGTGAGGACAGATGGCAAGGACTTACCCCACTAAGTAACCCTCCAACACACACACAGTCAGCCGTGATGTGCAACACAAGAACTTCCTTGGAACCCACTGATGTCTCTCAATCCAACAATGAGTCATGCATCCTCTCCCACCAAGTGTCTGTATTTGTGTGATTTTGGCTGGCAGCGTGCTTTGATAAATCACCTGAAGTCAGCAAGTCAAACCTCGGTGCCTGCTGCTCGTTTCTAGTCACGTCTCACTTTGCCTGCTGCCAACAAAAGCCTTAATTGTACCGACTGCAACTTCAAGCATCTACTCTACATCAGACATCCTGAGGCGATTTGCATTGTGACATAATTTTCTCATGGCTGGTGGCATATTAAACCGAGACTCCTAAGGCACTGATTCAAAGTCAACACAGGAATAATTTCCTTAATTGTCTGCTGTGTTTCATGGCAGTTTCTAAGCCGTTGCCACTGCTTGAGAAGTACATTTGCACTTTGAAATCTAATTGCTATCACTTGCTTTTCAGGTGTGCAAATGAAAATAAACCAGACAACGCAATTAGTAGCTTCATTAAGCACAAAAAGCATACATGAACATCAGCCACCTCTTCAAATTAAGTTCTTTGATTTTTTTCCCCTTGACTTGAAGGATAAACTGTTTTCCATTAAATAGTCAGTACACGTTATTAAAAACGTCTAAATTTACTCGGCAATCAGACGTAACGACACACAGAGTGGTCAGGATCTGTGTGCGCTCAAATGTGTGGGTGGATGATTGGGTACGTTTGTGTGCGTGAGACTGTGGGTGGACAACAGTTCGTTGAGTCTGCGAGGCCAAACAAGGTAAATTCACTGCTGAAACATACCTCTGTGCAGCATACACACATGCAGCTGATACGCTTCACCCGTGTTAGAGGTTGTTAATGTTCTAGCCTGCAGTTTATATTTTCCAAACTGAAATCTAGTTTGTTATGAAATATAGATGTCGATGCAAAAATTCAACTTCATATATACGTGCATGTATAAAATTACCTTTTATCAATACAATTGTGCACTGCTCTTGAGCTTCAAAACAAGAAATTGTTTTCTAGTCCCAGTCAGACTTAAGTCCTATTTCAAATTAACTTTGAGTAATCTGCACTTGCACACACGTTTATACCTATATAAATTGTTTATGGTAACCAAATGTTTCCCCATTTATATTCAGTTCATCTCTGTTTGAGCTTATGCACACGTTGAAGCTTCATTTAATAAGTTATTTTATGTCCTTTCCTTCATCTGTGGGATGGAATAAATCAAATATTGAATGTATACAATAGAATTTACACAATTTGATCTCATAATGGCACAGATATCATTTAGATGATGAATTAAATGAAACATTTGAGTACGGTGAGTGAGAGAAATGTAAATGCCTGAGTGGTCACTGAGCAACTTAATGAGTGAAGATGTTGTGAATCAACCTAACTGAACATGGAAAACATGTGTGCTGCACCACCACCATATATTCCAACTGAGGGAAGGTCTCTTATTAGAATAGTGTTCATCTCTTCTATTGCATGACAGAAACGTACCCTTGTCACATCTGTATGTAGCAATGACTACATTTTAAAGGGTAACATGTGAATTTTAATTAAATCAAAACAGAAATTAACACAGAACACAGCTCCATCAGTTAATACAATATTCAACAGATGAAAGTACACCAATGTCTTTTCCATCATCTCTTCTAAAAAATGTTTAGATCTTGAAGCCTTTTCTTACTTTGACATTTGTAGTAAAACAAAACAAAAGCACAAACATCGTGTAAAAACCTCCACAGCTCACTCCAGTGTAATCTATGCATCATCAGGTTTGTCTAATGGGGGTCCACATGGTTGGAGCATCTTCTCCATCAGGTTGAAGCGGACTCTGGCTTTGCTCTCGTTCTCAGCGACGGAGAAGTAGTTGAGCAGGTCAAAGTGTCCCATGTAGGAGCAGTAAGAGTCTCTGTGCTGGTTGACCAGCCATTCCCACTTGCTCGTGTCGGCGTGTCCCGTACCGATGTACTTAGACTGAAGATGCTCCAGTTGACTGTGGATGTTGTATCTATCGGTCATTCTCGCTGAGATGGGGGTCCCGGAGGCTCTAGACAAAAGTCAGATGTAATATCAGTTTATAAATTCATGCTGAGGCAAACTGATTGAATGTTAGCCTTTACAGTCGCTTACAATTCTAACTTTACATATCTGGCTCAAGTTTTTGTAACATTAACCACTTTGTGTTTGAGCTAGCTACGTGCTAAAAAACTCCCTCGCTTTGAGCCATATCACATTAATGATAAACGTTAGAATGCTAACGTTATACTGTTATTAATACTGTTACGTTAGCATAACAAGACAGCTCAGTCACTATAACGTGAACTACTCTGTGTTTGACATAGTTACTTAATTAATATAACCATAAAATATAAATACAATTGCTTCAAATTGCTTTCGTTAGCATGCTAACGTTGCTTTCAATGGCTTTCTGGCTAACAGTAACGTGGAGTTAGCTAATGCTAGCTAAATAAAAGTATCCTCGAACCGTCACTTAAAACTGCTCTTTTAGCTACATATGTGTTTCTGAGTGAGCATGTAGCTTTCAAATGCAAAATAATAGACTTACTTGATGGAATGTGAGGCGTTTAGAGCGAAGGCTGAAGATGTAAATAATCTTTCGGTGCGTTCGGGGTTCGTCGCAATGCAATGAAACGATGACTTCCGGTTGGTTTCCCGTTTACAACGAACCGGGGAGAAACAACGCCTATGACTCTTTAGTTCCTCTTCTCCAATTCCTATTAAAATGTGCTTTAATGGCCATGACGGTTAAGTACAGTGTTGCCTAACCATGTTGTACATGGTTTGAGATAAGAGAGATAACGCAAGGGTGAGAACCACGGAGGAAAAAAGATAACTTTAAAATAACATTTTGAACACACACCAGAAATGCTGTTTTGCTGTTGATATGACAATGTCCATTTCCCCCCCCACATGCAAGTTTTTCTAGCAGGTATACTGTTCATCATGTTCATCATACTGTTTTTCATCATGTTCATCATGTCTTTAACATGTAGCATGCTATTGTTTCCTATTTTGCAATAAACACAAAGCTGTGTCTTGTGTTTTGTTTTTCTTAAGTTAACTACTACATTGTAATATTTATATTGGTGCTTTAACTATGGGCAGAGTTGTTGTTCATCTTAATTACAGAGTACTTATAGAGTGTGCGCATCCCTGAAGCTAGAGGTTAAAGACAAGAAAGTTGCACATTTTTGTTAAGGTTATCTGGTGTGTTTTATTATAGCAAAGCTAATTCCCAACTCAGTCACCCGATGGGAGCACTTTGGACAATTACCTGACTCTTGCACAAGTTATTTTATTTATTTATTTTTCAAATAAATGTGTTATTTCTCATTACAAACAGCAGTGGAGGGAGACCAAGACGAAGAAAAATGCAATATTCCCAGTAATGGGTAGCGATAGTGGTGTCCTCAGCAGATAACATCCACTGGGTCAGACTACCATAACAAGATATGGTACATAAACCCCTCATACATTAAAACATTTCAACATTTTGCTGCCTTTACCCAGGAACATTACTGCTTTTGTTCCCACTAGAGCCATGGTGAAAGATTTACAGCTTTCTTCCCCCTAGCTCTCGTTGTGGCAATATGCACATGGAAAATTGACTCTGGCTTCTGTTCCCACAAGGAGGATATCTGCCTGAACATTTACAAGTTATGGTGCACGGGGGAAAGGTATTGTTCATAGATGTTGGCGGCACTGTTTGTTGTTTTTTTTATGTGTCCAGTCAGCGATTAATAGAAACAACTAAAAATCCAGAAAGAATCAACAAAGTTTGCCGTGATAATGGATCAATATTAAAAGCAAAGTTAAGGTACAACGATGCACTCAGAGGTTAATTTCCACTGACATGCGAAAAGCTATGCATTCAAGTCGTTGGAAGAAGTTTAGACACAGAAAAATCTCCCATCAAAACACAATCACATCACCGAGGTTCACTTTCATGTGTGATTACAGCATACTCTATTCAGTTCGGTCCCATGAGGACTGCTGCTCATATTGATTGTCTGTATAGCTCATCCGCTCTGGAGAAAAATACCCAAGGATAGTAATTCGGTATGAAGGATAACAGTGATAAGAAAGGAAGGTCCATTCATCACACTGCACCATGGAGCTCAGGGATAGAGATTACATTTCTGATCACAACCGCTGTCAGCAACCGCTGTGAGGACATCTTATCAACTGTGGTGACAATGGTACCGTATATTGTTGTTATGTCATTACAGAGAAAAAAGCAGGGGTGCCCAGAATATCTTGTGAGCCTTAATTAGTTTCCGGTCCTTTATGTTTGTGGTATACTGTAGTGCCACGTATTCAGTCTTTATGGGTAAAATAGGAGTTCAATGTGGTTTGAGGGATAAAACCAGACTGTATCTCCAGTCCCTTGGCATAAGAGAAGCTAAACGCACAATGAGGGCAGCAGACAGGAAAAGATGTGGGATTCGCATCTAACTGAGAATAAAGACACAGTTATATGTGTGCCATTAGTCTCCTGAAATCTACTTGAAGGAGGAGAAATGACATTGAAGGGGGGTTGAATGAGATGTGCTGTTCCATTATGGACAGGATTATTATTGAGTCCAATGTTATTTGGTTCTCATTATTGGGAAAATGGAGACCTGGGAAATATTAAAGTGTTAAAGTACGAGTAGTCCAAACCGCCAGCCCCACTTACAGTACAGACCCTTTTAAGCAGAGCTTCAAAAGACCTTTTCAATGGAAAGTGGGATGTTTTGGTGACCCAGGTGTGAAGTGTGTCTTCGTAGATGGTATTAGAGCTACTCTGTACAATGTCCCTTATTAAGAGCCTTTTAGGAAGGTATACCTGATTGCTCCAACGCCTGAAAGATGCTCTGGCAGAAAAGGACAGTATGTTGTGTATGAAGGATCACTCGTGGAGACCAAGCGGCAACCTTCAGGGTTTAAAAATGAAGCTAATGCCTTGTGTCTAAAACCTGTAGTTCATCAATGAAGCTGGCTCCAAAAGTGACCCTGTAGACCCCGAGGTTAAAATAAACATGTTTACAGCCTGCTACAAACGGGTTTGGTCTCTATAGCTAATATCCCTGTTCATGACAACTGTACTGGGGTGAAAATCTTATAGAACTTGCCCATTTAAATGATATTAATGCTTAAAGTAAGGCATAATTAGGGCATCGCTGCTTTGAGTGACAGACGGGTGCCGTCACAGCCGCTAGCCACTATCATGGCTGTGATTGTGATTTTGCTGCCTTTTTTGAGAATATTGGACAAATTATATGTTTTGCTGTGGTGTTGAAAGTACTAACAGAACGTCCAAGAAGTCACTGCTGCAGTTTTTCAGTGAGGGAAAATGCACAGTGCATGCTCCCATCGAGCAGCCCACACTACTGCCAACACCACTGTCTGAGCCAAAGGACTATATGCTTTCATGTAAGTTTTGATTATATTACTGGAGTGAGAATATTTTGTATTTTTTATAATATTTCAGTCAACCAGCAGTTAGTAGCCGGAAGACAAGTACACAGTTCATAACTTGTTTATACAATCTGCTCATTTTTTGCGATAGCTAATTGTTACCATTTGGGATTTAGTTTGATTAAGCCCACTAATTTGGTTTTAATTAATCTATTTTCATTCATTCTTTGTTGTAAAACATTTCTTTTACAAATTATCATTCATGTTTTCAGATAATGAATTATCAACATTATCAAAGTACCTTTTGCCATTGATCAACTAGCTAACTCACCACATGGCACACTGGACATATGTATTTGACAAATAAATATATTTATTTGACTAATAATGGGTTTATGACTGCTTATGAAATGGTAAAAATGTTTTAATCTGTCTCAATGTGACATGTTAAATACAGCCTGAGCAAAAAAACCCAAATCTTTCCATTTTATTCCCATAATTAGTTAATTCCTTGCCCGAGACATAGGAGTATATTCAGTGTAACTTGTTTTGTAGTCCTTTGTTTTTGTACTCTTGCCAGATAGATGTAGTCTTTTGTCACTTTTGGGGAGCTACATCTATGGTAAAGTAATAGTCACAGGGGCATAATCAAACTTCGATAGCCGGCCTTTTAGTGAGCAGACTTGGGAGCTGCAAAGCACTAGCTGGAGGAAAAGGTAATGAAATCAGATGGATGGATGGGAATACTGCCTGACTGGATGGCTCCGGTGCCCCACAGTCCTCCTGAATAATGGCTTCAAAAAAAATGGAGTCAGCAATACTTCCAGTGATTTAAACAAACTGCCTAACATGGAGCCATTCTCAACTTCTAGGCGTCAGAGATAGAGAGGAGAAGTAAAAACAAACTACACCCTGTTGGGTTGTTACAGCGATGGCTGCTTCGTCGAAGGACAAGCTGAGGAAGTTCAGTGGTCAGCTTTCAAACCGCCGGCTTTTGCTGGGTGGCTGGTTCATTTGGCAGACGAGGTAATGAGGTGAATGGCAGCTTTAAAGGACTCAGTGGTCATTTGCTTCCTGGTACATTATCTCGACCAACTGACCGGTTTGTTTTTCTGGCTTGTTTCCTGTCTGTTTTCTCGGGACAATGCAGGACTTTCATTTCCCCACCACACCTGAGATTCTCTCTACCGCGTCCACTTCTCATCCTCCTGATCCGCTGTGAACCACACTGGCAAAATGCAATGTTCCTCTTGGTCGGATGATGGCATCCGATTAGTGTGAAATAGCCTGAGGACACTGCTGCTCTATGACAGTGCTGAGTTCCAGGGGTATCAACACTGCGGGAGACTTCAATTGGATTTGACACAGTTCTGAATATACAATCTCACTCCTTCTTGGGTTTCATGTCTATCGCCTGTTAAAAAACTCATTATTTTGTCCATTGGTCACGTGCCACGCTCAGTCAAGAGCCGGTTGACTCAAGGCTTTGGTTGTGACCTGAGAAAATCCACAAGCAGGGTGCAAAGATAAATCACGACTCTTTCTGGCCTTTGGCTTCTCCCCTGGAGCCTTCGGAGCAGTGCGTGACTTTCTCAAATGAATAGGAATCGCATTTCCTGTCAGGAGAGATGCAGGGCTGAATCTCATTATTTAGCCCATGCCAGTTGCCCATTCTGTGATATTCTACAGACTATATGACACTCAAACCATTTTAAAACATGATGACAGGATGTACAAAACATGCACTTTCAATCAATAATGTCCCATCAAAAATATTTACATAGTAAACATGTGCAGAATCGTAATGAGATGATTAACCTGATCAAATATGAACATTTTTTAAATAAAAAAAGCAACAGAATGTGTGCATTTGTAAGCAAGTTCTCAGTTGTTTCCAGTAAGCAAACAGCAGAGCAAATAAATGAGCCATAGTATCACATTTCTGTCGGATAAAAAAAACAAAACTAAATGTTTTTTGATCTTCTGATACAAAGGCTTTGAAATATGAGGGAATCTAACTTTGGTGTGGTTGATTAGCTACGGTTTGGTTGATTAGCTTTCCGAACAGACAAGGGCAGCTTCCCAACGTCACGTCTGAACGAGAGCATTGTCTCTGCAGAAAGAGGGGACATTCAACGCCACTTGATAATAATCGCTATGACAGGAACAATCATGCTGCCAACTCCAATAACATATTGCCTGGCTCCCCGGCAGGATGGAGTTGAAGGCATGCACGCAGACATACATGCAGCGATGCGCCCACGCCCTCCTGAGACCGAGCTGGGGACGTTTTCTCACACAGCACCTCGTGCACGGTGCACATTGAATCCCCGGCGACCTCACAGATTGTCTGGGTTGATAATGTCTACGCAAGCACATTTCTATTTTAGCTGATATCTGAAGATAAATTCTGCGACAACGACTCAAACTTTTCTCATATTCGGAAATCACTCTTTTTTTTTTTATTGATCACAGAATCAAAGCTGACTTGCAATAAAGGCAGCCCAGTGTGAAATATGGAAATGGTGTGGAAACAGGTTTCAGTCCGTTTTATGCCCTCTTTCACTTCCCCTCAACACTTGGTAATACGTAGGCACCATATGTCAAGCACGTGGCCACTTGCTGAGTTAGGGGGCAGGGTCACACTTGATTTGATATCCTGAGAATAGGGAGGAGTAAAAGATGGCAGATGACTCACTTCCGTTTTCAAGGCATGAAAATTCGTAGAGGGAAAATGGAGAATAGGCCCTTTTCACAGCAGTCATTTTAAAATGTCATTGCATGGTAGCCACATGTGTAATGAGGTGCTGCAGGAATGAGTCCTGACTCCCAGAAATGAGTCTGCGCTTTTGCACTTCCATTTTACTCGTCTCAAAGTTAATGGGTTTTCTTGAATAGGTTTTTGTTCAGATGCCTGAAATAAGGTCTAAATCGTAGAGATTTTAACATTTAACATAAAACATGTTGAAGCTTTTAATGGTCTTTAAAAAGGTGGCCTCGTTGCGTGTACTCATGCGATCATGGCGTAGTTCGTTTATAGCCTAACGTTAGCTAATTCTGCCGATTGCATTCAAGCTTCAAAAATCATAAAAGTGGTCTTTATTTCTGAAGATTATCTTGCAGAACAAAACGTAAAATTATCATAAAGTCGTGTTTGCCAGAGAGCATATGTATGCATTAAACTAAAATGCAATGGGAAAATCTCATTGGCTTCTTGTCGAGGGAACCAGTGCGTCTCTAACTTCTGGGTTTGGCTTGCAAAAATACGTCGTCCATGCACCGCTCTATCATAAACATTAATTTTGGCCTTCTTCCATTTAGGTGAGCCAGGGCCCTGGTATTGTGCGTGCTACAAACAAATTTCCCCCTGGGGATGAATAAAGTGCATATCTATCTATCTATCTATCTATCTATCTATCTATCTATCTATCTATCTATCTATCTATCTATCTATCTATCTATCTATCTATCTATCTATCTATACTCACTGCATGACACACTGGACAGAATGGGACAATCATTTATTCATAAGACCTGTGTCTACCCTGCTATGTCAAAATGACTGCTGTGAAAATGGCCTATTACTAAAAGATGATATAGTATATTACTTCATATTCCATCACGCATTGTGCAGAAAAAAGATGAATGATTATAAATAAGCCCATTGAATGTACATAATAAACGTTACAGCAATCATTTGGTGGTGATTTCCAGTGCCAGGAGACTAGTAGTGACTAGTGACTGTGGGGAACAAGCTCCTGCCTTAAACTGATGGTTGCTGGATTTCAATTATGTCTGCTCCGCCCCTACAAAGTATGTGTTCTGGTAATATCCTCATAATTCATTTTTATTGTTTGTTATTTGGACTACTAATCTCTGAGCGTAGAAGAAAAGCTGTGTTGTGTTTCAAGTTGAGACTGGAAGAAATACTTGTATGTGAAGACATGAACACACCGCATGCAGGTGATATTTTATTCAGATGCAAAAAAAAAAAAAAGGCTTTCCTTGAGATTCAGAAGTACATTTTATTCCATAAACAATGACTAACAGTACAATTTGTATACGCATTTTGTTACAGACTGTTCATAAAGTATAAATTATTGTCTTTAGATGACAGGAAATGCCATTTACAAGACATGATTGTGTCACAAGTCATGAAAGCTTGAAAGATTCAATGGTGCATGAGTACGGATCATGGACCACGGTGCATGGGCACGGATCATTAAATACATTTAGCTTCAAGAGTATATTCTGTGTGTGTTGCCTGCTGCAGAATGTGTCTCAGTGCCAATTGGCCCTTTTTGTTCCAGAAAATGTTTGTTCGTTTCTTATCATCTCATTGTGAACAAATATCATTTATTAATAATAAAATGACTGTTGCAAAGCCCGTCAAGCTTGTGCTCAATTTCAAACAAATGTAGATAAAAGCAGGCGTCTCATATTTTAGATGTTATCAGCAGTAGTTAGCTAGACAATGAAGCTATTTTCAGTTCCACAAGTTGTTTGGAAACACCTTCTCTTGCTGGCTTTTTAATGTTTTCACCAGCCGACTCATAAAAAAGGGAATCTTGTAAATGGAGATGTGAACTTCATGGCTAGATACATGAAAGACTGAGGCTAAAGCTGCATTTCTCCGAGGCAGAAAATCTGTATCCTCGCCAGTTGATGATGACAATAAAAGCATTGTTCTAGGACTAAGTAGCTCTTACTTACTTATCACAGCCAAACGTTTGCTAGCTAGCAGCGTTTCGAAGCACGGAATTCTGCTTATTTAATTAGTCTTCATTTTGCCCTGAAATGCATTACACGGCATAAAAAGGTGAATTGCTTTACAGCATGTGACACTCAATGCTGCATACCAGACACACTCAGCTGCTGTTTTGGTAATATTTCAATCTTAGACATTTTGGCCACATGTTCATACACAGTTTTCTGTTGTGGCAGCTGGCTACTTGACAGACTGAAAATAATAAATATTCTTTCAAAATTGACATAAAGCAGCGATACCAAATATAAACGGATACAAACAGGCTTGTATGTACAAAAAAATAAATGAAACAGTCAAAGTTAAACTCTAAGCAATTTAAGATTTTACACATAGCATTCTGATCGCTTCAGTTAACAAGGCAGATTCAATATGACAAAAGTTATATTTAAAAGCACGATAACTGGTCCCCCGTGATCATCAGAAATCATTTTCTGGCAAAGTCATGATTTCATATTCATAAAAAAAAAAAGCAACAGAATACTTACACTATTATACATGGGAGATTTATACAATCATGTTCATCTTCACGCATCGTACAAAAAAATACTGGGACACAGAATATCGAGTGGAGCTTCTGTAAAGGCAACTGGCAAGTATAGCACACAGCACAACACGTAAGCACAAGCAATTCTAAAGGTTACAACAGATTTACAATCCTGCTTGGCTCACTTGTTTAAGAGGAGACGTGACTCCATTAAAACCCACACCTGGTGTAATGGCTGTTAAGCTGTAGTTAATCATACACTTGTAGGACCACATGTTGCACTATATGCCACAATAACATGCTGTTTGGGCCGTGCAAACAGGCTAATGCACCGTCTTTGCTGTTTCAGAGGATCCACAGTTCAGCACAAGGATCCAGTGTGACAAACGCAGCTGGCTTTCCTTCTGTACATTCAGAAGTTTATCAAATTCAGCAGAGAGGACACACAGTGCTCTACTGTTTGTCTACACAATGACCAGTCCAGTGAAAGGGTAAACACTTTTTAGAGAGACAACATGAAAGAACAGAAAAGAACGAAGGCCGAAGGGAGAGCCACAGAGCCTTTGGCCATTCGGTAACACAAGTCCAAAATCCAATTAGATCCGTTACCGTGCAGTAAGATCCATAAACATAAATGTCCTGACTACTTGCACTGTCCTCTCACACACGTATGAAGAATTCAAAACGAAAATGTCTGGTGGAAAAGTGACATATTGGAGGGAAGTCATATAAACTCTGCAAATGAGACAATTAATTGATTCATTATTTTACAACCAAGATAATTTCGGATGACTAGGCTTCGATCAATGTGGCAGCAAAACAGCATCATAAAAGTGTTGTGTTCGAGTGTCTTTTATAGATCTGTCTATACACCTGTCTTGGTTTACTGCACTCTTTATTGTTATCGTAATAATAATAATGAAAACTAAAAGTTGTAATAGCGTCAACGCACAATTTAGTGCCAAAAGCTTCTTCCTTCAGGAGGAGTCTTGGTTTTCTGTTTGAGTCCTGACCCGTTTCTGTATCTGTTTCAGAGTAAAAGCCATGCAGTCAGCAACAGTAACACTGATGCAGCGCTGCAGTTAAGATGGAAAACCATTGTTTAAATGCTCTGTGCTGTCGAGTCCCAGTCATGTCCCGGATTGTTTGTATGTACGTGTCATTTGTGTTTGTGTGCTCAGAGCCCCGTGGTGACCTGCGTGACCTCTGAGTTGAGATCGTCGTTGGCATTGCCGCCACAACAGCGAGAATCCACCGACGACCCCTCCAAGGCTAGTCATACCTGCAGAGAAGAGAGACAGTTTGTTTATGTTACCTTATATGCAGTATATTTATATTTACCCTTACGTGAATGGCTGTTCACCGTCATTCACCTAAAATGAAGATTGATACCACTCTGATGTCTGAACGGTAAATTTTAAGCTAAGTCTTAGCTTAGCACGAGGACCGGAAACTGGGGGGAAACAACTAGCTTTGCTTCGTCCAAAAGTCTGCTTACATGCTCACAAAGAAACTTTGTGTGGTTTTATGGGAGGCTATGTGCTTATATTTCTCGGCCAGGCAAAGTGACAACTTTGCAGTCTGGCAATCTCGCAACCTCATGGTAACGACAAGACTTATGCTAAGCTAAGCACAGTTGTTGGTTGAAGCATCATATTTACTGTACAGACAAGAGAGTTGATCCTCTCATTTAAAGCAAATGAGCGTCTATCCAAATGTGTTGATCAATTCATTCCCAGACAGATGTACTGGTATGTATACACACAGACAATATCTACCTGTTGATTGGACCTATCTCCTGTGTTGGCACTGTTGTGTTCGCGCTGTGGGAGCTTGCGGCTAGTGACTCCGGTCCGAGACGAGTTCTGTATCTCCAACACTGAGGGACTCGGGGTGCAGAACTCGCGGAAACAACGCTTGAAGTTCTCATCCAGGTAGCCATAAAGAACCGGGTTCAGGCTGCTGTACGAGACAAAAACAAGGTTACAGTTTAACGATAAAAAATCTGCAATGTAATGTTCCCATTATTTACAGTATAATGTGGGGTGTGAAAACCACACGTCAACTTAAATCATTGTATGAAACCATGAACCAACAAATGTGCATTATCAAAAATTCTACAAAATTTTACAAATTTTTTTATGTGTAAAGAGCATTCTGTCATCAACCCTTAACCAAGCTTTAAGAATGTATCTCCTGACATGTTTGGACATATAGTTTCAATATGACAGTGAATATATTTGTCTAAGGCTGATGCGTCGAGCGAACCTGTTGGTGTATCCAAGGGCAATGCAGAAGTGCCAGGTGATAGTCTGCAGCGTGGAGCTGGGGATATTGATCAGAGCTGTGATGATGACAAAGATGTGGATAGGGGTCCAGCATACGATGAAGACGGCAACCACCACCAGGACCATGCGGGTGATTCGACGCAGGTTCCTGTCCTTCTCCTGTGTGTGTGTGTGTGTGTGTGTGTGTGTGTGTGTGTGTGTGTGTGTGTGTGTGTGTGTGTGTGTGTGTGTGTGTGTGTGTGTGTGTGTGTGTGTGTGTGTGTGTGTGTGTGTGTGTGTGTGTGTGTGTGTGTGTATGTGAAGGAGGTAGACGGTTTAGTGTTGGGGGATAAGTGGGAATACAAGATGAGTGAGATGAGATGAGCAGAAAAGGCGAGGTGGGGAAGATATAGCGACAGAGGAGGGTGGAGGATGAGAGAAATGATGGGAGAGAAGATGGTTAGAGGGGGATGAGAGGATAAGTAAAGGGGAGAGGATCAAAAGGCAGAGAGAAATGTAAAGGGATGATGGAATGGAAGGAAAGTGGTCAAAAAACGTGGCTGAAGAGACATGAGTAGGAACAAATCATATCTGCTACAACTTAGATTTTCCATTTGTATCAACGGCAAATAATACACCTTCATTAGAATACAAAAAAAAATTCCGAGCCAGCCTTTGGTACATTGGCTCAAAATATTGTTGGGTCTTTTCGTTTATTACTGCAATGAATTAAAGCTGAGCCACAACCTCGGGCTTAAGTTGTTTTTCACTAATTGCTTTCTCCTGAGAGCAATGAGTGCACCGTATTTGCATGCAAGCTCTGGGCAGCTTTGTATTTTGCTTCATTACTCTGAAAGATAAATCAATTAGTTGTTGTGTAAATAGCGCCGGCCATGTAGTTGGTACACCCAAAACGGTTAAGATTTCTCAAAATGATCACTATAGCTTGCGTTCTAAAATCTCCATTTGGATCTAATTAAAAGCCTATACAGAATTACTCACTGTATTCACTTTTATTGGCTCAAGTGTGTTCATGAAAAAGAGATTTTTCTTCACCTGGGAGCCCGACAGCATGCGCACACTCTTCAGCCGGAGGATCATGAGGCCGTAGCAGACGGTGATGATGAGGACGGGCATGATGAAGGCAAAGATGAACACGCAGATCTTCAGCAGGGTGTCCCAGTACCAGGAGGGGTGGGGGAATATTAGCTTGCAGTCAACAATGCTGGAGGCTGTGCAGGGTGAGGAGACATAGAATCACAGATGAATACAGATGCAAACAGTCATTACTTCCAGAAATTTCTCAATTAGTTGTTGGTATCAACTCTTATTTTCAGCTCTTTTGAAACATCTGTGATTCCTTCCTCTAAAATGTGTTTCCTAAATGTGGTTGTACACAATGTATTTAGGGTTGCAACTAATATTTTTCATTTTTGAGTAGTCAATTATTTCTATTTCTATTCATTCATTCATTATCCAAACTGCTTATCCTGTTCAGGGTCGCGGGGCGCTGGAGCCGATCCCAGCTGACATTGGGCGAAGGCAGGGTACGCCCTGGACAGGTCGCCAGTTCATCGCAGGGCACATAAATTATATAATAATAATAATCAGTAAATATTGACAACTCTCATTTCCTGTCATCCCGCTACTGTGAATCTCTAATAAAGATATAAAAATGCCCATTAAAAAAAAACAGTCATGTCTGAAAACTATGTGATGCTAAAGCAAGATCTTTTAGTACCATGAGAACTGCACGAAGTCAGTAAATCTTTCATTGCTCTCTGTCTTCCAATCACAGCAGGTCGCATTTGATCAGTGGCGGTTGTCTCTCCATTACCTCTGCAATTACACAGAGGTGAAGCCTGGCTCCGCAGGTAGCCTCTTGACTATGCAGACGGTTATATTAGTCACCAGCGAGGCATATAGCATTTAATTGCTGCTTTGTGCAACTGCACAGAAAAACTTAAGCAACTCTTTTGGGTTGTCTCCTTTTATAGAGCCTGCTGGAGTACATCATTGCTTTTTAAAGCTGGAATGCAGTGAAAAGATAGATAGATAGATAGATAGATAGATACTTCAAATGACATACACAAAACATAGCACTCATTCTCTCTTGTAAGGAATATATTGTGAAAGGTTCTTGTTTTTAATGAATAATCTCAATGTGTTTTTTTTCCTGTTTTGTGCTTCTATTTTGTTTAGCGAGACCTTGTAGAACCTGTCGTCTACCAAGGACTAAAAAACTGTTATGTATGGTTCCTACTTGAGAGTTGGATGCAACGTTTTTTGCTGATTACTTTCTCTATTCAATTTGTTTCTGTTATTTGCCATAAAATTGCTGGGATTAGCGTCAAGACAATTTCCTAGAAGCTAATTTCATCTATTGATCGTGGTTGTCATAAAGGATATACATATATCTAGTTATTCATCAGATCCTGGATATTTAAAGGGTCTCTTAAGCAAAGTCCAAACACAATCCTCCTTGCAGTGTAGGTATAGTGCTTGTGTGTGTGCACATGCTTACGAGTGACAGCGGTGGAGGCCATGAACATTACAGGCAACCCGATGGCCGAGGAGAGAATCCAGTTGCAGACGTTGACAATCTTGGCGTTACGCGGTGTCCTGAAGTCCAGCGCTTTGACCGGGTGGCACACGGCGACGTAGCGGTCAATGCTCATGGTGGTGAGTGTGAAGATGGAGGTGAACATGTTGTAGTAGTCGATGGACATCACCATCTTGCACAGCATGTCTCCAAACGGCCAGGTCCCCATCAGGTAGTTGACGCTCTGGAACGGTAGCGTGCTGGTGACCAAGGCGTCGGCCAGAGCCAGGTTGAAGATGTAGATGTTGGTGGCGGTCTTCATTTTAGTGTATCTGCACAGAAACCATGGATTCATTATGAGACACCCGGCAGAGACATGTAAAACGCCCCCTGTTGCTCCTAGAAGCAAGACCCAGACTGACTACAAACTGCATCATCCGTACTCATTTTGTGTCTTTTTGTAGACATTTCTCTGAGTGGTCATTTTGAGTCTCTTGGCATTTTCTTTGTCTCTTTACAGTCAATAAATCATCACAAGCAAAATGTTAAAGTTTCTTAATGTTCTCTCACAACGATCTGGAAACTATCCAGAAAGCAGCAATAAAGAAGTTCATACAGCCTGTAATGGGAAAATATGTCATAGTCTTATTTTTAGGGTTAAAGAATGTAAGCTCTTACATTGCAAGCACCAAACACTGTTCTTATCACATTCTTGTAAGTTTCCATCCAGATGTCCCGCTATCTGTTATCCTGTGAATTGGGTTTTCTGTCTTCAAAGACGAAGACACACAGAGGTCTTAATTCCTTTGATGAGCTTTAGCTGAAGGACGACCCTCTACAGAAGAGATGATGTGTGATTGTAAAACAGGGTTTATTGTGGGGCATACTGGGGACAAAGGGATTTGTAAACAGGCTTTTGAGCGCTTTCAGGTTATCAAAACAGAACTCTATGCCTTCAAGGAAAACGTCCACATAGCTGTATCATAAACCTCTACCTGACCCTAAAACATCCACAAAGATCAAAGAGCACAGGAGAAAACAATTGCAGGCCATATATAACCCCATTGTTGCAGGGAAATACACCAGACATTGCCTGTTTCGGCAGCTGGTTTCTCTGCTCTGTGGGTATAAATGCAGCATTCATGTAGATGAAGTCAGGGCACTCCTCAGTAGACTCTGCTTTTGCTGTCTGTTGAGAACTGTTTCTCGCTTTTGCTTGCAAGCAAATAAATTGACCATTCATCCAGACTCTGTTTCATTTGACATTGATTTGATAACACTTTGCACTTCTCTCCCGAACAGTTTAAGAAATATTCCTTCACAAGCCTCAACCATGCAACACCTTCCTTTCAAGCGACATTAGCAGAACTTGAATAAGCAGCTGAAATGCCCCTGTTACTCCAGGTATGTTGCAATCGGAGCAGAATGTGCCTCGTGAGCTGGGCTGAACCCAGCGTACGTACTGTATCCCCAGGATGTTTTTGTGAATAATTCAGGCCCCTTGCCTCAGCGATCAGCTCATTTTGAAATAGCAACCGTCGAGTTTAATCAGTTCTAATGACTCAGTTTTAAAAGACGCTGTCCACAGGAGTAAAGTCCCAGATTCCTTGAGGTTTTAGAAGATATCACAAAGAAATTACTTTGGGATGTTTAATGTTTTCCCATGTACGGGACAGTTAGATGAGATGATTGATACCATTCTTCTAACTGTTCATTGAATATGAAGCTACAACGAGCAGGAAGTTTAGCTTAAAAGAAACTTAAACTAGAACAGTTAGCCTGGCTCTTTTAAATAGTAACAAAATCAACCAACCAGAAGCTCTAAAGCTCAACACTTAACATTGCCGGTGCCCTATTCCACATAAAGACTACTTGTACACATATCCCTGCTATAATGTTGTTAAATTAATCTGGAAACACAGAGTGACAGTGATACATAACACCCCCTTGCCTTTGCTTTATTAAACCACTACTGTCATTCTACCTGAGAGGTAATTCACCGCTATTTTGTTGCAGCACTCTCCTCAACAATCCCAAATCCTCTTAACCGCAGATGACGGTGAGTTCATTACATTTTGATTAACTTTAACACTGACAGATTAGTGTGCTTGTTATTTCAGGCTTTATTTGAACGGGGACCGAGACACCTTGTGACGCAGCGAAAGCTGTCACCCTACACTGAGCAGTGTGCCGGTGGTGGAGGCAATTTCCGATGATACAATAGCTTGTGTTTCTCCTGTGCCTGTCTGAGGCTTACGCCTGTCAACATTTAATGGCCTCATCTTGTCTGAAAAACCGAATAAGGTGTTTAATTAAGGAGTTTTCAGCTTTAATTCATTGTTCAACCTTGAGGTCTTGTCAGAATGCTTTGAGGACATACTGTTGCACGATTTCTTCATCACTTTCTGAAACCTGATGTATTTCTAAATATACAGTGGAATTAATAATTAAAGAGGACATTTTTTAATTGGATTCTGGTTGACATATTATTGGATTGGATTGTCCCTGCTGATAGTAACATCAGTCAATAAAAAAGTTCTTTGGGTGGTCCCTGCTGTCAGCTACAGTTGTCCATAAACCAGTGGTTTGCTTCTAGGCTTGGGAGGTATTACGGTATACCAGCGTGCTGAAGTACAGTTTTAAATGTGGGCAATCTCGGAAAGCATTGGCTATAGTTCTGACGACAGACAAGCCGCGGGGGTAAAGGGATATATTTCTGGAGTTCCGGTGTAGCCGGTGTATATCTGGGCCAAGACTTCCTTGGCTGAGCGCTGCTCATTGTTTACAGTCCACTGAGCAACTGGAGATGCGAGAATGGAGTTGGAGATGCAACAGGATTGTTTCCCAAGTAGGAGCTCTACAATCTAATTTTGAACCAATAGAAAGCGAAATCTTCTTGAAACCACAGCTGGTAACTGATTATTTTGCTGTCCATACGGACTGTTTACCTGCATTCAACCAAAGCCTGCTCGAACGTGATTAGTCACTACATAGACTACAAATGGAAACCAGATTGCTTTCTCTGCTAAAATCCTATTCCGTTAGCTACAGATTCTACATTTGACTGAAGGAATAGAGGTTGATAAGGAGAACTGAAACAATGCAAACAGAAATTGCTCAATCTGCCTCCAAACGACCTTGATTTGACGGTTTCCTGGACCACTGAAGCACAGAGGTGGCAGATAGATGTGCAGTAATGGACCTTAAAACCACCCAAAACAGTCCTCTCAGTGAAATCATGTATAATTCATAGCCTTCCATCAACCCATTAGCCGTGATTCCCACCTGGGGGAGTTAGATGCCTTATCATTGCCTCTGTTGCTCATCCATCTTTATTTCTGCTTAAATGAACAAAAAAAAAAAGCATTTGATCATGACAGTAAATTATCCCTGTGGAAAGACTGACAAGAAACTGGTTTTACAAACTCATCATGAGTGCTCCCAGCCGGGAGAGACAGAAACATCCGCCTAATCTCGGCTGTTCCGATGCATTATTCATACGTTCATACAAATCATTTGACAACAGTGTTCATTTCCTAATTTTAACAATAAAAAGTAGGGCAGTTGAGAATTGGTTGTTTTAATGTGCGCAAATTCAAGAGGCCAATTTGGCAAAAAATGTAATTATGAGAAAAAACTTTTTACCCCTACCCTGATTGAAAACCCAATAATATCTTCTGTGGACACTTTATGACAAATTATTGAAAAGAAAATTACATTTACCTCGAGCCTGGCTCCCCAATGAGCCTCATCTGTTGCTCAAACTGTAATGTGGAAACACAGAAGCAGCATAGATGGTCGTTATTATTCAAAATGAGATTTTCTTTCCAGTTTTGGGCCCTCGAGCGATGTTGATCAGAATGGAATTTTCTATGGCGATGAGTTTAGGGTAGCATTTCTTGACGTTGGCGGTACGTCAGGGCAGATAACGTCAGGGGGTCCTGCAGCAATGTCTTTGAAAAGGGGGCATTGAGATGTATAAATTCTTTTACCACCATCATGCTTTTATCTGAACGTTTTCTATGGAGCTCTGTCGCTGCGTTTACTTCTTAAAAGCTTGGGGAAGCAGCTTGGAGCTGCGCTTTATTGGAGATGATGAAGTTCAAAATTGTGGAACTAACATTCATGGTTAATCAGAAGTGTTTCGCATTAGTTTTGCTTTCAATATCATTGAGGTGAATAGAGAAGATGTTACTTCCCCAAACAAAAGAGGAGGAAATGTTTTGTGACTCAGCAAGGAGAAGGAAGGATTTATCTTTATATTTTTAATTGTCACCTGACTGAATATTGTTTTCCTTTACATAAATAATGACATTTCCACCATAAATTGATACAAAAACAATTCCCCAGAATGCAGGAAATGAAATGATTGATGATTCATAATCCCCCTCCCTTATTTGAAATGAAACCTACATCTACAAAGTGGCTTTCTGATCAATAACAAGACCGAAATAATGAGGTGGTGAGTCACAAGGCATTTTTGTTTCCTGGGAGACTAATGATAATGATATTCGAACTGTCCGGTTTAATTCAATCTTTTATCTTGTATTCAATTACATGCTTTTTAAATAATATAACAGAATACTAATGAACATTAATATTCAGGCTAGACAATTAGCCTACATTTTAATTGATGGGGACTGAAGGAATTAGAAAAGTGACCTTTTGATGATGGTTTATCAAGTCTAATGTAATCATCTACAAGTACATATATGATTTACCATCCACTATTTATCTTGATATGTTTGAGCCTGCCCAAACCATCTAAAGAAGATGACACACCCGGGAATGAACTCTGAGATGTGATTTTTGGTGTTGGCGCTGTAAGAAGCAGAAGAGCGATTGATTTAATTTGTTGCGGTCTTGCTTTGTGTTACAACCCTTTCAGACCTGTGCAATTAGTGTAATATTGTTGTGTTTCCACTTTGATGTTCAATTTTCTCCCTAGATATGTTTACTCGGCACAGACCCTTAAGATCAAAAGGAAATATATATTGATCTTGGACTTGGACAAAATCCTCAGTACTGTCCATCTGGATATATGTACGATAACAGTCAGTGTAATGTGCGTATACTGCTTGTAGGTACATATTCACATACAAAAGTTAACTATTTTATTTTCTTTCCTTTTTTATTACATATTGCTGTATTATGCTATAATAATTGTTTGAGCCCAACTCACCCAAAAGGCAGGTTTTGGGATGGGGGATGCAGTGTGTGTTTTCTGAAAAATGTAGAGATAATAAAGAAACAACACTAAGAGTTCACACCATTCACCATTTCATTGTTGAAAATGACTCAAAACACCATCTACTGTTTTAAATGGGCCCTAATCATAGAAGGCGACTCCACTGGTTGCAAAAAGACGTTCATGATTCTACTCGCAGTTGAAGACGGAAGTGTACGATAAAATACTTGATTTATTACGTCGGTAAACATTGTGAACAAGAGTTTATGGTCTCAATCTCTAGTTTCAAGTCTTTTTCAATACAGCATGGTGTTCATTGAGTAAATTAAGGTCCATTTAGAGTAAAATAGACCATGAAGCAGGGTATGCTTAAGGGCGGGCTACCTTGTGATTGGCAGCTTGTGCTACCAGAGCCGTATACGGGGTCTCTACATCACTCCCGGGTCCAGGTCCGTCATTTGATGACATGGCCTCAGGAAGACTTTTTCTCACAGACTTACATTGGGAATCAGATGTCTGTAACTTTTTTTTAGGTAAATCAACTTCCTCTTACGAACACTTCAATAGCTTTTATTTAAATGATTAGGTTCTAAAAGTTGTAAAGTGCACTAATAGCCGTATCCAGCATAATAAAATGACTTTTGATGGGAGTTTTGTAGGGATCTCGACCAAACAACAATGTTTTCCTCTGTCTGTAGAGTATGATGTGAATGCCAAGACATTTCTGCAGCACTATATTTAACTTAAAACCGTGTTTTGACAATCTTTTCGCCTGGGTTTCTCATCCATATTGCGATTTAGATAAAATTTCAAATTTAGACCTGGGGGTGAAGTTACACATCAAACACTATTCAGGTACATGTTCGGACACTGACACTCTTCATTGGCTCTGTGTATATCATTAACCAGTCTTACCCCAGCTGTTCAATAACAAATAGCTGTTGCCATTTATTTCTGGCTGCCAATAATGCCCGAGCCTCGAGTTTGACAGAGAAACACTTTGGACTGAAGTAAACACACATGGGACAACTAGGCAGGAGAGAAAATACATGATGTCCAACAGTGACCAGAAGTGTCTGTATTTCTATATATGTCCAAAACTATATACATGTTGCATGTATGTGTTGTGCTGAAGGTTTGCTCGAGCATTTGGATGTTCTTTAGTGTTCATATGTTCACTTCACGCCCACTGTCTGATGCCGTCTAATGGGTTCAACATCAGCCTCTGTATATCACCTCCACTCCACACATGACTCAGGGGCCACGGCCCCTAAAGGAGAATGTCAAACCTTGAAAAACATAATTCAGTTTTAGTTTGATTTAGTTAACCGCCCAGTAATAAAACATGAAAGCAAAGTGATTAGGAAAAAAAGAGCCGAGGCTATTCATTTGTGTTGAAGAAGATAGAAAAAAACACTGGATCAGGATTTGTTATACATCACAGCTAATGACCTTGCTCATCGTTAGTGGATGTTGTCTGGCGCTGTGTTTATTGTGTCAATTTGATCATTTTGGAATGCTAACAGATATTAAGAGACGAGTAACATGGCGGGACATTTAAAGCTACCCCATAAACACCAGTGGGAGCTTTGTTTATCTATATTTGGAAGAAACTTGTAGTCACTATGTTTCAACAAATATCAAGAAGAAACCCACGCACTTGCGGTTTGGAACAGCAGCTGATTAATTTTCATGGCCCTTGTTACCCGGCAAGATAAACATAATTCGTCATCGGTCTGCGATGCTCGCCGGTGTAGGTACGGCTCTGCGTATGATTCATGGGCTCCTGCTGGGTGCAGATAAACCATTGATGCCTGAGTGCAGCAACAGAGGCTGCTCATGTGAACACACATCTGTAGGCCGCTGGCGCCGACCATTAACTCTGTGGGGAGCATGATGGATGTGAATGCGTGTATGTCTGATTGCTGCGCATGTGTTTCTAGGATTTGTGTTTTTACTGCGTCTATGCGAAACAAGGTTCTCTATCACATCGGCGATCATGTAAAATCCAATATTACCCTGAACAAGTCCTGCTTATTGATTTGCAACATAACCCACGATGACCTCATTCACCCAGAGATATCAAAGGCATAGTCACTATGGTATGAAAAGTGTTGCAAAAGTTTATATTATCTTGATGTATATATGGGCTATAATCGTATCGCTTACCCCTAACATATGATTATGTCTAATTATAGTAGTAACTGCAATCTGACAGAAAACCAGATGAAACTAGATGTACGAGATGAAAAGTCAGGGGATCACCAGCGTGAATAGATATCATCTGGGACCATGAACGGTCTGTGCTAAATTCCATGTCAATCCATCCAATAGTTCGTGAGGTATTCCAGTCAGAACCAAAGTAGTGGACCAACATTGCAATCCAACGAGCCATGTTAGCATGGCTAAAAATACAAAGATACAAACTTCTCTACTTTTCATGCCTTCAGGGGACGAGTGTTTGAAACTCACACCTTGTTCTTTTGAATTTGGCTAAAGATGTAGAGTCAATAAAGTTAAATGTAGAAAAGGTACAGATGACTTATTGGGTGCATAATTTAAACTAAAGTACTTTATTCTTTATTTAGCACCTGATGCTCAATAAAATGATAAGATTCTTGATAAAATAGTGCTAGTAAAACATTTACCATAGACTGATTTGTCAAATGACTTCTGTCTACATGTAAGAGGATGCTTATAGCTTTATTAGTGTTGATGTGTTTACAAACAATATTTAGTAAGTAAGTAAAATGTAAGGCATGTACGATCTATATATTTCCCTTATGGTCCAAGCTGAATTATTGTGTTTTTCTTCTTCTTGGAAATCATCTCAGTAAATGGAAGTCATTAGAAAGAGCACCACTGGGAAGATGCTGCGGCCTTTAATGGCGGTAGATGGCTCCTCCACACACACACACATTGTCAGTGTCCATTGCAGACGGGTTGAGATGGCGCTTTTACTCTGACACTGATATAAAGGCTCTTAGAGACGTTTTAAATGTATCATGACGCCACTTAAACCTCTCAAGGAAAGCTTCAAAGGGCCCTCTTACATAGAAATCCACTCAAAAGAGACAAAGCAGTTAATAATTAAAAGCAGTATTTTTAGAGACTTTAAGGAGTGGCAGAAATCTAAATATATTCTGATGAAATAGCAAACAATCACATTTATCATTATTTGTTTGGTAAAAAGCCTCAAAGTAGATATTTTAGCTCCAAACTTTTTTGCCACACGAGTGACGCATTGACTAGAAATGGCAAAAGGTGGCATTAGAAATCAATACATTGTTTTCTTGCCAAATGGGCCTCTTCAGAAATTTCCTGACATACATAAAATAAGACGAACTAGCCTAAAAATATTGCCATAACATACCATTAAATTATTTGTGTTAATAAAGTGTTTTTATTATTTTTTTATTAAATCTACATTAATGTGCTAAATTTGACTCTCAGGTACGGAGCTTTGAATGAATCTCTGCATTGCTGACTGGTGTGGCATTTTGTTTGGGGCTTGGAGCTTCTGGTGCATCACAAACTGGGCCTTTTTGTATGTTGCACTGGTCCAAAACGTTGACGTCTGCAGAATTAGCAGTTTCAGAGACGTTGGTACTTTCAGTCAGACATCAGAGTTTTGTAAATCTCCATCCACATGTCTTCATGTATATTTATTTAATTGGATTGCCCCAAAAACTGGGGGCGGCAGCTGGGGTGGCAAGGCATTCTTTAGGCTGCCACGGCTTGGCGGCTGCGATTCATGATTCTACTCGCAGTTGAAGCAGTTCCTGGTCAAAGAGTTGGCAGTTGCTAGCCCGTTAGCCATAACAAGTTAATAAACGAAATGTTCCAATTGCTATGAGTTTGGTTTAGTCATCCTGTCGTCTGGGGTCAAAAGTTGCTTTTTCGCAGCTTTATGTGCGGAGAAATAAGAAAGAATATATGAGTTAAATGTATCGAAACATCCAATGACATTTCTCAAATATCTTTGATAACAAGAGTAACCGAGCACACCTGCTATTTTCATTCCAGCACCAGTGATACAGTACGTGCAAAAAGGTTGGCTGAAGTGAAATAAAAATACGAGGGTGCCATATGTGGAGCCAGAAATACTGAAGCGATGGGAAAGAGTGTTTTTAAAGTGGCAACATGTTGCACTGGTTGCAACATATAAAAAGATAAATGCATACAAACTACTCACAGCTACTTTCTTCATTTCATAATAATTGTTTTCAGGGACATGCACAGACGTTTTGAGGGGCTGTTGCCCTAATGGCTGGGTCGGTTCTTAAGAACAGATGTACTGGACTGGTTCTGGAATCAGCTTTAGATCTGTGCTGAATACACACATCGTCTCTATTTTTCCTTTTGTGATTTGTTCTGTTTTAACACAGACGTTGATCACTCGGGATACAATTGTCACAATTTCTCTCTTGTTTTTGTAGCTTCATGGCTTTCTTTACAGTCTAATTAACGGAAGAATCCTATTTCTCTTCATGTCGTGTGACATCGTCTCATATTAACAGATGTCTTCAGTATGTATGTTGTTGTGTGACAAAAAACATCCAAAACAACCAGCTAAGATTTGAAAAACATTGTGATTGAAACGTTGTTGGTCTGGAAATGATTTCATGTTACGAGGTGTTAATGTTCAAAAAGGACCTGTAAATGGCTTTTTTAGGACACATTTGTCTCGCAATGAAAACCACATCAACCCAAACTTGGTCTCGTTGAGCGATGCTCGAGTCCAGCATGCAAAACACTTCAAACAGCCTCCAAATGGAAAAATCTCTAACAATGGCATAAATCACACACAGCACATGTATTCAACAATCACTGCATTGTGTTCTGCTCCTGGGTTTGAAAGTCGCTGCCCACTTCATTGTGATTCTATTATAATGGTTTTCTATCAAAGCAACACTAATTTAGGCCAAAGCCAGACCCTCTGTGATGCTGGTTATGAAAGTGGTGCCCTCAAGAAGAGTTCATCAGCTTGTTGCTTAGGAACACTTTTGTTAATGTGCTGAAGGCCTTCTACCAATGGTCTCCATCGTGCCCTTGGCCCTGGTCTTGCACGAACATTTAATAAGTGCCACTGTTGTACACAGTTTATTTTGCAAGCAACAACTTTCACTGTGGCGGAGGTCATCAGTTCACGTCTTTTGGATGTTGTTTGGTTTGCTCACCCATGGCACGTTGGCACCAGTAAGCCCTTCTTGTTATATAGATATACAGAAGACTTTACAATTAGTAGGGGGGTGTAACAACACCGTCAAAGTGATTTGGAGAACAAATCTACGTCACCCTCTGCTGCTTTGAAAGGCCAGCCTTCGTGAAGAAGGACATGTTTAACCATACCTGTCATATAGCATAAAGAGCAGAATGGGGGTAGGTGTGTGAGTCACTCTGTAATTGACAGATGGACAAAAGAGCCGTGAGCACCCATAAATGATCAAATAGAGAAAGAGACTAAATCTGTCTTTTGTTCCCTCGTCTTTGGTTAATCATCGTTCCTTCGTTCTGTCTGTAACTTCCTCGAGAGCAGAGCAGTGGCCATCGCCGCATTCCTCCAATAAATACCTTTTTCCCAGTGATCTCCATCGGCCTCCACAGTCAAGGTCTGTCAAATTGTTTTACTACCTTATGAAACAGGTCACGAATGAGTGATGTTCTCTTTCTAGGTCTCTCTGTCCTTTGTTCCTTTTTCCTGGATTCAACAGAGAACTCCAGCAGTGTCCAGTGGTGTCAAGAGAAACTCATTACTCATACACGCACACACACACACACACACACACACACACACACACACACACACACACACACACACACACACACACACACACACACACACACACACACACACACACACACAGGAAGGACAGACTAATTGCCTCTCTGCATTGTCTACTCATAATTGTCTCCCAACAAGAAATTAAGGCTCTGTACCACCCTGCTGTGGGACAAATTCAGAAGGAGCCGCATACAGAATGTTCTTCTCTCCGAGTCTCACAGTGAGCCGTCAAACTCTTCCCTTTTTGATAAATACTCGTGTCAAGCAATTCATCTTCATTATCTGATAGTTATATTATACCCGGGGGTGGAGGTTGAACCCTGAATAAATTTTTCTCGACTCACTTGTGCCAGGTGAGTTTGTCAGTACTCTCAAGCAAACAAAGCAATTACAGCATTAAATCCACAGCAATTATCGAGCTGCCCGCTTGCTATTGACAATGGAAGTCAAGGCCATATACCACAACGGCTGCATGTTCAGCGCTGTGCAGATGTTGGGAAACTGAGGTCAGAGTGGCCAGCCTCAAATGTTTACAGCCTGTGAAGAGGAAAGAGAAGGATGTGCCAAGCACTGTGCACTGCGCACAAAAACACACAAAGGAATGCAACTCTGAAAGAGGCTCAGAGCTGCTGGAGCCACAAACGGCTGCTGTCGGTTCAGTCTGTTTATCTTCACACCTCTTTTGTATTTACCTAAAGGAAATCCACAGGCTGGTTGCTCCTACGTTGTCTATGTCGTCACAGTCACGTGACAAGAACACGCGTCTGTCATGCATGAGGATGTACTTGAAGACAATGAAAGGCATCCACACTTTTCAAGCGGCCAGCATCTTTTCAAAAGCCTGTCATCAAAACGACGCTTTAAAATACAGGCAGTGATCCAGAGTGTTGATTTGTACGCGATGGGAAAAAAATATCAAGCGTAACCATGGACTGATGTGTGTTAATGAGGGAGAAGCCATTCTCTTTAATGCCACAAACCTCCTGTGAATTGTATTTGATAATTATAGTGTGCAAGTGTGGCTGATTTAAAGGATTGCAAGCCTCTCTTATAACGAAACTCACATGCCTGCGTGCACATTGAAAGGATTAGCCTTTTGTTGATATAATCATCCTTCCTGTCCATACTGGCCTTACAGAAATCCCTTTGTGAAGCGTATCAATGTGAGCGATGGGGCACAAAACCACAGCCCTGTAAAAATCCATTGTGAAGTTCAACTGAAATAAATAGGAGGCTTCTGCAGTCTGAATAACAAATGAAGTGGTTATCTTCTTTTTAGTATGCATTTCTCTCTTTGTGCGTCCATGCACAGTATTGTCTTGCTGAGCGTTGGCTGAAAGGACATTGGTACTGGAAAGAAAGACTGAGTCAGACTTCAGCTAAACTTTAGAAGTCATCTATGCAAGATCTACCAAAGATTGTACCCCCCCCCCCCCATCACTTACATTGAAATGGCTTTGTATATATGGGTATGTCACTATTGTTTTAAAACGGACCGTGAAAGAATGTGAGCCTATCCTTTAGATTGAAGATGTTTTTGTGTTCTTACATTCAGTACAAGCACTTAATGATTTTAAGATTATTTCTTTTTGCAGGACATTAACCTGACTGTCGACTGACATCAAAAGACTGCAGGTTTTGTTGTTTGCAAGCTCAGCCTGGGACCATTTCTCATGTTGGGACGCAGGAGCCGCCAGAAAGCCATTAGAGGGAAACATTAGTGGGAATCTGTGACATTAGTCTAGTGAGGCAGATTGTGTTGACGCTCAGCATAACATCGTATTTCATGTGACTGAGTTTGGGACACATGTTTAGAAGTTAATCTGACATCCCAGAGCAGGGTCATGGAACAATTTGTGAAGAGGTAACAGAATCTTACACGGTCACAGTTGTTGTGCTGCTACAGTGCGACTGCAGATGTTCAAAAGCCTCTTAAAACACCCAAAGCTTGCTTCGGCCACTGAATGTGACCAACCAGGTAAAGGTTGGTGGGGGTCCTTTTGCATTCATTATACTCAAAACGCCTCCCAGTTGTTTCCATGGTGACAGGAAGCACTCTGAACTGGCAGCATATTCGTGTGGAACCCAGCAGTTTGCTCTTCAGCCGCAATTGATTTTTCCAATTGAGCATGCAGATCTCTGCTCGTGTTTGTTTGCTCCCAAGAAGTTTACGGATGTGAGTTCAGGGTAACCACACACGGGACAGGGAGACAGCAAAGGGACGGGGAGATAAAGAGTGAGGGAGAAATGTTTTATGGCTTTAAGGTTAGTGTTAGGTCAGTGCTCTGACAGTGAGGGGGGGGGGGGGGGGAAACATCCCTCGTCCACCGATGTCTCTATTTAATCTCGCAAGAATGCATTCAAGGCCATGACTGTAGAGTGGCAGGAAGAGTTCAAGACGACGTTTCCATTTAACAGTACATATTCACCGTGTGTCATTATCTGAATGGTTGTTCACTCTCTATCTACCGAGAGACAGAGAAAAAAAATCTAAATACGGGCGGAGAAAAGAGAGAAAGACAAAGAGGTTAAAGAACCTGATGGGTTGTGGTTCTCAGAAGAATGAGACACATTATTTACCTTCCTCCCAATTTACCCTTTTCAAAGGCAGACTGGCCAAACAGAGGGAAGAATCAGCCAGCTCCAACAATGAACCGGCTCTGCTCCAGACTCTGATGCAATAGCTTCAGATTTTCCTCATTTTTTGGCTGGTTTTGTGAATTTCGAGCTAGTCAGGATTAAAGATTGTGTAATTGTGATACTCGTTATCTGAAGAGGTTGGAAGGAGATATACGTTTCTAAAACGTTATATTTCTACATAAAAACCTATGGCTTTTTAATGATTGTAAACGCGTATAGACCTACCCGGCTTCACAGGAACAGTGTTGTTTCTGTATTTCATTCATTTCTTCTTCTTCTTTTTAAACTGTTTTCACAGCTGAATCGGTTTGACATCCTGAATATATATCCTTCAAACGCATAAAAGCTTCTGTCTGCGTCACTCTGAAATCACAATCCAAAAAAAAGTATTATAATTATGCAGGGGGTGCAGTTGGTGACAGTGTGGGCTCCATGGTCGCTCTGACAGTTTGACGGAGTAGCAGCGGGGCGCGGGGCTCAGCAAAGGTCAATTCCCTGAAAAGTCTCATTCAGTCGAAATCCACAAAACATTTCATGAATGCCTGCACACGTCCACACGCTGCTGGCTGAGTCAGTACCATTCCATCACCGTCGAGAGTATAAGGGGCGGGTATGTCGCTCTAAATCTGTTCCCACGAAACATCCACGGATGAGAGAGCTCAAGCTCAAGTATCCCTCACATCTATCATCTGCTTTGTAGACAAACTACTTCGGAATACATAATGCAAGCGTGTATACCAACTCATACATCATAACCACTCTCGTACCCTTGCCAGACAGCTGCAGACATAAATCCCATCCTTAAATGATGCTGGCACATAAGTTACGCTTCAAAAGGTGACTTCACTTCTGTTTGCTCGGTGCTCGCCCTTTGTTGTCCACTTCATTTTGTTGCTTAGGGACGTGGCAGTGGTGGAAGTAATGAACAACATTTACCCCCGAAACTATAACAAAGTTGTTGTTTTTATTTTTGCACTTTTAGTTAGTATTGTTTTTACAACTCTGTGACTTTACTTGTACAGAAGTATTTTTTATCTCAAGTATTGTACTTCACTACATTTCAAATGTCATCCATTACAAAGAGCTGCAGAAAATAATTAGCTGTCGTTTTTTATACCAACGGGCAGAGCACCAGAGCACCAGAGCATCAACTTCTACATTCGCTTCGGAACCGTTACCTTCAGTGAAGTGTCTGAGGCCCTTCTGCTGTTTTGACAGCGAGGCTGGGTGGACCGGTTATATTATTGTTTTGAGAATGAATGAGCAGAGAAATTGAACATAAATTATAACAAATATCACAAAGAACATGTGCTTTCTAGCAATGTAGTGTTTGTTATTTAAAGATAAAGATACTTTCATTTTGTGTTTGATTTTGGCGGCCCCTGTGGACAACAGCAGTAGTGTTTTTGAGCACCAGAGTCCCTTTAAGAAGAAAAACTCAAATTTTACTGCAGTCAATGGAAGCTCTGCTCCTGGCCGACTTGTATTGATTGTTATCCTAATTTATGGCTAATTCTGCTGAGGCTACAATGAGGAAGGTGGTTGTATATTTATAATTAATAATCAGTTGTATTCACAGGCTGCAAATGTCCGTCTACAGAATAGTATGTAGTAGTATAGTAGGGCTCTGTGGTGCTGTTCAAACTTGATGTAGTCCCACTAGTCTGTATACTTTGACATGTTAATGCACTTTATATTACAGCCTTAAACTATTCTATAATTTATTGTTCGATCATAGAACATCATCATCATATTCCCTTCCTTCAAAAAATGGTAACATTTCAACAGACCTACTTTTTTACTGTCATCTGAGTACATTTTTACACAGGCAATTTTACTTTTACGTCAGTAAAATGTATTTAAATTAACAGCGCTTTTACTTTGTGTAATGTATTCCAATACTTTCCATCAGTGGCCCAACGGGCAGATCTGCTGTCAGTAATTCTGGGTAGAAAACATTCGGCCTGCATTCTTTAGCAAAACAGAACGATTTGGGGAAGCACTCAGACTGAAAGGGATGATGTGTGCAGTCTGGCAAATGAGCATTTGCTTGATGCTTCATCTGCTCTGGAAATAGTGGAGAAGTGAGAATAATAGGTGTAACAAAGTAATGATGATATGTTATAGCAGTGATAGAGAAGTAAATACAAATGGAGACTTCTTCTCTCCTTTTTAACTCTCTAATTTATACAATTAAGTGGTCTGGTTTAAATTCCAAAGCCATTTAAGCACCTGTCTGACGGGTTCAGCACAGCAAACCCTCCAGTCAGCCACTCCTCACTGATTCTATACCAGACCTACAAAGAGGTTAATCACAAGGTGGAAAAACGAAGGTGGACCACTCTCACTTTCATCTCCATCCTCCTCGGCTCCCTCATTGCTCACCATCAATCTCTCTCCCCTCAAGCCTCCACTCATGCCGCTATTTTCTAAGTCCATCTCTCACCTTTTCTGTCCTCCTCCTCCTTCCCCTCCTCCAAGCGACTTGTATTACCCGAAGAGGCTCATCTACAATCACATAGCTTCCGCTGGGGAGCACCGAGTCAATATAAATGCCAGATTTTCATGTGTAATTAAAGGCACCACCTGTGAAATCCACCTCAGTGGCACAATAGGTGTCTTAAGTTAACACAAAACTATATTTAAGTTATTCATTCCATTTTTAATAGCAGTGTGGGAGATTTCAGCTTATGTGAGACTTTTAAAAGGATAGACCTTCCTAATACTGAGTTATTTCCACCTGCAAGTGTTTTTAGTCCATTTGTTTCTCCAAATATAAAAAGGTTAATTTAGTGTGTAAAATTAATGAGATCAGAAGAAAGAAAAGAACAAGTGGCCAGTGACATTTCTCATTTGTGCACCACTCATCATGTAATATCTCCTACTTCTTATGACAGGTTATTAAAGAGAATAAAAGCTCCTCCTGTAATGAGATATTGACAACTTGACATTTGTTTGAAACAGTTTTAAATATCAATGAGATGTCGACATGTTGAGCGAAGCTGAGCGAACAGAAGCTGAGCGAACAGATTCGGCTTGAAAGTGGCCTAAGAAGGGGGAGGAATGAGAGGCATATTGGAACACGTAGTTTAAGTCTTTTATTGTTATGATAAGTTTTAGGGATAATACTCACCAATTGACTTGTCTTTTGTACAAAATGCTGGAGTTGAGTCTAAAGCAAGACATTGGGTTAACTTTCAGCACATCAGTTGCATTTCCAAAACCATTCTCTCACCACTCATCTAGTTTACATGGACGTAGAATCAGCAAAGCTACAAACAAGGGAACACAAGACACTGAAGCAACAGTGAAGACAAGCAGAATCTGACTGGATTCATGGTGCATGACGTTGTTTAGCCCTCACAAGGGAGTGATGTGCTGCATGTTGTCACATCGGTGCCATTTTCCAGTGTAGTAATGGTATTGTGGATGAAACAGACAGAGGGAACATGAATTATTCCTCTGTTGTAGCTGCTGTTGCGCAAAACTAATTTCCTCACCGTCCCCTCGCGCGGCTGGCTTTTTGCGCGCTGGAGCAACTTGCTGCGAGGCTGGAGGCATTTTACGCACGAACGGCAAGCTGAGCTGGCAGTCAACACAGCATTCACATGGTCTCACACACGCGCGCACGGGCACACACACACATACACACACACACACACACAAACGCACACACCCTCTTTTACAGTATGGTTAATACTGCAACAGGTTGCCATAGAGTCCTTTCTCGCGTACAGTCATGTTAAAGAAAAATATAAAAAGTGCAAAAGGCCTATCACAGTGTTTTGTAAGTACTTTGCTGTCTTACCTGACGATGATATACATGACCAGCACGTTTCCAACCAGCCCCACCACGCACACTATGGAGTAGAGAGCGGTGATAACGATCGCTATGATAACCGGGTTGGTGTCGTCGTCCGGGATGCCGGTCAGTCCGCGATCCCCGTGGCATCGCGCCTCCGCGAAGCTCGTGTTGTTGATGTTGCTGTCGGTGAAGTTCCCACAGAAACTGCTGTTGCCGGAGAGCACGGGGAGCTGGCTCCGGTTATCCGACAAGTTGCTTGCGCTCTCCATGGTCCTCGTTCGGTTTTTGCGCGGTGAGTGCTGCTCGCGTCTACTCGGGTTGCCTGTCGGCGGACTCGGTGCCCCGGTGCTTGTCTGTGAAGCGCTGCGTTTCCTAACGTTAAATCTCACTGTGTTGAAGAATGTAGCCGCGTGCGATGAGGTTGAGCACGAGCCTGCGCGAGTCTCCGTTTACTAAACGACCCTCGCGCCGCACAGCGAGCCTGCACAACAGAAGCGACGACGTGAAAATGAGAGTTCGCTCCCTTCATTCCTTCCTCGGTTCCTTCCTCTCTTCTTTCCTTTTTTTCTCCTTCTCGTTTCCTATACCTCCTTACCTTCCTTTTGCTCACATTTGTTTAAGCCTTAATTTGATATTTTGTTTATCTCATCCTTCCTTTTCTCATCCTCTTTCTTTTTCAAATCTCCCTTGTTCCTTTCCTTCTTTCCTTGTTCCTCCTGTCCTGTTTTTTTTTTGAAAGGACAGTTTTTCAAAGTGCTTTACATTAATAGTACGTCACACACACACACACACACACACACACACACACACACACACACACATACACACACACACAGACACACACACATACACACTCAGAGATATGCCATCTGAACCTAAATTCAATTATAATAAAATATACATTTGAACATCAGATATTGTACCATCATATTCTCCATTGATTGGCAATGTCCTGTACATCAGTAACTTTTCTATTCAGTGAAACAAGCATCACCATCGCATTAGTACAAGAGAATGTAAAACGTGTTGAATAATGAAACACACTGCCAGCAGCATGTATCCTGAATAAGGACAGTAATGGACGGTGAGGAGTCGTCCAGGGATTATCTGTCAAGTTATCCATGCATACGTGGAGCGCTTTGATGAGTCTCCTCTCTCCTGATTTCTGTTTTCTGTGCTGTATTCTAATCAGTGCAGCCGAGCGAGGGAATGCCGCACAGTGTAATCCAGTAGGGATTGATTTTAATCAAGATAATGTCCCTGCTTGTCTCATTACAGTTTCAGAGAGGCACGGAATGGGCAAATATCATTTACTAAACGTGCTGGAGGCCTGGTTGGAGTTAAACTGTTCAACATGAGCATAAAGTCATTATTACAAGTTTGTTTTTACAGTCGCTTTAATCAACAAAATCCACACAACAACAAAAAAGCTAATTGTATCTGAAAGCCGATAAAAGCCGAGGAGCAGCAGGGACGGAGCTTTCTTGATGCTGATCACTTTAAATGCACGGCGATGTTTTCAAATAACCAACAGCGTTTCATTTAGTTGGGATGTGAGATTGCTTTGCCGCTGCTGCTCCACTGTTCGGTTTTCACATAAAGAAATGTCACCTTTCAGCTCTGAGCTTGACGTACCAAATATTTACCTCTGTGGCTGTTTCATTTTGAGTAAGGTCAACATTCAGCTGTGCTGATGTGTTTTGTGCTGATAATATGATTCAACGATGTGAGACCGGAGCTAAAGTCCATATTAACACAAACAAGGCACAGATGGTTGTTCAATATCAAGGATATGTTCAGATCTGTCAAGTCTATCTTAGTACTCTGACTGCTGAGGCCTCATGTCAGCTTTAGATCATGTGTTCCTCTGGATTTCTCTTTGCTTATTAGTTAAGAAGGGGACGCTTAATAGCAGGGTTGCAGTAGCTGTTTAGGACACATAAGGTCATGTCTTCAGTTGTGTTTCTGGGAATTTGAGGGTTTTATCAAACTGGAGGGAGGTTTACATCCTGTAACATACAGTTTCTAGGCTAAAAGTTACTTTTAGACCAAACATTTCTCCAACAGAATGTAATTCTGAGCAGTGTGAAGAGGGCCTTGATGTGTTGGGAAATAAATGCAAACACTACGTCCCTAATAAAGAATTATGTTATCAATAAAGGAAAAACAACAGCTTTGGAAAACATTCAAAGATGTATTTGCCACATAGTCATATATCTTCAATATGTGCAGTAAAATGTGGGAGAGGGATGCTCTTGAGGATGTTAAAAGACTAATGTGCAATCTTCAATATTGATGAAATGTATTAAAAGTAAAAAAAAATATATATACAATTTCAATGAAAAGAAGATAAAAATATCGGTATTAAAATTGCATCATTTATTATTTTGTTAGTTGTGTTGATTTTAGAGGAACTGGTTGCATTTAAGTAAAACTTACAGAAAATAACAACAACACAACAACTAACAATGAAAATGAAAAATCCAAAATAATTACAGCACCGCTTCAGAGACACTATAAAGATGAATAATTACAGCAACCAATGACTATTTGAATGTACATGTGGGAATGTGAGTATTGTTTTAAGACACATAAGATAATGACCTTTTCTAAAATAAGTGGTATAAATTACAAAAATGATTTCCTCCTAGCCTTAGGAACAAACAGTTATTTACGCACTCATTCCCACAGTGATACTCGACGAAGCGATTTAAAGAGAGCAGCTGATGATGGATAGGGGCTTCGTCATGTCGCCATGTTGAGGATGAACATTACATTTGACAGAAGCAACATCTTCAGGGGGCTCCACATGTGAGTTGTGTGTGCTTGTTTGTGTGTGTGTCTTTGTTACAGAGTAGCTGTTGACCCTCATCCTGCAAACATATTTAACAGACAAGGACTACTGATTGAATAAACTACTGTAAGAGACAACCACCACAGCATTTTACATATCTATTTTATTTAAGTTATTATAAACTGCATAGGCTGCAATTAGGGGCGTTTGACTGAGGTTATTTAAAATCATTGTTTTAAAAGGACTGATAAAAACAGAATACAAAGATACTTTATGAAATCACCTGGAACAAATTATCCTCATACAACGGTTTGTATGATGTCTTAAAATTACTCCTCATTTTTTGTGCATTTTCCGAGAAAAGCCTGGCAAAACACAGTTCAATTACCAAATGTTTCATACGTACAGTCTTTTCAAAATAGACTTCCTTCTTCACAGGAAAGAACTTAGTTAGGTTTAAACAACAAAAGGAAATTGTGAAAAACAGCATACGTAGCTTTGCCTCTGAAAATGAATGTGCTGTAATACGTACATTAGGTATAACAGCACATTTAACCCAAACCACGATCTTTTCAAAACCTAAGTTTGTTGTTTTTGTTGTTGTTTTTTCTACGAAAGTCCAACAACATGTCTCAATTTCCACTCTTTCCACAGTCTTTTCAAAATAAACTTGTATTTTCACAGGAAACAATTAAGTTAGGTTTAGTCAACAAAACCTTTTAGTTTGTTTTAAGAAAAGAAAGTAAAAAACTTCTGGTTGTTCTCATACAGCGCTTGTAGCTCTACCTATGGAAATGAATGAGCTGTAATTGGTAGATATCCCACCAAATAAATGTGTACATAGGGCATTTGTTTGACCCAAAGTGAGTGAGTTTTTGTGGTCTTTATCTCTCCTGATTATGTAGATTATATTCAAATTGATTTCATTGGCTATCTATGAATTACAGCACATTCATTTTCATAAGTCTATATGTATTAGAACAGCCACATCTGGGGTCTGTGGGGACCCTAGTTGGTAGGATGAGGGTTTAAGCATGTAACAGCATGTTTCCTTCAGTCACCTACACAAGTTTAACACATTTCATCTTGGAGTGAAAATTCGCACCCAAGGCTTCAGATTCAACACTCCAAGAAGGTACAGACGACGACCATGATTCACGCAGTGTTTTTCCATAGGGACCTTTATGTTACGATGTTCTCCATCTCTCTCGTCTCTCATTCCCTGTGTGGTGGAAAATAACATGAACACTTCATGCTCAGTTTTGAAATCATCGACAGACACTCTATACACACACATGCACAAAGCTGGTGCATGTTGTTGGCTTACTCTGTGTTTTCAGTGCATCGACTATGTCCTTTTTCCACCAAATAATATGTAAATGCAGGTTTTTTTAAACGCGTGAAAACACGGTACAATTATCGAGTAAACAAGTATGCAATTAATTTTTTTCTGGAGTCACATTTGACAAAGAAAAGGGTTAGTAAACAATAGAAAGCAGCATGGAGGTCAGCGAAGACTTCTCCTTCATATCTGTTACTCATTCAGGCACTCTTTAAACGTATTGCCGACTAATTTAGTATAATGTTCGAGGTCTGCTTGGATGGTAACGCATGAAATTTGTGGCAGAAATGACAAAGAAAGCCCTGGAAAATGACTGCCGATTGGAGCTGGAGATGATAAATACCTTTCACTAATGCAGAGTACTTTGTCCCACGGAGTTATGCAGATGGTAACCTTTCCCCCTGAAGAAAAAAGACAGATGTTAGTGGCTGTTAGTGGGTTTTTTTGTCCAGTGGGAAAGGGGCGAAATAGTTAAGACTTTTAGTCTGAACTAAAGGGGTCTTCACAGGTCTAGAATTTTGGATCAAACCTGAATCGGACCTATAAAAAACCTACCAGAACTTGAGTATAAACCTTTTCAGACCTGGTCAAAAAAGCAACCTGAAACCGACCTGAGGACAACTAGATCCAATCCACCACCATCTCCAAGTGTGCTGCTAAGATAAAGCATTTAGTGAATATGTGCATTTCGAGCACACTAAAGTTTTTAATTCAGGTATTTGGAAATTTCTTGCGCGGTTTGACCTCATGTTTACTGTGTCTTGAGAATATGTGTGGAGAAACCCTTACTCTGTTCTTAAGAAATCCAATTATCATTTATTCATATAGAATATCACATAGCAGTGACATTATGTATGTTCTTGCATTGTAAAGTATAAATTGTGTTTGAAAATCAAGCAACAAATGACTAAAACTGGGAACAGTATTGGAAAATATCCAGTGAGGCACAGCCGTCGTCCTGTGACTGTTTTCTGTTACCGAACACGGAAACCGGCTCGTGCATCACCGCTTTACCAGAAGTCTTCTCCCAACAGCCTCGCAGGGGTTCGTCAGAGATCTTCTGACAATATTGAGATTCACATCTATTCATGAAAGGCTAAATATTTATTCCATCTAGCTGGTTACAAACATTTGTTACATTGGATTTGATGAAATATGTTTCATCTGGGGAAGTTTATACAAGCAACCGTCCTAAGTCATGAAGCATTGAAATGTTATCTCAAGGGACTCGCACTTTGCTTTGAGAACAAAGACTCAAATGAAATGTGTTTGATTTAAGCAAGTACAAAGCACTGCAATTGATGACTTTCCTTTTACGTCAGGAACAGGATTGACAACGGAGGACACAAGCAATGAGAAGACAAAGAAAAAAAACCGGAAACACTAACAACTCTTAAGACAATTGGCAGCTTTTGTCAGCTATATAAAAGTCTGGCAACCAGCACGGCGCTTGGTATCTGAGCGCAACAGAACGCTCATCTTCACCCACACTGTGGGCACATTCGTCAACAACACTGCTGATTTATTTAGTAGGTCAACAGCCGGAAATCTCGTGTCTGACAAACCCAGACAAAAAGCACTGACACAGAGGAACAATGGTCATAAGTTAACCAACCAGCATGAATGAATCAGAGGCTTATTCAACCAAAAGAACCAAACAAAGAGGAAAATAAAAACTGAATACTTGAATGTGACAAAAAAATTGGCTTTAAATTTAAATAAGTTTTAAATGTAATTGTTTGCAATAATCATTAAATTGCATCAAAATTGAGTCCGTTTTTGGTGAACTTTTTATTCGTTTTTCACACCATTCACACAGAAAGGCACAAGCATATATTTATACGACTGACTGACCAACAGACGGACATTTCCCTTAAAGCCCTGCTGCTAGCAGCTACCTCTGTGTAGGCCTACCTCGATGTACCACCACTCTCAAGACACTTTGTACCACTTGAAACGATTACGTAATCCTCCTGCATTTCCTGTGGTGATGGATTATGTTCATGTCATATGTGGGAATACCACCTCTGCAGTGCTTCCAGTTAGTGTAAACAAGTGACTTGAAGTTACTTATTTGTTCCGATGAAGCCACTTACATCAGCCTGTACACTGTCTTGGTCTTTCTGTGGTATGAATGTTGTCAAACAAAGCCAGGATTGCCGGAGACGCGGGGGCCACATGGTGCTCTTCCTCCCCTTTCCATCAGTGTAGCGCTCCAGCAAAATGAAGCAAGAAAGCATTCTTCACTTGTTTCCTGTTCACTCCTATTCATCTAATGCACTTTACATTTATTCAGTTTTTCACTTTTCATACAATTCCATTCATTTGTAATTTCAGTTTGCCTCATTTTAATGCACTTTAGCTCCTGAAAAACAAAGTTACGACTAAGTATTTCCTCCCAGATAATGGTCACATTTTTAAACATGTAATTAACAAAACAAAACACAATAAAACTACCTGGTTAGGTTGAGTAAAAACATCAGAGTGTGGCTTAAAATAAATATGTTTCTGATGTTATTTACACAAGGGAAACCAACAGCAGTCTCGGTGAAAGTCCTGTGTTTTGACCCACCCATCCACCCTGATCTCTGAAATATAATAAACAATGCCGTTTTGTTGTATTGGAATGCAATTTTTAGGAGAACAGGCTGTCAGTGAAAACAGATATAGTTATTGATTTAGTAGTTTAATGTGTTTTAATCTCGGACATATTCTCTTTCTTTATAATAGGGATACTTTTTTTTTACATTTTGATGACAGATAACTGTAAAGGTGCACTTTAAAGTTACCTATGGAGCACTGACTTGTTGAGCGTGAGATTCGTCTTCTCTTTGCAGCGAAAAAAGACTGTGATTTAGACTGCAGGGAAAAGTGGTCACCTTGACGTCAATTATTGTGACTTATGGTTCCCTTTTTCATCAAACTGCATTTACTGTAAATGTCATTGTGCTGCATCTCCCCCTCTTTGACGTAACAGCGACCTCGCTGTTTACTTGAAAAATGTAATCAATTTAATTCTGGGAAACATCCACAGCCTTTACTTTTTCTCAGTAAAACGTGAGAAACAAAATGGAAATTGAAGCAAGAGCAGCGTCTGTTTGCTCATATCTGACTGCTGCTGCCTCTCCAGAGAACAACACAATATATAAAGTAATTACTCTGTTTCGACATGCGCCGTGGAGGTCAAACACATGCAGCTTTGTTTGTTTACACCTTGAGGCAGCAGGCTGCACATGAAGAAGTAGGCAGCTACAAACACAGACAACTAAAACCGGTCAGCAAAACTAGACCAACAATGAAATCAACTGAGAATGATTTCTCTTTCACACTAAAACAAAAGGAATAAATCAAGAGAGAAACTTCAACAGCTATTTCTGTGTTGTTGTTGTTTTTTGTGTGAGATTCAGGCACATGGTGGAGGCTGGAGTGTGAACAATTAGATAGCTTGTGCACAGTTTTATTCCACAAAATGTGTCCTTTGTTGCAAGAGAATCTGTCTGAATCAGTTTCACCAGCGAGTCGGCTGTACAATGGCCTCAAGGTAGACAACGTGATGGCAGGATTAGAATGACTCATTTTCGGAGTCCCTTTGGCGTTGTGGGTGCAGGAACCTTGTGACCCTGTGTCACTGTTACAGCAATATTTCATTTAGTTTTTCGGTCTGGTGTTAGAGACAGAGGGAGTCTTTTCTAAAGAGCAGGTGATGATTGACAGCGGCAAATTATTTACGATATCAATGCAGCCTTCAACACTATTATTGATTGAGCTCTACGTTATGGTTGAGCATCACCAGTGCTGCCGTTGGCTAGAAGCCCACATCTGTCAGTCTGTCCACATTATCCTCCCCTGTGCAGCAACAGAGCAATCAATTCTTGGTTCAGCTCTTGTCTGACGGCACATGCTCCCCCCTGTCCATACATAAGAGGATATGAAATCATCACAACACAGCAGTCTTGGTATGCAGATTGAGAGTTAAGAATGTGAAGGTTGACTGTACTATTTTTGAATATTTTATAGTCACGTTTTTGAAGCGCAGAGATATAAATGAATGAAGACACAACCATGTCTGCAGAGATTACGTTCAATAACAACTTGTTTACACCACGGTTTTCTGCAAATGAAAGAATGTTCAGACGGAATGTATCTTCAAACTGTTTACTGTCACTATATTTCATTATCATTTCCTAGCCACTAAAACATGTTTTATTCAACACATTTTGTTTGTGTCAAGGTCGAGCTCTGATTTTATTTGAAATGAGTTATGAATATTAACAGATGGGTGACATTTGAATTTGCTGTTTTTTAAAAACCTTAGGTTGAAAGAACATGGACTTTGTTGCTTTGTGGTGTTATTTTGCCACTAATGGGAGGAGATTTAAGATCGAGAATATATTATAGAGAATATTCTGAATAGATGGTTGTAATATTTTATATTTTCGTGTTTTAACATTTTTCTCGAAAATAAATGTGTCCACTAAGAGTAAACATGGTATTTGGGATGATGAAAAGGTTGTTTTGTTTAAGCTTCTTGGCAGGTGATGATTAATAAATGGACTGGAAAGTAAAAACAGCCAAAATCACCAATCTGATGAAGGCAACAGAACCCCAAAAAGGTTTTGTGAGTAAAGCACATGTGTGCTGGCAAAGTGATGTGTTTCAATTTTGATGGACTTGCATTGAAGCCTTCAAAGTCATCAACTGAAGATGCATGGAGGGACTTTTGTGCTTTTTAGTATTCTCTCTGTGCTTCTCGTCGTTTTGTGTCCAGACACTCCAGTGAAGCCAAAAGACAAAAGGAAGTATAAGGATCTCCACTTTTAGGTAGAAGAGGCAAAAAAGGCAAATGTGAGGGGACTTTACTCACTGTTAGAGGAACACTCAGCCTGACTCAGCACTCCATGACGCAGTGAACCCTCTCGCTGGAGGACTACATTGCATTCTGCTTGATTCAATGGGACACATTTGAAAGCATCATTCAACTTCTCCAACAACAAATAATGTCTTCCCCCGCTTCAAGATGAAGATTACTAAAATAATCAAGCTCTAAATTTGGCCTTGTCTCTTGTTTGACTGTCACAGAACTGCAGACTGGAACTTAAACAGAAAACACGGCTCTACAAATATCAGAACTTTATTTTTGAAATTCTTTATCGGTGGCAATGGCAATGAGAACGCAGTGCAGACGAGTTAACTCAAAGTAAAGAATTTGCAAGCCCCCCCTTAGACCTTAATCCGATGTCTGCAATTTAATATTCTCCGTTCAGCCGTGCTGTCATTGTCCTTTCACTGTTTCTATAATCCGTGATGTATTTATATTATTCTTTAAGATGGAAAATATCTGTTTAGCATCAGCGTTACAGACAGATCTGGCATCCTTGTCCATGTTGTCACACTTATAACTTGACAGTTCTTAGTATCCTGTCTGAATTCCCCTTGACTCTATAGACACACACACACACACATATATATACATACACGCTCATGCACGCTGAGCTCAGCATGCATCTCGTATCTCATCAGTTTTTACAGTTCGATGCCACTTAATGAGTTTTAATTAATAACCTTTAATAGAGTTTGTGTCGTCCTCCCAGACGTGATGCTCCGGACAGGAAGGATGCTGTGAAATAATATCAACTAATTATGCACTCGACATTTCATAAGCGTTCATTATATAATTCAGTTTAATGTTGAGGCTGTCATCAGGCATTGGTGGATAATGACCACATGACACGGACTCCAGAGGGACTTCAGTTTGGGCCAAACAGGCTTACGTTTTAGAAAACCAGAATTCCAGACGAGCCCTTCAGGTCTGGTCTCATCCCCTTGTTTATATTCTGGTACTCAACAGCTTTCGCAGACTCTTTCCAATTTTCTGCCTCTCCAAAAAATTTGAAGTTGCAGATTTGAAATAATAAATGAATCATGACAGTTAAATATACTCAGAATCTCCCAGAACAGATTTGAACAGCTCGAGGTGGCACAAGGAGGAAGCCAGGCAAAATAAAAAGCCTCCGATGTGTCGATTTGTCACAGGCTAACTGGCACATCCATCTGGTCCAATAAGATAATGGGACTGAGTGGCAGACAAGCAGCTTGGCAGCCATTATCCTTGCACAGGATAATCAGATTATTATTCACAACAACAATCAGGTGTCTGGTGGTGATTTTTAAATGAGCCTTCATTATCGAGCCTATAGCAGAAGGCCTTTACAGCCGGCAGACACACTCCCCCAAGTGTAGCTGGACAAACGATGTCCTGCTTTTACTGTGACAATGTTTAAAGCTTTCATGCATCATTTCTAACGGCTAAGGTTAAAGAAGGATCATGGTAAAGACAAAATAAAATAAAAAAAAAGGTTAAGATAGCGTTGGCATCTGAGACACTTTGGAAATAAGTACATTCACTTGAATAAAGTTCTTCACTTGTCCAATGAGAATATTGATAACAATGACGACACACAATTCACAGAGGTTCTCAACATTTTCTAACTTATGAATGTTTAAAAAAAACTCCCAGGATGAATGAGAAAACATATAACATGAAACAACATATAACATGAAAAAAGAGAAGAAACCAACAACTGGGCTGTAAGAATGTGTTTTGCTCTCAGCTGTAATGATCAATATTCTGCTTCCCCTCACCCATCACTGCTGCCAATATGAATCCAAATTCAATGTGTTCTGGGTCCGATTTTCCTACTGCAAGCGTTGGAGCTTTTATTGACGCAGGGATGTCTCCACTTACTCATTTCACAAACGGATCCATTTTGTGCCACTGCATCAGAGGGAACATTAGCTGCTATTGGTGACAAAACATGTTTTTCTCAACCTGATGTGTGGTGATTGGCCGTGGTTATACAGTAACTAGTTATGCTTTGATTGAAGTACGTTTTTATTATTCATGTGAATTCTTGAGCACATTTAGTTCAAGATTGTTAATTACCGAAATTCTTTTATTTTTAACGACTTGGCAGTACCTCCGTGGCCCGCCCCGGCCCAGTGGTTGAGAATAGCTGTTTTAGACAATCATGTCCTTCCTACTCTGCGGCAACAGTTCGGGGATGTCTCGTTCCTGTTTCAACATTGCCACAATGGAAATTTTGAATGCATTTTGACTTGTCACAGTAAGAAAAAACACAGGAGTATTAATTAGTACATATGAATATTGCCTCCACCCACATTCTGCAACAATGACAGTAATTCTGCAAAGAGTACACACTAATATAGCACCTGTACTAGATATTGTGGCGATTTAAAAACTACATTGTGTGTATGGATGCAATTGAAATGTTTTGTTATACTGCACCTTAGCAGGGATTCAGACAGAAAACAGGTGGTTGAAGGCACCAGGGAGACAATGAATACGATAAAGGAAGTCATGTTTGACAGATCAATGTGTTTTTTCACAAAAAGGCTCAAGTCAGTTTTGACTTTTGCTTAATTTCTCTTGCCGTCCCTTTCTCGTCAATCAGCTACACTTATAGAGACAATAAAAGCCCCAAAATATATAGTGCTACTGTGCACTTTGTGCATAACATTCCGATTATATAGTCAGAGACAAATGTCAGGCAGTGAAGGCAACAACAAAACATGCTTCCTGTTCGCTTTCAGCACACTTCAGCTCTTGTACATGTACTATTGTTTGGACAAAAAGCCAGTGAACCAAGGTTAAGCATTACATTTCAGGGTTAAGACTTTAAAGTTAGGTTGGGTTTGGCTGTTAGGTAAATAGTGTAGTGGTAAAGTCCAACAGGTGTGTTTACCGGTAGTTATTTTGGCTGATTAGACTTGAGTTTGGTAGAGCTATGCTAGACCAAACTACATCTCTGCTGTTTCCTGTCGTATGCCGTGGCTCAGTGATGTAGTGTGTTGGTTAAATAACCTTCATCTAATAGATTTGAAGGCTGATTCCAGCCCCCTCTCATGGTCATTCTATGTAAATAAAATCAGAAAAAGCTGATTATAATAATTCTAACGTCCACAATGCAATTATCAGTGTGAAATTGCATGTCCTGTGTCACTACTTTAGTGTGTGCAGGAGGGTCGAGTGCATGAAGAACAATATAAACTCAGTCCTGCGAGGAGTTTCGATGTGCTCTACAGAAACACAGTCTCACAGAGCAACACAGGAAACAAATAGGTGACAAGTTGATGTTCAACACTACAGGAAACATACATCTTCTGCAAACTGAACTGTGCTTTGTTTGAACACTTTATCTCAGCTGTCTTCATTCAGTTCACCCGAAAACACCTCAGTTTCTAATAAATCCAGCAGTGTTTCCACATTAATCTCAGAAAGCAGACCGGATTGTTTTCCCTGTCTGAAATAAATTATGTATTATATTATATGTATCATATTCAGAGTACCCTTTTAAGCACAGACACACTGGCAATTCAGCTGTGCCAAAATGTTTTGTTGTTCTCTCTTTTTTTTTTTTAAACAAATTGACCTGAATATAATTCTTTAATTATCCTTTAATAATATATTCCTTTTCAGAGAATGAGTGCCTGAATCTGAAAGGGCATATTCCACGTAATAAGGAGTTTTTGTACATGGTGTTGTTGCTTTTACTGAAACTTGAGATTTCTGAACAAGCCGTGAGCAAAACATTGACATATTATCACCATTACCATGCAGCAGTTACAGAGCAACACCATCATTCATTCGCAGTCCCCCTCTCTCTCTTTCAGCTCTAGTCTCGATCTACTCCTGAGGGAAATATCTGTCTCTTAGATGCGAAATGCTCCACTATGTTCTCCAGCTAGTCTCCAACTGTGTCTGACTGCTGTTTGGTTGCTGGAACAATTACAATAAAGCTCCGTAAAGCCAAGGGGAGCTGCAGATTCAGATAATTCAAGGTAGGTACATAATGCACCCTTTCAATCTAAGTCAGTATTTTTGCACTTCCGGTTCCATCATCTTGAAGTCAATGTTTTTCTTTCGGCAACATAAAATATGTCGGTAGATAACCCTCTCGTGATTTCTGGAAGTTTTTCCTGTCTTAAAAAAGACGGTTGCTAACAAATGACTAAAAATAATAAATATAAAATATTTAATGCAATTATTATTATTAGAATCCAATGGAGAAATCCCACTGGCGATGCGAACTTCATATTTACATTGTATACTTGCTATGACAAAGATATTGATTAAAGCTGCTTTAATTAAAGGATGTTAATAGTTATTTAATCACTGGCAGGAGATAAGAGAAAGAAACAATCCACAAGGACACATGTGGTAAGTAGGCTCTCTGCACATAACACATCTGCATTACATCGAAGAAACACGAAATGTACATGTGACGACAAATCTGAACACGTACATGACTGTTCGCCTGCATACTTTATTTTGACGTGTGTGCAAAATCCGCTCCACTCTTAACACCTTCACAAACTCCCACCGAGATTTAACTTCTCTTCTCTGTCTACATTTTTATTTAATCCTACATTCCCGGCAGTTCTTGAATGTGGCTCAACATCCATTCGTGTTGTCTAATGATAATGCTGTTTGCCGCTCTGTGAACCCACAACCCTCCAGATGAGACATGCCAACGTAGGTCATCCTGTTGAATTTTATACTTGTGTATCCATGGAAACAATACTCTCGGCAATCTCGGCAGCTCCACTTATTTTACGAATATGAGGTCAAGATTTAGTTGTGTGCGCGCAAGTCATGGGGTTGTTGTTTTTCAAACAAACTCCACACACAGCAGCAGCAGCAGCAGCACACACACATTCCCAGACAGCATTGTCCTTCAAACCCTAAAGGAAAGCGGCTGCCAAACACCACATCTCATTTTCTCCGTCCTGTCAACGTGTGTCAACAGTCTGTTGTGAGAGATAGAAAGCCTGATGGAAAGCCTTGTTATATTTCCACGAGGCAGCAAATGTCAAATTAGATTTAAACTCACTGTCACTATTTTGCCAACTTTTCTTTATTTTCAGCATGTTAATTCTCTTCCTGGTCAAATACCGTGTGGCCATGACATCCAGCACCATATCTAATGTAGAAACACACAGGACTTCTTACAAACTACCCTCGTTCATTCTTTCATATGTATCCGTGTGGTTTTGAACACTTTAATGATGATAGCTGAATGATGGAGCATTTGCACACAGATACTGAGACTGTGTGGATTCTTGCAACGTTAAAATAACTGTTGGTAACACGTTCACCATATCAACTGTATAGGATGATAATGGCAATGTTTTGTTAAACATTCTGTTATGATTAATTTATTTTAGACACATGGTAAATATATGACAGATAAAGAACGAGCATGCAAATACAGATGTATACCAGTATTCTCTTCTCTGATCCTTTTTAACATTCAGTCCTGCAGATAAATAAATAAAACACAAAACAACATGAGATCGTAATGGCCTTTTTTCATCAGTTTTGAAATGTGTTGGCTGAACATGATGCAGGGTTTGTGCTCGGCGGGAGAGCCTTTTTCACCATCGTGGGATTCGGGTTAGATTACAGGTTGAAGCCATCAGCTACAGATGTCAGCAGTCATTTTGTTCAAGGAAAACAACAGCGGCGTCTGAGGGACAAGAGTAGAGAGGAAAAATGAAAAAGGGAGCGAGCTCTCAGAGAAGATAATGACAGGCAGAAGAGAGAAGGGACGTGCACAGACATTTTGAGGGGCTGCAACGATGAATTGCTGGAGCACTAATGCAGAATGGAAAAGAGAGCGATGATGTTTCACTGAGCTCTAATGAAGCTCGAGCGTAAGTTCAGTCAGGAAGACTATCCTCTTGCACGCTAACTCATTATTTCCTTGCTGTCATTGCTCAGGGTTGTCGATCATGACATCAGCTGTTTCGATCAGCTGGTGTCCTCTTTCCAATAGCACGATGAAACAATTACATCGTTAGCCTATCATCTCGCTGCTGTCTCTACGTCCATGCTGCTGTTACGCACCCCTCCGCCTCCCCATCACTGCCCAGTCGTCACAGATTCATCATCTTCATCAACTTCTATCAGCCTCATCATCAGCCACCATCACCACCAGTGTCTGGATTCAACGGGGGGATTTATCTTGCTGCTGCTCAGGGCAGCTGCTCGATTACAAATCTCCCTGTAGTCCAAGTGCCAAAGTCTGTGTGAAGACTTTATCATCACATATCATCTGTTAATAAGAAACAATTATCTTTTCTTCATCTGACTTGTCTCTCCTGATTGAAACAGTGTTTCCTGGCACATACAACAACCCTTTACAGAAGATGTGTGCTCACACAAACACAAAGAGACTTAATGTGTTCCAGGAAGCAGCTTCAGGGAGTCTCTTCTAATCATCTACGCAGCCAAGTTGCTGAGATGAGGATAATAATCCCCGAAGGATGCTGACTCGTTTTATTGATGAGTGCACACACACACACACACACACACACCTGCTATAAGAAAGCTTAATCTAGCCGTAAATCTACATGTTAACTTTGCATGAAAGTTAATATAATATTAATATCATGATAAGCTCATCTGTCTTTTCTTCTGACACTGCTGATCTTTAATCAAAATCTTTTTCCTGCTCATCTGAACCGGTGTAGATGAAGGCGGTTTTCATAGACGTCCCTGCAGAATTATTGGTGAACAGATGTGACACTTCCAGCATTCCCGAGACAAACGGCAGCAATAACGTCATGGCAATAACCTGCTTTGTAACGGATCAAAGTTTCCACTTTAAATTACTTTCATGCAAATTGGAACATTTCAAAATAAAATCCTGTTGATAGTGAAGAATCAGTCGGTTCTCTGTTCAGAGGGACATACAAGAAAAGGTAATGAAGAAGACTTTAGTTCTCACTTAAGTCTAAAGCCAAGTTTAACAGTGTGAAGTGATTTTAAAATGCTTTTTGAAATTGCTTTAAATTAAAGCTGTCAGGTATTACACGTGGATTTTTAGCATGTTAAGATTATGTGGGATTAAGCTTCCTGGCAGTACCACTGAGTAAGTATGAAAATGTCCCCAGTCTTTGCTGAGAGACGTTGCAACGACACGTTTTATGTTTTATCTGAGATGAAACTTTTGATTAATTCATGGGGATTAAAAACACTTTTAAGATCTCTGTTGCATTCTTGCAGAGGTAAAGTTCAGAAAGCAGGATCAGGAAGTAAGATACTTTCCATGACATTAGAAATGCAGAATACATATTTTAGTGTTGATCTGACAACTGAACCTGTTTTAAACAGATTAATAATGTCCTTCATTTCAGGGTTTACAACTGTCATTCGTACCAATAAATGCTCCTTCATATCAAAAACTGTCAGAGACCAGATGTAGTAGGCCAACGTATCCTCATACAAAGGTTTTTGTATGACATCCTACGAAAGCCTGCAACTCATGTCAATTTCCGCTCTTCACACACGGTCTTTTCAAAATAAACTTCCGTCTTCACAGCAAACTCAGTTAGGTTTAGGATATAAAACCATTTAGTTAGGTTCAGGAATAGATCGTCGTGTTAAAATAACCACAAAAGTGCTGTAGTTGCAGTACGCAATTTACGTAACAAAAACATCAATGGCGGCTTCTCGTTTCACATGGGGAACGAACAGCAGTCTCCTGGCTGAAAGACAGAAGTTTACCAGGCTGAATAGGCAGGCGGATAAACTGTTGCGCTCAACAAAAAGTTTGCAGCTTGTTTTTCCTTGTAAAACCACATCGCATCACTGCTTCTCTGCAGATTAAACAAATGCACAACATGTTACTAAGTGAGCTGTAGAAACGCTGATTAGCTCCGTCCCCGAAGCAAAGATTTGATGTCAAAGGAAAATAATTCCAGCTTAACGTGTTGTGATGTGACGCAGACGTACAGGCCAACCCTTCTTCTTTGAGCTCTTGATGAAAGCAGCAGACGGTGAAGTGTGAAGTCTTATGTGGGAATGTGGTTTTGACTGATTGGGCCTTTGGGGCCACAGCTGGCCTCTGGGCATGATTTATTCTATCTTCTGCAGGAGATGTTTTCCACATGAAGTAGTTAATTAGTTTGTTAGGATTTAAAGAGGTTGATAGAGTTAATACAGAGGCCGTAGCGATGCCAGCTGTCGACTCGGTCCCACCTCGGCTCAGGCTGACGGTGGAGCGTCGGTCCGTCACGCTGCCGGCAGCCTCGCCATGAGAGATTTCTCACTGCTGCATCTCCCCTCCCTCTCCCGCCTCGAGTAGAAGATCATCCCTCTGGTTTTAATTAGGCTTTTTAATTGAAGAGCGGAGACACTTTTCATGGAGACGTGTGCCGAGGTAACAGTTGAGCAGAGGCGATAGCAAAGGGAGGGTAACCATGACACTGTCAAAGAGTTCAAGGTCTGCAAAGCGGAATTTCAGTTTGCTTTAGGGATTTTTGAAAAGGTACAATAAACAATAAATTGAGGGCAGTCTATGATGGAGTAGGGTTCCTCAGGTTTTACAGAAAGGTAAAGAGGTTATTCTTTCACATAATGTCTATTCTGTCTCCCACCTGTCGTTTTTTCATCAACTGGCATTGTGGTTGTTTTTCACACTTGTTTGGCACATTACACTGCGCGTTGAGGGATGTAAAAAGGAATAGAGGAGCTGGGGGAGGAGAGGGTTGAAGAAAAGGGCAAGACAGAAAAGACAAACATAGAAATTTGTACCAACTACAAATAAAAACTTACCTGAAAAAAAACTCAAACACAATGTAATGAATGAATGTGAATACCACCGAGGATTAAATAGGAACCCATATCTCTGAAAAAAGAACAAATAGCACCGATATAAACTCTGGACACAACAAGAACAGTTTCAATAAAGAGAATATAAAAAATATAGCTCGCCTGCAAAACATGGTCTGACACCAGAAGACTGGTTTCACATTGTCTACGTACAAGCAGCGTTTTGTGACGAGTTTGGATCCAATCGTGGTCCAATGTTAAATCTACACAAGTGTGATGTGGAAACACATGCACTGAGAATGGACCTTTAACCGATAAGAGACATCAAGTGTCAAACAGTTCAATTATTTAAATGAGCAAACTAGATTTGGGATTTATCAATGAGAGGAAATGCCATTTTACCACTCATTCTCACTCCCGACTCGTCAAATATCGACGCTTGGTCACTGACCCTCGGCATGGAGACACATTTAATACGTTGGTTATATGCATAGTCTCTTCAGGAAGTCAGGTTTAAGGAACAAAACCACTTAGAGAACGTAGTTGACGTTAACTTAACCGAAAAGCCGCTCATGTCTTTGCTTTTTCAATGCTTTTGGTGTGAAGAAGCGGTTCAGGAGTAACTCATTACAGCTCTTTAGGAGAGTGAGCAGTAAACAGTGAGGCTGTTTGATATTAGATGAAACTGGATCACATGCAGGCTTCATTTGAATCCCTCAAATGTGTGGAGGCAATTTCAATCCAGTGCAGAAATGGCGGACTGCACTGCTAACAAGGAAAGAGAAGTAATTATGGCGATGTATGAAAAGCATCAAAGACGATAACTCTAAGGCGACGGTATCTTCAAACTAGAATTAAGTTGGACCATGAGATCAAGCAGCCAAATCATCAGAGGGTGATGGTGTGTGAGGACTTCAGCTACACGATTCCACCTGCAGGATGCAAACCCAACGCAGCGCCGCAGTCTCTTGTTTTGTTAGTTGACCTTTTGTTCATATTTAATTCATTCATAAATGTCAGAGGTTTCATGTGAAGGCTGGAGGACCCGAGGAGAGGAAGAGGGAGATAAAAGAGGAAGAATTGAAGACAGGAGTACGAGAGTACGAGGAAAGATAATAGGCAGAAAGAGGAGATGGAGAGAACGGGGTAAGAGACAATCATTAGTTTATTGATGTTTTGTACCCTCCAGCTGGTGAGATAGACACAGGGGTAGCCATGGAAACCAACGAGGATATGAGTCATGGGTTGTAACATGGAGGGGGGGGGGGGGGGGGAGTTGGGAAGAGATTGAATGACGCTCAACTTATCATCACAGGGACCATAAAACAAGTCGGAGGGAAATGATTACTTAGAATCACCAGCACGGGATTATTTTTCCTCGAATGCTCAGGTCTTTTGATTATCAAATGTACCAACTGTGGCTCCAACTAAGGCTGTTGTTTTTTATCTTATTGTGAGCAATTGTGCTTTGTCCATTAAGATGGTAAAATACACGCCATTCGCCATTTTCGTCACTCCAAATGAAAGGTATAAAGTGTTGACATTAGATCTCTGAATACATACCAGTCCACTGGATTATCATCTGGATAGGAGTGAGTGATGAAGCCCCCTCCACGCACAGCTACTTAACACTGAAGAATAAGGTGACAGTCACTGTAATGTAGCAGACACCTGAGAAATGTCACAGAAACAGCAGCTTAAAACACACTGGATTCACAACGCACGTGCACAGGAAAGTGCATTTTATTTAATCAGCACTATAAACTTGTTTTTTATGACACCAACATTCATATTTATGTTCTCCTTCTGTGTATCTGGTTTCCTCCAGAAGAAATTACCCTTGAGTATAATGTATAATGTAAATTACTGTGAAAAGTGAAGTGTTTACTGTTTTTATTATATTACAGGAATTGAGGGATTGCAAAAAATGCTACAGCGGTTAAAGCGGGTCATAAATCAAGTCACATTTATTGTGTTTATAGCCCAAAATTGTCTCGCCAAAAACCCTCTTTCATGGGGAAAATGTGTTCCATCCCAAGAACCTTTGGCAGGTCCAGTTTACAAACTCAGGTCCTAAAAGATACATATTCACGTTTTCTTTCATGTTCTTTCTGTGTGTTTTTTTAACATAAATATACTAACATTGTAGAAGTTACAGGAAAGTAGAGGCAAACAACTGCTAACACAGCAAACATTAAAACGAACCGTTGAGAAGACGCACACAACATACAGTAACTCTCTGTGTTGAACCACAGATTAAGATGAATTATGTCTTCATAGTTTGGTGGGGTGAGGTACGTCTGCTCCGTAATGTTGTATTTCATTTTTTACCCACAATGGCCTGAATACGCCGTTGTTGTTATGAGATAATACCACTTCCTTTTTTATAAAATGTCAAACAATCACTTAAAATGCATCTACCAAACATGTCATACAGAGAGACGATGAAAAGATGCTAAAGGGTGAAAACTATGTTTTATTTATCGCTGAGGATCATGAATAAAAGATTTCATAGAAATGCTGTTAAAAACTAAATTTAGGCAGGCTGTCATGATGTGCACAGTTGCCTGTTCTAAGGAGTTTGAAGGCACTCAGGAAGAAAAATAAGTTCCCATTACTAAAGCTGAGTTTGATAGAAATGACCATATATGGTATTTTGTGTCTGGAAAGTTTAATGAAGAGAACTGCGAAGTCTATCACTCAAGTCATCTTCCAAATTTGGTAATCAGCCACGAGCAGATGGAACGCCTCATTATCTTGGATAACTGCTGGTGAATATATTCAAGTGCCTCTTGGCAGACTCAATGAATGATGAATTTTAAGCAGAGCTTCACAGCAATGAAGATGAATTATTTAATGTTGTTTTAAGGAGGCTTGACAGAGAGCCTCAGAGAGAGAGAGAGAGGGCTAAACAGAGGTAGCATGTCAACATGTGTGTGTGTGCGTGTGTGTGTGTGTGTGTGTGTGTGTGTGTGTGTGTGTGTGTGTGTGTGTGTGTGTGTGTGTGTGTGTGTGTGTGTGTGTGCTCTGTAGTAGATCGGTTTTGACATTTCACAGATACATGATGAGAGATGACAGCTCCAGAGAGCCCGGCTCGTCGTGCTTTACCACAAAACTGAACTTCAGGACTCCTCTGAGGTCCTGCTGCTCTGCGGCGCATATAGCTGTGCATCAATGACGTCAAATCAAAATGTCAACTCTTCACAAAAAAACACACTTGTAATCTAAGAATGACATGTTAAATTGAAGGAGAGTATCATTTTTGGAAAGTTGAACTGTGTTTATGTAGCTGTGCTCCTTTAAATATGTTGTTTTTAATCTCGCTACAAGTTTATTCAGTTGGACCTTTGTTTTCACAGACAATTAAAACAGCAATCCCATTTCTTTAAATGATCTGCACATTTTGACCGTTGACGGGCATGATTTTTTTGTTAATGTATAGTTTATTTAACAGATCACATAGCTGGTTATAAAGTAAACTATCCAGTTTGTTTTCATTTTGTGAGTGTCTGTTTTTATGATTGTGTTGACTGAGAGTATTAACCTTTTGAGAAATATGTCCAATTACATGAGAAAAGCTGTGCATGCTCAGATCTTAAGCTGTAACTTTAAAACGACTGACCTCCCCATAAACTCTGTGCTGTTTACGCTGCACTTCAGAAACAAGTTGGGAGAAAAACGCTGTATTCTGCCTCGAAACCACTCAGATTAAAACGAATTCAACTGTGGGCCGGACTGTGACCACACACCTGCTGGTTGTCCGCCCCTCCATATCTTACATCCCCAGGACAAATGCATAACTCTTCATTTTAAAAATACTTAACACTTTAATAACAGACTCATTTTATCCTCCTCTTATATGGTTGGTTTGTTGGTTTATCATATTCTATCGTAATTTTCTATTTTTAAACCACGTGTTGCACTGTGTTTATGATCATGCATCAAAGTGCAAATATCTGATTTATCTAATTCATTTCTACTTCACGCTTCCACAAAGGCTGTCGCATTAAAACATAAAAATATGAATCTTCCTACTCATTGGTTTAAGCCAGTAAAGCACTGCATGTACTGGGGAGTTATTTGCTGATTATAGCAATTAATCATTCACCGCTGTGTTTAAATGTTAGTATCATAATTTGCTTCGATTTTAACATCAGAACAAAGTAATAATGGTGCAGAGAACCCCAGGCTTTCTTACCACTGTATCTCCAGCAAAGACTCTCCTTGCTGCTACTTCATATTTCACGCCGTCGACTCTTACAATGTAGAACATTTTTTTGTAAAAGAATAATCGCTGGAGGGGGGCTGGAGGGTAAGCGTGGTGAGAAAATGTTGCTTCGTTCCTATTCGAAAAAAGCCTCAGCGGCGTATACGAGGAAGTCTTTCCATGTGAAAGACTGTCCTTTTTATTTCCCTGCTACAGAAAAATACTGTAATCATGTGAAAGGGCAATTTCAGACCTTGTCTCACCAAGATAAGTTCCCCATCAGGAAACCGCAACAATTTTGTATTCAGCCTGGAACCATTGTTGTTTTTGTGTCAAAGAAAGCAGAAGCACCATGGAAACTCAAGGATATGGAATAACTCTTACATCTCCCTTTGTAAGTTTGCCTTTCCGGACGAAACAGACACAAATGAATCTGACAGGAATAAGCGGAGCCTGTGACTTCAACACATGATTTGGGATCTCAGTATTCAGTTAGAAGAACGCCACACAACAAAAAGATATATACCGTACATATACTGTTGATTTGGAGATGTTAAGTAATATAGATGATTGTTGAAGAGGAGCTTGAGCCACTGCAAGTTCAACTACAAGACATTCTACAACACATTCAGTGTATTTATCAACCGGGCTGAAGTCGTAATTTGTGTTGTTGTCAATTGTGCGAGCGTTTGCAAGGTAAGTCTCGTCCCTTCTTATTAAGGGCGGATCTTACAAAGAATACATAGGCTACCATGGAACCTGTGGTAAATATCCCAAAATACCACAGAACTGCCAGAGGACCTCACCGTCGGAGGAACGTGAGGTACCTGTCAACACCATTTCCTTAGTCTTGTTGAACTTGCCATGCTTTGAACTAATTGCCAACGACATGCTGATGTTCAGCCAGTCTAATTTTGACCATGTTTACTCTTAGCTTTGCGTGTTAGCGTGCTAACATTTAATGATGCTTTTAGAATCTTGCTCAAGCTTCCAAGATGGACAAGTGCAAGTCATATGTTTGTGAGTCGTAATCTTCCCACCTTCCATGCCGTGTTGAGGAATTTTATTTACAAATTTAAATGTCGGTTAAATGACTCAGAAAATGTAATTATAAAAGCCTTAACTGATCCAACACAAAGTGACACAAGATATACTTCTTGTTTCTGGAAACATTGGAACAAATGTCTGTATGTTTTTAACAACGAGTGACTTTTTTTTAATTGCAATGATTACACTTGTGTCTTGGTGTCCTCATATTGTATTTTATATATTGTTGTTGTATTTGTTTGTTGTTTTGTTTTTTTGTTTTTTGATAATATATGGACTCATGAGTCTGAAATAAAAGTTGATTAATTTGTTAATTACAATAAAACACAAGGTACGGCTGAGGCTGATGGGAATTCATTAGTTCTGCAGGCAATTGGTCATGAACAAAGGACTGGACATACAAAAACATTGACCTTATGGTGGAGCTATACAGGAGATGGACAGGCGAGGTCAGGGGATCACAAAAGTCATTCTGATTTACCGTCTGGGAGAAATTAATGTCATTACAAAAACTGAATGGCAATCCATCTCTTGCTTGAGATATTTCAGTGGGAACCAAAGTGGTGGCCCGACTGAGATTACAGAACCACACCACGATGGTCTGAAAGTCAAAATCTAAATTTGGAGATGGTAAGCAACGACCCAAAGTAGAGACGATTGCTCAGTTGAGCAACTGCAGTCTCTGGAAGGGTAAATGGGTGTAGCTTGTTCAAAATCTCTACACGTAAGAAGAACTGCAGTTTTATAGCTACGCGATGGACAGACGGAGACGCAGGCCTTATATTATCTTACCCCTCTCATGAAAAAGGTATAAACTCTTCACACTCGCCTGGGCAGGCTTCATTTCCATCACTGAGGCAACGTGACTGAGTGCATTACTGAACAGGAGACTTCCAATGTGACAGATTTGAGGAGAGGCAGCTCTTGCATCTTTAACAGCCATCTAATTTCTTTTTCATGAGGCGGGTTATTTTAAGTTCAAATAGAAGATATTTGCTGAAGGGAGGAAAGAGCTGTAAGGTCTGTGTTTGTCTTGTGTTTCTTAAAGGAGCTGTCTTTAACATTGTCAGCATTAATATAGCAGCTATAACTATTGTTCCATGTACAGATGTAGTGGAGTAATGTCTATCTGAGCAGAGAATAAAGTCACGCTCCCTCTGTGTGGGTTGTTATCCGAACTTCTTTTTGCCTTGTTTGCAGAGCCTGGCCGGCCGCGTGTGCTTTTAGTGCACGTTGGAGCATTTAGCTGCTCTGCACTGCTCTCATAGTTACAGCTGATAACTCCATCCTGTCAAACAGCATCCTAACGAAGGCGTATAGCACCAGCCCTCTGGTTCCTCCTCAGGTAAACACTGTTGGCTCTTTCAGCAGTTTCTAGTGTTCGCGCCGTTAGCTGCCAGCTGAGGTTATACCATGTTGAGACCCGTTGATAGGCAGTCGAAATGCTCCCAATCGAAGTGCTCGCAATCTCTTATTTTGCACCTTTTCATTCATGTTTAAGTGGACACAAGACTCTCTTGTAACTTTTTACTTGACTCCTCTTTGATTTTGTTTCGGGACTTGGACTCAACCATTCTTTTTCCAGAGTGCAATCCCAGTACACATTCGGCACCTGTAGAAGTCCTTTAGATTCAATCTTGTTCAATAACATATAAAAATGTGGTTCTTTTGTTAGGTGGCACAATGTTGCACTCCCCAGTAGGTGGCAGAATAAACTGTCATGACCCATGTAAGCTTCAATATTTAGAAAAAGTGGCGGTTGTACACCACCAATGCCGCTGTAGTCTGAACGGTGACACACACACACACACACGGAAGAAATTCAGACACTTGCTGTTGTTGTGAGCTGTAGGTGTGTTGGACGTTTTGTTATATTTAACGTTAAAGGTCACAGCGAACGCTAACAGAGGCTGTTGATTAACCCATGCTGCTTTTGTAAATTTGCATTCAGCCCTCATGATTTCTCTGTGAGACTTTCAGACCACCAGACAGGTACCATACATACATCCACCCAGCAGGCCCGTCTGTCCATCTGTCTTTCTTCCTCTCTGTATCTCACTGACCCACACACACACACACACACACACACACACACACACACACACACACACACACACACACAGAGAGAGAGACAGCAGTCAAACAAAGCCCCAGAACTGCAGAACTTGGCTGGATAAATCACACTAAGACAGGGAAAACAGGGTGAAAGTTAACTCCACAGGCACAGTCTTAGAGCAAAGATGGTATTATGGTCTGCAGGTTTAGGTGTAATTCAAAGGACACAGCAGTGTGGCTCTAGGGATGGCAATGTCAGTCTGTCAGTTGATCCACTTTGGTCCGGACTGAAATATCTCAAGAACTGTTGGATGGATTGTGTTTCCAGAACTGTCCCTTAATCTCATTTCCCTCTCTCCGTCCCTCAAACAAACACTCACGTGTACATCAACACATACTGATTCCTTTACAAATGCACATGCAGAGTATTTGAACCAAGCTGCATGTTTGTTCTTAGATGTGAATCCCTTAGACACGCAGGCATGCAGCTGTTTATTCGATGTTTTTTTCCTCTCAGCCAGAGCTGCAGGTTTCAGAGCCATGATGAAGTAAAGTAATGCTTCTGTCGCTCTTGATCTTATCACATGCTAATCGGCGCAACACGCGTGGGAAGAACAGGATTTAAACCACTTCAGATCCCTTTTAATGAGCCAACGGTGTCAAGGAACATACACATGTTCCATCTTGGCTTCCTTCTCATGACCTTTGCCATCATCCTCCCACGGGTTCCTCACATCTAAATATTGAGTGTGTCAGATGCATAAAGATGACGGATTACCAGACACCAGATAAATATATTAAATACATCCATTCCAGTACGGTTTTCACGCTAACTTCACTTTTTTTTAAGCCTTCTGCTATGAATTTGAAAAGCACCAATCCATGAGATTACCATTGATCTGCACCCCCGAAACAAAATGTTATATCTGTCAGCTGAAAGCCTCTCACTGTCACTGTAAATGTAATAATGTTCTCATCGTTTTCCTTTCATGCAAAGTTAACATGTAGATTTACTGCTAGATTAAGCTTTCTTATAGCAGGTGTGTGTGTGTGTGTGTGTGTGTGTGTGTGTGTGTGTGTGTGTGTGTGTGTGTGTGTGTGTGTGTGTGTGTGAGGGAGAGAGAGAGAGAGAGCAGAGTTTTGGTGCCCCCCTGTGTTAACGGTAGGAAAATATAGTTTGAACAGTCGTCGCTGCTGATGCTCAGCGGGGGCGACTCTCACGCTGCAGATGCACATTGACAGAGAGGAACAATACAAATAAAAACCTGAGAGCAACAACGACTATTCTTAAGAAAAAAAAAGCATGACTGCATAAGAAATTTAAATAAGTTAACAAAACAATGGTCTGGATCACTTTGTGTCTGCAGCTTTCTAATTATATATAGATCGGATAAACAAATTAATTGATTTGGCCTCAAATGTATACCTTAACTATCTCGGTGAATTCCTGCAGCGGTGAAAAAACAAACCCATTTACACCCTTGCTGTCTGACCTCAGACAAAATGATTGCCCATTAAAAAGAGATTACGCAGATGTTTTTGTAATGTGTCCCTGTAGAAGCTTTATTTTACATTTTAACATCTTCTACTGCCTGAAACACAGGCACAGTCTCAACCTGAGTTCTAGAGTGATCCACAGCCCTGTGCAGCTTATTCATATTGTTTCTACTGAAGATTTCATTTAAAACCACCTAGGATGTACGAAACAGCATTCTCATGTCTGCTTATAAAAGGAGAAGAAGAAGAAGATACAGAAGAAGAAGAAAGTGGTTTATGTATTCTTCATTGCATATTAACATAAATGTCCACCAACTCACAGATAACTATCACAGAATAACCCAATGGCTATGCACTGTAGAACCATTATACTGTAAATATATTGTAAAATACCAAGTATACATACATAATAAAACAATAGGCAACAATAAGGCTAGAGAAGTAAGAATTAGAAGATGACTACTCCCATTACTGAAGTGCTTTGATACTACAGGAGACTGTTTGTGAGTTTAAAGAGGCTTTTTAATTATTATTTACTGGCTTATAACCTGAGGATACAGTTCATCCTGTATGAATAGAGGCCTTCTAAACTGCATTACCCACTTACTGTGGTTATCCTCTCTCAAACAGACCATACTTTACGATCGTATTGGATTGGGATGGATGGATTTTGGCCCTGGAGATGTTTCACGTTGACTTAACTCAATGCAGCATTGTGGTTAAATGAACACCGTGTGCTTTGGAGCTGTTGTGCAGCGGACACGTAATGTAACCCTCCGTGCATTACGGACCGCTCGTGTGGAGCTCCCAGCAGTGCATCTTCTCACCGACTGCAGCCACAGAGCAGCGGTGGCAGCGCGCCTGCGCAGTGCATCCAGGGGCTCGGCGGCGTTCGGTGCTGAAGTGGGGCGGATGGCAGGAAAAACAGCGGCGATGGACATTTCACCGCAGGATTCCCATTTACGATGTCGTTAAATGAGCATCGGGACATCGCGTTCGTGAACCCATCACCCCAGGACACTGACAGCCCGACACAAAGGGGTAAGATGCTGATTATTCTGCGCTAATGCTCCACACGGGCTGGCTAGCTGACGTTAGCACGGCGCTAGCTGCTGCTCTGCTGCCACCACCTCCTCCTCCTCTTCCCGCTGCAGAGAGATAGCGGATCTCGGGCTGTTTGCTGAAGCTAGCAAGTAGAAAGTGGGTGGTGTTTGATTTCTGGAAAACAAAAAAAAATATTCGGTGCGACAGTGTGCGCTGTGCAGCCCTCTCTCTCTCTCTAATCGGTTTATCACTCCGTGGTGTCAGCTGGGAGGGGGATCTCCTCTCTCCCACGGCCGGGCGAACCTGCAGCGCGGCTGGGCTCAGATGGTTCGGACAGCTGCAGGGGGGGGGGGGACCATGCACAACACCCCAGCCCGAGCAGCTAGCCAGCAGAGCTAGTGCACAGGGGGAGAGAGCAGGGTCCGATGAGCGTACTTGTGATCTGGAGTATATGCACAGGCCTGCAGGCAGATGCAACAGACCCAGTGCTGCGACAGCTCAAGTCCAATGCATCCACCGTCAACTATCTGCTTATAAAAACTTATTTTTGACCTTTTTTTTTGTTCCTCCACTGGCATGCACTGGAAAGAGCTCGTGTCGTGCACAGCTGAGGGAGCACCCACTCTGCAGTCTCCCATGGGTGTGTTGAGTCAGAGGAGGATGACCCTGAGGAAGGCCACAGACGAGTTGCTCTGACAATAAAGTTGCTCTTTATCGCACAAGTGTTGCTGGAGTTTAGACCTCATGAGTGGGAAGACTTCCTGATTCTTATCATCCAGCTTTTGCTCTTCAATCAGAGAAGTTTTAGACAATACCAGCTGTCTTATCAGCACATTTGAGATGTAAGAAGAGGGAGATGTAAACTTCAGTTAACCAAGATGACTTCCTGGTTGTTCTCACAGAGTCAACATGGCTAGAGTGCGTATTTCTTTGATGTTATGTGATGTGGAGTCTGGCCGACACCGCCATCAACAGCATGATTTACCTTTCGATTAGATTCCAAACCGTTTTCTGGTTCATTCTAGGGCTGCGAATAACAGTTACTTTCATTATTGGGTAATTAGCCGGTTATCGCCTGTTTAGGGTGATGGATGGGCAAGAGTGAAAAATCATCCTCCCGGATTCAACGGAGACGTCTTCAAATGTCTTATTCTGTCTGAGGAACGGTCCAAAACCACAACGAATGCCAGTTTTACAGCAGATCAAGTCGGCAAACGGTCACAGTCGAGAAGCTTATTTCAGCTCTAGCTCAGCGTGTTACTAAAGAGACGCTGTGGCCATCTTCCTCCTGGGAACATGCAGTTGAAACTCTCACAAGTACAACTCAAGAGCCTTATCTTTGCCCACTGCTCTGCAAAATGATTCTTCATAGACTTTTAAATGTACAAGGGGAAGTTTTGTTTTCTCTCGCTAAGGGAATGGGTTTTTTTGTTTTTAACGTCTTTTACTTGCTGATTCTCCTCACTAGGTTTGCAGCAGACTGGTGATGGCTCGCAACATACAGAGTCTCCAGTGTTGAGGTCCAACATGTGAACACTTCTGCTGTTATGAGGAAGCGAGTTGTTTGAACAGTGATTCCTGTATGAAAACATGCGGCATGAGAGCGACCCAGGAAGCTCCGTCGCCTTCAGGCTGTTAGTCAGCTTCCGTCAGAGACAGAATCCAGCTAATGGCTTCTGACTGGTCGAGTGTCGGGCCGTGACGCCACCGACGAGCTCGATCCTTTCTCGTGAGGAGTGTTAAAGCTACATGTGACGACGATGATGATGATTGATGACGCATTTGGTTTGTTTCCTGATATTCGTTCGTCTTGTTTTGACCACACCCCATATCACAGACATGTTGGTGTATCGGTGCGCATGTTGGGTGACAACAAAGACGTGTTTGTGGTCGTTTAGAAACATTCTAGGGCTTCAACAAATGATTGCTGCCAATACTGATAACCTCTTCAAATGTAGGATATTACATTTGTTGTGAGAAAACAGAAAAGCACCAAATACTCACATTTTGACAAGCGGGAAACAAAAGAGAAATAACTTTTGTTTTTGTCCAACGACTATTTGATTAGTCAGCCAATCGTTTCAGGTCTTAAACAGTGTGACCATGACATAATGTGTCCACCAGAGAGCACTACCAAGTTTATTTTTCAACTTTTAAGTAACGTCCATCTGGTCACAAAACAAATGCGCTCATGTTAATTATATTGATATCAGCCAATAGAGCCGATATTCGATCATACGTCTGCAGTGATAAAGTACGAAGTGAATTTAAAAGCAGGTCCTGCTCTCGCTGCAGCATTTGCCGGTGTGCACTTATGTCATTACGTAAGCAGCACATATATTTCCGCACTGTTTGCAGCAAAAAAAGAAGAATGGATGATAAAAATGTTGACCGTTTTGCCCCGTTTGCTCTTCAGATGCTGTACCTTCGCTGCTCCCTGCACTCTCAAGTCCATCAATGACCCTTTCACCGAGATCCGAGGAAGCCTAGGCGGGGGGGGGGGACGGCGAGTGAAGCAAAAGAGGAGCGGGTCAAATAAGGAAGCAAGGAGAGGAAGTAGTTGCATTTCATAGCCGCTCTCGTGTCCCATTTTTGTGCCAGCCCATCAGGGATGGTGAGGCCGGTAACCTCTCTTTCCAGCGAGCCAAACAGCCGGTCCGATAGCCACGCAGACGCCCAGACAGTCCACCGGACAGGTCACTCCGTCAACACGCCTGCCATCCTCCAGCAACCTATTACCTCACGCCATGACTTCTCTGTCTGACCTGTTTTTAGGAACTCGCTAATTCATGGTAAGTTTGACTTCTGCCCAGTGTGATTGTGATGCTTTATTGGTATTAAGATGATACCCGAAGGAGACATTGGAGCTCCACGAGCACGTCGCTTGAATGAGACGTTATAATCACCTCTTTGTGTTTTAAAGGGTTTCAGATCCAGACAAAGAAGAAAAAAACGTTTGAAGAGTTGGTTTAAATATCCTCAATGAGGCGCAACATGTCTCCAAAGTACAAATGAGTGTGTTCAATCTGGTGTGACCAGTTTGTGATTGAGGTTTTTGCAGAACAAACATTTGTTTAGCATTGTTATTCCAGCCCAGAGCTTTCATACTACCAATACAGCCCAACTTATCAGATCAGAAGAAAGAAGCACAGGGGCTGCTAGTACCCCACTTACTGCAGTCAACTCTCTGTTTAATATCACTTTAATGATACAAATATACTTTGAGCGATATGATTATTATTAAGTATTATGTTTAAACAACACTATTACCATTACTGTTATTTCATTACGGATGTTAAAGGGGATGTGTGATTGATAATAGACAATAGGCGGTATCGTCTGTTCCACATGATCGTTAAGCCCTTAGAGGCACATTTATGCTGTATGTATGTATGTATGTGTATATATATATATATATATATATATATATAATATATATATATATATATATATATATATATATATATACATACTGTATGTATATTTCAGCGATATATGCTATCGGCATAAGCTATGCCTTTAATGTTGTAATTATTATGATCAAGATGATATGGAATGTTGCTAATAAACTAAACAAAGGGAGAAAATAGAAACCCACCAGGTCCTTTGTATTATTCGATAGGGAGACACAATCTTTTTTTAGATTTCCACTTCTTGTCTGTGAGAGGAAGGCAAGACGTAAATATCTGTTTAACTGGTAAAACGTGTGAAGAGGCAGGTTTGGGTATAAAACTTCCACATGATCGAGTCAGACGCACGGTTACAAAGATGCATCGCTGAATAATCCTCTGTTACAAAGTCCTCTCAGTTCTGTCTTCCTCTTTGGCCAGGAGTCCTGCTCACTGAGAGTATCAATGAATGTTCCACCGAGCTTCCTTAAGAAAAAAAACAACACATTTTGTGACTACAAAGTGTTGTTGGATTTGGCGGTTTTCTGCCTAATTTGGCTTCTTTTTGTACCATTCGGGCGGATTCCACCTACCGCCGAGGGACTCTGTGCTTAATGTTCACCGTGCATTGTTCCTGTTCAAATACAGAAACGTGCAAACAAAACCTACGGTTATATTCCAATAAATCTGTACCTCCTCTACAACTTCCCTCCCGGGCTGAAAGTTAACAATTCTACTTTTAAGACGACCTGCTGGTGTCCGTGATGTCTGCGAAACGATACTACGAGGTGTTTATGCTGCGTGTAGATACTCCTGATGTTATTTAGGGCTCATCTCTTGGCTAACGACGTGATGGTGAAGTAAGGTGGAGGCCTCAAAGTACGCTGGATGATTGGATGAACACACAAACAGCTAAGGGGATTATACAAAGTAAGACAAAAGCAATCTGAGGAGTATCACGTAGGTCTAGACGGACGGGTATGAGAGTCAAAATGGAGGATTTTGCCTCCTGAAGCAGTTTTGAATTGTGTCTAAATTAACAAAATGAGAGAGGGGGGTCATCTGACTACTTTACAAAACCTTTTGCATTTCTGCCAGATCTTGTAGCTCTCTTTCTTTTTTGGTCATCTTTTTTTTTCATCAGATCTGGGTTTATTTGTATTTCCGCTCTATATTTGCATGTCGTGTGAATGCGGCCTCTTTCTCTCCGGGTTTAGAACAAAGCCGTGCCCTCGCTGTCGTTTGCATCTAGCTGCCTGTTTTTCCACAGATGCTGTGTGGTCGGCTGAATAACTGATGGCCACTCCAACAACATTTGCATATCGGGCAGGTCGCCTCAGCCTTAACTGCTGTGCACTGTATCATCGTTGTAGTAAATGGCATCTGCGTATGCAGAGTGGAGGGAACGAGAGAGAGAGAAGGCTCCCCTGTTGCTACTGGAGCGCACTCGTTTTTTTATTTGGATTTTTAAGTGTTTAATGAGGAGTTTAATTTGAGCCATGGCTTTGCAGGTAAGAGTTTGAGGACTGCAGTTCATTCGTGCTTATTTCACGTTACACCGCCTGGTCAAACGCCCTGAGCGATGACCGGCACAGGGTTGTCCACAGTGACTTTAGGTGAGAACAGACTGGAACTAGTGGGCAGTTCTGTGGCAAAGCAATGAAGGAAAGGAAAGTCTTGCTGAAGTGTTAGAAAGGAAAGGTTTTGGTTGAATTTAAGAAGCAGCCTTTATAAAGTTATAAGAAATAGTTTCTCTCTGCACACATTTTAGTTCAGGAGTTGCTAGTCTACCGCCGCCTCGATCGGTTAGTTTGTATGGTTATTGTGTGACTTTGGTGAATCCAAACTAACTCTTTTAAAACACCAAAAGTCACAAAACACACATTTTCTCATACAGTCTTTCTTAATATCCCTGTATTCATCTTCTGTCTGAACATCTCCGTTCTAGTCTCTTTAAGCCCCTCCTCCAGAGAAAATCCCAGTCTGCTCTGATTGGCTTGTGAGAAAACTATGGTGCACCTTCGCAAAGGTAGTTCTCAAGGCGCGGGTGGAGATACTCTGATGCTGGTATATTCTATGTGTCCCCTTTAAGTTGTTGTCGTCCCTGCTTTCATCCTCATCTCCTGCCTGTGCAAAGGATGTTGCACATTCTAAGGCAACGGCGGGTTAATATGAGTGTGTGCGTGAATTTGTGCGCATACATTGCAAACGCCGCGAGTGTGATTTGTCGACCCTGTTTCTCCGTCGGTGTCTGCGGACGTCGAAATGAATGTGTAGTGTCTGTCAAAGCCAAGAGAAAGACCTGGCTCGATGCCAGAAACCCTCGAACCGTACAAGGAAGGGAATCCTCTCAGTCCTGCTCTCTCTCTCTCTTTCTTTCACACACACACACACACACACACACACACACACACACACACACACACACACACACACACACACACACACACACACACACACACACAGTTCCTTTAATTCCCCCCCCCCCCTCTAATAAGACATATTGCTAGCGAGGCCAAAAGTAAAACATGGAGTCCAAATTTGAAACTGCACTCTCTGCGTATATTATTATTCATTTGAAGGGTTCTAAGCAGTGTTGTTTTTCTTTGCGTGTCCGTTGTGAAGCCCCGGAGTGTGAGTGGAGTGGAGATGAGAAAAAGGCAGGCGGCGCACATCGAGGCCCCACCCCAGGCCCCCGGACAGCCCCGACCCAACACCTGCTGCCTCTGCTGGTGCGGCTGCTGCAAGTGTCTCTGGTAAGAAAACACTATACTATACTATACTATACTATACTATACTATAACGCCTGTTTCTGCAGAGTCTGATAACACCCACTTTTGTTTAGTTTTCCATTATTTGGTATTTCAGGTAGACTTTGGCTCAGGATGAGAAAACTGTATTTAAAGCCGCTAATAGTCCACATTTTTATAGATTATTTGCATAAATGAATGTTCATTTTGGCCATTGATGACTACAGTGTAGCCCCTTAATGAAGAGTTTTAGAAAAAAACAAGGGCTTGCAGGCTGTCGTCTGGTGACTTTCAGCAAGTTTTTTTTGCAGCCAGTAACTCTTTCTTTTTTAAGACTTGGCAAAGATGCTTGTGATGCAATAACTGCAGTTAATCTGAGGCTGCCTTTTAAAATAGAGTGGATGCTTAGAAGCAGGAGGACAAGCACAGAAATGTCTGAATTGACCTTATTTTATCATAAGATCATAGAGACAGGTTGTCAGTATACACATTTAAGTGTCCTCGTCAGTTGACACAGTATATTGCATTTATAGGTACTTTTCTTTTAATAAGATGGATCTTAGTATTTTACTTTACAACTTGTTAGTTGCATTAGGAAACAAAAGATGACCCCATGTGCCTGAAACAGCTAACAGTTGGTCCTGTTATCTAATCTGTGATGTTCCACTGATGTTGAGCTCCCTATAAATTCATCAGAATAAAGACGGACTTTATTCTGACACAGCACTGGAACCAGAGTGCTGGGAGCCAACAACACTTTCTACAAACCAACTCTTATTCGAGAGTTGAACAGTTTAATTCATAATTATATCGGCCAAAATCACAGACTTGGCTCAAAGGGCTTCCTTTGTCTGTGGACCATCGGTTCAGATGAGGACATCATCTCATCTGTGAACGTTATCACGACCAGACCCATCACCTGAATCCAGATATTAGAACAAGATGTATTCTTTGTATACCACTGTTTGTTGTTGCAGTGTGTTTTCCTGTCTCACTTTGGTGATGGACAATGTCGGGATAGTGTAAAATTCTCAGTCATTGTTTACCATCGACCCTTTGGATTCAGAGCCTGCAGGTTTAATTGGTCTTGCCAAATTTTGCGGCAACCAGGTTTTTGGCAGTTAAACGCTGTTGGTGTTTTTGTGTACTGGTTGCCGGTCTCCTTTACTGTATATCAACAATACTGAAGCACACAGGCTCTGTGACGTTCATCTTTAAGTGAAATGTTTCCTTGGTTGCATAACGCATAAAAGATGGCGGCAGCAGCAGCGGTCGGGTGTTTGTTGATGTTTAACGGTTGACTTCCGGCACTCACTGGCCGTGTTTCCATTCACATCTATTCACATTTGAAGTGTTTGATTAGAAAAGCTTTATGGAAACAGAAAAGGTTGAGAGAACTTCCTCAATTGTAAAAATTTGTTTTTAGGCTCGCTTGAGAAAGGGGGTCGATATGGTAAATAGATTATGGAAACGCCTTCACCGAACATATTGTGACGTAGCAAACATTCACGTCCAATGACTGATCAGCCGTCTTTGCTGTTGGAATCTGCTCTGATTTTCCCGTAACATGTGAATGCTTTACTTTGAACACGGACCCAACTGCAAAAAGAAATCCTGAAGGCCTCTCTCCATCTTTCTCTTGTAGATGAGTTAAATGGCCGATCCGACTTGTTTTGTTTCTGGTTTGCAAACTCTACGTCTTCTGCTCTGTTTGCTGGTGGGATTACGGCGACACAGTGGGTGTGTAGCAGGAAGTGCCAAGTTCTAAACAGACTAAGCTGTAGCCGAGTTTATTTGCTCCAAACCAGTCGATGGAAACGAGCCCGCTTCACATTTATTTGCTTACAATGTGTTTAACAATTGAATAGAAGGATGGCAAGAAAAGTGGCTGTTAGTCCTTCTAAAGCTGAAAGAATTAGATAATTAATCGATTGGTGGATTGATAAAATATTGATCTGTAACAATTTAGCAAATATTTATTCAGCAAAATTCCAAAAATGCTGCAGTTAAAGCTTCTCAAATGTGAATATTTTATGTTTTTCATTGTAAACTGAACATCTTTGGCGTTTGGAAGCAAAATAAGCAATTTAAATATGTCAGTTTGGGTTTCGGGATGTTATGGTTGGCATTTTGTGACATTTTTGTAACATTTTAGAAAGCAAACAATGTGTTGATTAATCTAGAAAATAGTGGGGGGATTGATTTATAATGAACATAATCATGAGTTGCATCTTTTTAATTCCTGAAATTAGAGAGAAAAGAAAACACAACCCACACAACAAAAAATGTCTCAGTGCGCTCATACTTGCAGCTTACACAACGTGCACTTACTGCCCCTGAGCAAGGCACCTAAACCAGTAACTGCTGCGTAGCTCCGGCCGCAGCCTCGCTGCGGCTTCGCTCTTGCCTGGGAGAGAAGAGTGAATGAAACATTGTTTTCAGGCAGTGAATGGTGAATGTGCTGCTCCTTTCACACCACTTCATCTGAAGTGGTGGCAGCTTGTGGACTGGGCCCCTGTAGTGAGCGCTCTGTGTGTGTCCGCTGGGTGTTTCTCAATCAAATGCTGGTGTCAGATATCCATGGAGTGATCCTGGAAATCTGTCTTCAGTACCCGACATGTTTGTTTACTTTAGCGTTACTGTTCGGAGGGACGATTCCCCTTTTTTTTCACGGAACAAATGTTCTTCCATTAAAATAAATGTATCAAGACACCCTGAGACCTCCCGCGTTGTTCTTACGCTTTTGGCATAGACTGCTGTCTAAATCGCACAAATATCCAGCTGTAGATATGTTTTGAACTTGTTAATCGTATCTATATTGATTGATCAAGGCTCGCCTGTTTCACTACAGGCAGATTCCCCTCAATCAATCAATGCATGGGCCTGCAGCACTTTTCTTCCCTTGGAGCAGACATGAAATCTATTTTGGTTCAGTGAACGTCTGCTGTCAGTCAGCCCGGTGAAGGAGTCCGTGTGGACTGGATGACAGAGCGCTGGACCGATGTGACGGTCCCGGGACGGAGGATGTCGTATGTCTACAGATTGTGAAACCCTCTGAGGCAAATTTGTGATTTTGGGTTATGCAACATAAATTGAATTGAATTGAATTGAATTGCGAGCTGCTCGGGTCTCTCTCCCAGTGGGGATTCCCAGTAAAATGTTACATTTCATTTTCATTTAATGAAAGTGACATAGTTTGACTCCCATCATGCGGTGCATTCAGTGCGCATGAGGCAGACAGCTGCAGTAGTGCTGTAATGTTTTCATAATCAACACTATTCTAGTGTGTGTGTGTATATAACATTATATATTATTACGTTTTTCAACATTGTGCAATATGATTTTCAATATATCACGTGCAATATAATAATACTTTTTATTACTTTTCATTATCATTGACAATATTACCCTCAACATCATGCAGAAAGTTTTTATTGATCTATTTTTAAATTCAATTTTTTTTACTTGTTCTTAATCGTTGTCATTTACTTTTTCTATATATTTTACTATATCTACCCTATTATTGCTACTCTATATCTTTTTAATTCCGTTTCAATCTTTGATCAAACTCAATAATTTCACAGTCATTTTCTTATGGATTAATAAAGTTGTATCTTATTTTATCATATTTGAATTTAGAATATTAGTCGACAGCCGTAAAGGGTCACAGCACACTGTTATGTTTTTAATCCATCCTCTCTTTCTCTCTTTTCTCTCCACTCTCTAACCCCTCCTCATCCGCCCTCACACAAGGCTCTTATCTAGCTGGGGTGCCTTCTATTTCCATCCACACATCACATGCAAAGCAGCTGTGAAGAACAGCCTGTATATTTAGCTGTATTGTGAGGGAGCCCGCGGGCTGTGGCTAGCTTAGCTTATTGCTACCGCACAATGGGGACTTTGACAAGAGACAGCGAGAGGAAGGAAAGAGCCTCCATGGTGCGACAGAAATAGACGGCTCAGAGTGTGTTGCATTGTGGACACTCGGCATGTGTGACTGAGCTACGATAGACACAGAGGCTACCGGGTGTGTTTCAAGTGTTTATGTACATAAAGGTTTTCACTGTATGGACTCTGAGGGTGTCGCACTGATGCGTCCGAGTTCTATTGATCGCTGTAAGAGATGACCTCTGCATCTTTGATTAATCAATCTATAGATTCAGCAGAGGTTAGTGCACACAGGTCTTTGGATTTAAAAACCTTGTTAAATAGTGCTGACTTGAGCCGCCCGTGACAGGCTGTATGGTTCTCCAACACAAGTGCGGGTCGAGATATCTTCACTTTTAGTTGTAAGGATGGGTCAAACTCGGTGAAACAAACCTAGTTAGCCCTGACACTTACTGATAATGATCTTGTTGATTGGTGACAGATGATGGTCAATGCTGATTTGCATGGTGAGAAATTAGCGATGAAAAAATCACGCTGTATCTTTTAGAAGTGATATATTTATCACAGTCAATGTGTTGTTGCAGCCGTAATTCTACATGCATATAGACAACAACCGTATGTATGTAAGATGTAATTGTGATCTCACTGGAACTCTCCATCAACAAGTTAATTTAATAATAACTCAAACTCATCCATTTAAAGTGCTAGAAACAAGTCCAGACTTTTGTTTCGGCGAGCACAAACATTTCTTGTCTCCTTTTTCAGGAACGAAGACCGGATTGAGAGGAGTGCACGACAGACCTGCACCAAGATGGACAGTATTGAAGCTGGAGATGAACAGTAAGTCCAGCCATCATCCCTCCTTGCATGTTTGTGTCAGTATGACTGTGTGTCAGTCTTCATTTTTTATTTATTTTTTTATTGCCCGACTGTAGACACCCCAGCCTAGACGAGGTGCTGTCGTGGGCACGGAGCTTTGAGATGATGCTGCGCTCGCTGGAGGGCCGGGAGGTCTTCCGGGAGTTCCTGCGCTCGGAGTACAGCGAGGACAACCTGCTTTTCTGGTTGGCCTGCGAGGAGCTGAGAGAGGAGACGGATCCCACAGTGGTGGAGGAGAAGTCCAGGATCATATACGAAGACTACGTGTCCATATTGTCACCCAAAGAGGTACCGGCTGAGCAGAAGTGAGCCACGTCTGGCAGCGTGTTGCTCGGCCCGTCCACCACTTTGGTTGTGACTGAAATATATGTTTGCTATGAAATACGATACAGACATTCATACAGACATTCATCGTCTGCACACGATGAATCCTAATGACCTTCCATGTAGAAAGTCAAAGCAAGCAACTAATATTCCTGTATGGACATAAATACTTCTGCTAAGTGTATTAACCGATGTTGCAGCCAGTACTTCTTGCAGAACTTGTTGTTGTTTTTTACCCTGTGAGTAAATCTCCCTGCTGTAAGCCTTGATACTAACTTATAAGACAATTAACTTTACTGTTATAGCAAAATACCTCCGCTAATTACATCCACGCTGCGTTTTATAACCGCCGTGGTTACGTCAAAGCATGCGACTTATACGGCTATTTGGAAATTACCTCTTTTAAGTGTATTTCACGGATGATTCTGACCGCCAGTAATCCCGACTTTTTCAGGTTTAGTGGTTTAGTGATTCAGGAGCCCAGAGGCAAACACTGCCTAGCTTTACTTTTGTTTCCCCGTGAACCAGTGTGTATTTCACCGGTGTTTCTTACTGAGTTGCCGCGACTTGGGTGTGACGCAACTATGTCGTGGCAGGTGTATTGCTGAGAAACCAAGGAAACGTGGGAGCAAAGTTGTTTTTGTGAGCCGTTCAAGCAGTAACACCACAGGTCACGCATGTCATTTTTGAGCATGTCAGCATGCTAACGTTAGCAGTTTGCTAAAGCACAGCCCCACAAAGCTGCTAGCATGGCTGTGTCATGTATTAATGAAGCTACTGGTGGTCTCTTAAAAAACATCAAATTTGTTCCCAGGTGAGTCTGGACTCGCGGGTCAGAGAAGGAATAAACCAGACCCTGACGGAGCCCAGCAACCTGATGTACGAGGAGGCCCAGTTCCAGATCTACACCCTGATGCACCGCGATTCCTTCCCACGTTTCCTCAACTCCTCCGTTTACAGAGACCTCCTGGCCGACATGAGGCGCACCTGCCTCGACACCTAGACTCCTCCACCCTCCCTCATCGCCATCGTACGCCAACGAGACTACTACTTAAACTTCAAATACTACTATGGTGCCAGAAGTCGGGTTTGGAAAATCTCTCCCTGTTTTTTGATTGAAAAGACTGAATGACATCCAAGATAGCTGGTTGTTTTTTTTTTTTTTTTATTTATATTTTTTAAGCAATTTATATCCAGTTCTCCACTGGAGCCAGGTCGGCCTTCGCTGGTTGGTTATTGGTCAATTTAAGACCATTAATGCTGGCCAGTGATTGTTTTGCTAGCAATTTGTGCTGTTTGTTGCGGTCGACTGGCCAACCCACTTGTCAGCTGTCGGTTGAAATGGCCAACCTGATAGCCAGCTGCTGGTTAACTGTGGACAAGGACTCCTCAGTCGGTGGGGACAGAGAGAGAGAGAGAGAGACAGAAAGGACAAGCCAACTGTTCCTGTACTGTAATATTTAGACCTCATGCTTTCTTCTCTCACTTTTAATATTCTCTCTCTCTTACTCATTCTTTTGTTTTTCTAATTCTGTCCCATTCCTCAGATGTGTACAATTTTGTTTTTAACTTCTTTACTGTCCAAACATGACACCTAGTTGGTGGTGGTAGTGGCGTCTCTGCCCCGTTTTAACCAGTTAGAAGCACTGGCTCTGCATGTAACTCTCTCTCTCTCTCTCAACAGTAGCTTGACGATGTAAGCCGCGGACTGCAACCGTTTTTGAATATTGAGATGTATTAAGACAGGGGACCTGTCTCTCTGTCTGGATGTCTACATTCAGTGAAGGGAAGAAAAAAAAACTACACTTCTGCCAATTTTAAGCTTACTGCAGTTTTTTATTGAGGAGATTTGATGGCTTCTGCAGCAAAAGGCAGCAGCACCTACTCATTCATCCATCCGTCCATCCATCCGTCCGTCCAAGCACTTTCCTTCTTTAGGATTCTTTAACTGGGAGAAGTAAGGGCTAGAATTGTGGTTGGGCAGCTACATGTATTATTACTACCCATGAACTTTAGACAAAAAATCTCTCCACTGAGAAAATCACAATGCCTTTACGTGTAAGAAAATGCAGACCAAGCGCTGCTGGAGTTTTTCTGGAAGGCAACCACAGTTTGTCCAACGATCCCTACCTCCCGTCTTTTTTCCCTCCCTCCGTCCTCCTCCCTCCAACTCGGACCATCACAAGCACAGGTGCCCCATGTGGGGGGGGAAACACACACCGCTGACTCCAAATAGTCATCTACATTTTGAAATTCTTGCGCAGAAAAAGAGGGTTTACCTTTTAGTGTTTTATGAAAAGCTGGTTCTACTCGAGAGAACATAAGAAGATGCAGCAGGCACTGATCTAACTGTGGGGTTATCAAGCCCTGGCTTTTGTCTGTAAGGCATTAGCTTTAGGAATGTAGGTAACATGACAGTCCCTGAAGTTGGACGTGCAGTATCACGTTGCAGCCACGTGACCCGGGTGCCAAACATGATGTCAAAGATGCTGTGAAGAGATATCAGATGTGACTTGTCGCCAGGCTGTAGAGTCTCGGTCTTTATGGTGCATGTGTGTTTCTCCAGCAGGTGGAGCTGGGAGAGTGTATGGTAGTCCGTCAGTTAGCTACTGCCCATTAAAAACACAATAGTTTTTACCGGAGCTAGTGAAGAGGGTTGGTATAATAATGCTAACCTGCTACCGTACTGGGCTAGCTAGTATGCGTAGTCATGCTACATGCTAGCCCTCTCAACGAGGCTAACTAGGTTTCAGCATGCTGTAGGCAAGCAGCCAGCATGCCTGTGCTAGCCATGCTAATCCTCCATCCCACTGCCAGCCCTCACACACTCTGGTTTGTTTTTCTAATCCGACTTTAACAGCATGCGATGATAATGGCTATGTGCGTGTGTGTGTGTGTGTGTGTGTGTGTGGTACAGTTACACACTTAACAGAAAAATGGAGAAAAAAAACTTTAAGGGGTTCTTGCCAAATGTCCCATTAACATTTTTTTTAAAAGGACATTCAGTTTTTTGACGATGTGAACATTTGAACTTTGTTCCTGGCCTGTGGATAGAAAGTGCATGAATGCAGTATATGCTGTTTTATTTAATTAACTGGGCCTCCAAGTATCATCGTTGTGTAACATGGTGGATAGCTGACCTCTTGGTTTGGTGGCAGTATTAAAGTGTCAATGAAACAGTGCCACTGATAAATGTAAGCGTCCATGTTGCCATCTCCTTTAACTACCTGAAGTTCACGTGCCAAGTTTGGTCTAGATTAAATTCAAGAGTAGACGGTGCAAGATGTCCAGCAGACTATTGAGGTGCAATTGGATGTAGTTTGTGATTATAGATCGGAGTCGTTTTGAAGCTGTGTCCCACTATGTTAGATTGGTTTTGAATTGTCAGACGTTTATCTTATCAATTACTAACCGCAACACCTTTCAGAATACTCAAAATATTGTAATGCCACTGTTGGAGAAACTGGCTACCTCTAGTTAGCTTTTGCAAGTTTTTAGGACTTCAATAAGAACACAGATTATTAAATGTATCTTTAAAATCTTTACTCGAGACTCATTGGAAAAAATAGTCTTTGAGTTTTCCTCCAGACGTATATTCACTTACAGAGTTAAAATGCCAACTTGATGAAGATGCCATGTCAAAACCAGGCTAGTATATTACTACAAAAGATTGAAGTATTGGTTATAAATTGGTAAAATTGGCACTGTAACGTCAATAAGGCAAGTCTAAACCAATAATCAACAACAGTTGCAATGTTCCTTAGTGACAATATGCTATATTTAATCTTTGGCAATACAGTGCTCACATCCAGACTACATTAATACCCGCAAGGACTCGATTGATAACGCTTAGCTGCTGTAATGAAGAGCTGTGCATGCAGGCGCTCAGTTGATCAGAAGCATAAGAACACAGTGTAATCAACCAATTCTGATACGGAAGGATCAGTTGCCAAACGTACTCCTTGGAGCAGCTTTAGATGTTGTATTTGGACAACTTTGTAACTTTTTTGACTCGGTAGAAGAACGCCTGTCACTCGTAAGGCTCTCCTGCAGACAAAGCCCTCCTCTGCACAGTACAGCTATATACGTTTCCTTGTTGCTGAGTCCACACAGTTATTAACACGAGAATGTTTCACCAAGAACCAGATCATGAAATCATGGTGCAATTAAACCAAGTTTACATTTATAAATTGTGAGATGTATGTACCTTGTTAAATACTCCGTGGGGAGCTAACTGTCCCTAGTGCTGACTCCAAGAGCACTTTACAGGGTTTACAGGGAGGACGGACAGCAGAGACACCAGGTAATGTGTTTCACAGCGAGGACAGGCGTACGTCCTTTTCCTCTTAATTTATTGTGACTTTTACACAGTGGGGGGGGGGGAAGTACACGGTTTGTTTATTTTTTAATAACTGCATTTCAAATGTAGATTTTTTTACAAGCAATGATGATGATGATGTGAAGTGATGTAGTGTCCATCGCTGGGTTTAGACGTGTTGTCTTTAAAATTTCCATGGGTTCCAAGTGAGCGGGTTCCTGAAACGTGGCTGTGGCTTTATTGACTGCAAAAAGGTTGAGCGCTGAAGTGTCCTGGTGGAGGGGAGGAGGATTGAGAAGCTTTGGCCTTACTTTCTTTGTATAAAAAAAACAACAGACAAACGTCTCTGTAGGCTTTTCACTACCTCTCATGTTGGTTAATTTATTTCACATCTAGTTGTCGATGTACAAGTTGTTTTTAGATCTACTTGAAGCCTAACACTGTAAACAAAAATGTGCACAGAAAAATGACTATGTATATGACCAGAGGGGTTACAGAGAGCTTGGCCTAGTCAACATTTATGTTTTTGTTTGTATGTATGTTTGGTTTTTAATTGTGCTGAGCTGAACTAGATTTTGCATCTCTATAAAGAATTCAGGAATCCACTGTCTAAGGGCTAATCCCATTTTTGCCTATGCAAATCTGTTACTGTGGGTGAGTTGGGAAAGGGCGAGCTACCGTACCTTTCACTTGTTTTAGATGGACCATGGTTTACAATGCCCTTTGCTGATATTCTTCAATCTTATTCAGCAAAAATGTACGCTTATTTTTGTTTCTATATAAATATTTTAAACATATATCTATATATATAGAGAGAGAGATATATAGATATATAACAAGTAATATACAGAGAAAAATAGTATATGCCTTCGTGATGATAAAAAAAAGAAACATTGCTGAAAACAAATAAATGTGTTGTCTGACATTGTGTGGCTGTGTGCTGGAGTCTTGGTGAGATGATATTATAGACGACTGGAGCTCGACTGACTATAAATGTGACTAACTGTCAGTAAAGACTCTTGTTACTCAGGCTACAGCACTTGTAGCTGACCCTGTGCAGTATTTCCAACCTGGGGGGGTATTTATTTAAGGAGCAACTTCATCAAGACTTCCTGAGACAGATATTGTGATCCAGCCCCAGCCTGTGAGGCAAATAAGGTATTCAGGCCACACAGGACTCGTTTTTCACTGTCACATTTAGTCATTTTTAAAACAAGACTATAACTTTTGCTAAAGAAAGGCCATCGTTGCCTCCGGTGACAGTGATAAAATAAACATAGTGCAAAAGTAGAACAAATAGAGTCAAGTCATAAAAGTCCCCAAACTGACCCAGTAATGTCATTTAATTAAAGGGCGAGATCTGAGCGGAGTTGGCTAGCATTAGCTAATATTAGCCACCAAAAGCTAGTGGTCACAGACCAAAGTAAGGCAGCAAAGCAAAAACCTATGAGGATATAAGGTGCGTTTTATTGCTTATGAATTCACCTTATCATCTGGAAGAGTAAGCTTTGTTAATTTCTCATTCAAAAGTTGCATAGTCTAACTTTGAAGGGCTGGGTTGGAGCATGTGCACTGTCCATATTGTACGTAAGTCACATTTTAATGTCGGTAATCCATTAATGAAACTTAAAAAAAGACACTTCGTGAAATATTTAACATTTTATCGTTTTTCAGTGGACACCGCACAGTTTTCAGTGTGGATTTGTAATTGTATGTGTACAACACCACGTCGTCGGCAAACAACAGCAACTTATTTTTCTATTCTTCAACTTCTTGTTCTTTTTGTAGCCACATCCAGTCAGACTATCACTGTGCTAAAAGAGTAGCGTTGATGAGGAACACATCAGCAGAAGTGGGCTTACCGTTTTGTTTTTTTTAAATACTCAACTAATGCAAGATGTAAGGAAAGTCAGTAATGCGTTACTTGTAAGACCATTCACTCCGCTGTTGAGGGCCATCTTTAGCTTTGCGTTGAGGGTCGATGTAAGTCGAATAATTTGTTTTTTTAAATTCTTTATAAAAAAATTCAGCTCCTGATCCGAGACGGAAATGAGAATCGGAGGGTTGATGTATCGATTTTTTTGTCCACAATTCCTCACAGTGCATCGGGGCTAAAGAAACATAGGTGTATCGACTGATGTTGGTTTGAAACTTAACCTGCTTTGTGTGTTCCCTCAGTTGGATTTGGTGCCTCTTTAAGCTTCACTATAGACCTCAAGATCTCTTTCTGTCTCTCTTCTGTCTTCTCCATGTCTCCCTGTCTCTCTCTGTAACATCACACACACAACACTGTTAATAGCAGTTGGAGCAGCGACGTTCCTGTTTTACAGCAAAAATGACACTGATGTTTGTTCCTCCTACTGACACCCTCATATTGTCTTTTTTTTGTACCTCTTCCAGGGGTGTTTGTGCTACTTTAGGAAAGAGATTATATTTGTGCAGGTACCTGGTTGAAGTTGGTTTCAACAGTTTTAGGCAATCACTTTTCTCTTTATTGATTTAGATGCCTAAGCCTCTTGGTTCTTGTCATGCCGTTGTAGATATCACAGTCGTCGAGAGATGATCGGCAGGTGACGATATAAAGAATTTTACTGTCACTTTATGTGGTGAAAAAAAAAACCATTTTTTCTATTCAGCATGCTTTTTGCTAAATAAATGAAATAATTCAGTTATTTGCTATAAACGATACTGTATGAGTATGTATTCAAGTACTGCAGTATGCAGACAATTAAAAATATCAGAAACTCTTTTGAGAGGTTCATATTTTTCTTCTAGTATGTTTCACTAATATTGACGGTTATGGTTCTTAATTCTTGTTTCGAGTGTCTCATGAATTGCCAGAATGACAAAATGACCCTCTTTGTATTAACAAATATAGACCACGGTTGGTTGTTTCCACATACATGACTTGCAGAGCAATTTTACCAGGACAGTGATCGTGCAGCGGGCTTTTTAATCAAAGGTTTTGTCAGTTGAGCTCAACTTTTCACTATTTTTCACTGGTTACTCTTGATGACGACTGAGATCTTAATTGTTTTATTTACATCAACGCAGGTAAAATAATATCCTTGTGCTCACTAAGGGTCAACAAGGTAGTGGGGAGTAAAATGTATTATTTATTATTTTTGTCACATGAAGCAAATACGACCTCAAGGTTTCAGATTTAAAATGTTGAGATGAGAAAATGATCTGATTCGCCCTTAAAGCGCCCTGAGATGCAGTACTCCCTGAATTGTAGCATTGAAATTACTTCCGTATCTTATCAGTCCAACATTGATGAAATGTCATCCTCTGTTGTAGAATATCACAGGAGGGACTCGTCCCATCTAGCCTCATTTTACAGGAATCTGTAATTTAAGATGGAGTTGGTACAAATTCAACAGCACTGAGCATTAAGTCATTCTTTTGGCTACATTGTGAGAAACATTTAATTATGTTGATGTTGGCAATCTGTGCATGATAATACAATACACATGTGACTGTTGACTGTGAGGACAGTAGAATCAAGATTAAAGAAATATTTACACCCAAGTCTTGTTGAGAAAATGTGGATTTTTTTATTTTTCTTAAAGTCGCATCTTGCTTAACAAATTTACAGTAGCTGTTTGAAATTGTAAAATGCACTTTCCTTGCCAAGAGTGTGATGAGATGGTCGATACAACCCTCATATTCGTGCGCTAACTATGAAGCTACAACCAGCAGTCAGTTCGCTTAGCTTAGCTAGGACTAGCTAGCCAAGACTAACGGTGTGAAACCGCTAGCTTGGCTCTGCCCAAATCTAAAGCCCACTGATTTATCTCCTTCACTTAATGCGTACAACAATACATTGCAAAAACAAACTATTTATTGTTGAATGTGGGTTATTGTGTTAGACTATCTCATAACGGTTCAAAAAAATCGTGTTGCTAAGCTAAGCTAACCGCCTGCTGACTCCATCTTCATATTTATTATACCGACTTGACTTAGCGGCTTATCATGTAACTTTCCACAAGGAAATGTCAAGCTATTCCTTAAAAAAACAAATGTATTCAAACAATATATGAACCACGGAAAATATGACAACAAAATATAAAGAATGAAACTGTCCCAGGAAGTACAACAATGTGTCTTTGGTGGATAAAATGTGCCAAAATTGTAATCTACCTTTTGTTTCAATGTGAAGGGGTCAAAGGAGTTGTCTGAATATAAAATCTGTTGTTCTGTTGGACTCAAAATGTTCCTTACGAAACACGTTTTTATTTGTCTCTTCGCGTTGCTTTTGTGGGTTTTTGTGTCATCTCTCTGAATCATCCACAATAATCTACTTTCATTGACGTGTAACCAACAGACCTGAAGACTTTGTCAACAGGCACTGAACATGTTGAAGCTGTTCACTATTTTTAACATGTTTTGTACGATTTTAATTCATTTTAGAAACAGGTTTATTTCAGCCATTGTTTTTTCATTTCTTCCTTTATCTCAAAATACTCAAATTGTTGTTCGTCATCCTCTTAACGTCGCATAGATCACCGTCACGTTAACAGCGTGTTAAGTTGTGGTACATTTTGATCTACGGTTCAGTCTCTCTTTGTTTACACGATCTTGCATTAAGAGAAAACTCCTCCAATCTATGGTAACTGCCCTTGAATATCTGTAATTTAAATAGTGCTGCTAGAGAAAGAAATCTAAATGTAACAACTTACAATAAATACTCAATAGATTTTTGCCAAATGTGAGTGTGTCTTTCTTTGAATGGAGGTGTGGGAGATAATCAGTATACAACCTGCGGATACACAGTGTTTGTTAACATTGTACTGTGAGGGTGCATTATTTAATTTTGAGACACTTGCAACTCAACAAATAAAAAGGTTTGTGCTCGCTATGAAAAGGAAGAAGCTCTATGGACGGCAGTGATGGTCCGTTGTCTGGTCGGTCCTCCACTTTAGTCCAGACTGAAGTATCTCCTCAACTAACTGATCATTTTGTACAGACATTCATGGTCTCAAGGGGATGAATCCTGCTTACTTTGGACTGAGTTGGTCCACTTGGACAGGGGAATACTGAAGGGTCATGACAGCAGACCTAAATGTTTCTTATCTGAACATTTAATTTAATCACCAGCTGTGATAAATAAACAGCCTGTGAATAGCCAACTGTTTGATCGGGACTAGGGTGACATTTAGTAGGAGTCTGATCCTGCAATATTGTATGGATTTGCTGATCCATACTCGATTCCAGTTGGTGGCGGTAATGCGCCATGAAGTTGTTTCCAACCGCAATTAAATTCAAGAAGAAAAAGAAGCATGCGCATTGGGAAAGAAAATAGCGACCTCATGACAGCCAGATAGCTTCTTTGTTGTTTTTGGCTGAAGAAGAAGAAGAAAACTGCAAATAGAGAAAATATTATGTGCAACCGCTTAACGAAAACCATGCAGGTAACACTTCTTCTATGGTGCCCTGAGAAAACAAGTAGCAATAAGTCATTATCCTGAGTTTACCTCCCATCCTAACGCACACATTCAAAACAATATAGTTGACATGACCAGCGGTAGAAAGAAAAGGCAGCCTCATTTAAAAACGTCTTTATTTCATCAACCGGATCCAAGATCATGTTTTCAGACTTGTTTACATTCAGACAACAAGGTGAGACCACATGCTGAGGACAGGAGAAGAGGCAGGTTCGTGTGCATGGGTGTTCCCTCATACAATCCTCTGTATGTTTGTGTATATGTGTGACTTTTCATACAGTCCTCTCTGTATATGGGCACGAGTATGGGCACTCTCATAGTGTGTGTGTGTGTGTGTGTGTGTGTGTGTGTGTGTGTGTGTGTTGGCTCTCTCTCAGACAGTCTTTTGTTCAGTCGCCTCCGGGGCTGTTGAGACAGATGCTGAGTCCTCCTGGGTCTCATCTAATCCCTGGCTGCAGCCTCGGTCACCTGACTGCACGCCGTCTTTCAACGTGATGGCGGCGTTGGAGTAGGACGCGTCGATACTCTCGTATGGCTCTGATGTCCACTGAGAAGGAGGAAAGAGAGGGGGCAAGGAACAGCCACATTAGAGAAATATTCTTTGCTTATAGCCTATACTGTTCATACATCATTTAAAACGCACTGCGACATTAGGGTGGTTGCAACCTGTCACTCAAAAGGCAGCCACACTCTATAAGGAGGGTGCAGCTTGGGTATAATGGGACTTTGCATGTCTACCAGCTGATTAGTTCCCTACCTGTGTGGCTCTGCTGCTGGACCTGTGCGAGGGCCCCATGGCGATGTTGACGCTCGAAGAGGACTGTGTATCGGTGGTGTTGCCCCCGTCAGCAGCGGACAGCCCAGAGATAACCAGGCCACTGGAGAAACTACGCTTCCCAAACAGCAAGCTGAGAGTGGACGAAGACGAGGAGACCTGGGGAAAGACGGTAGTGTACTGTAATCACTGCGATGGCAGCGGAAAACACAAACAAGCTCATGCACAAACAATTATCAGAGACAGCAGGCTGTGTCGAAGAATAGCTTGTTGTCAATAATACACTGTAATCACATGCGTTGGCCATCGGCTGTGGAAATGTTTCTTGAATGAATTTTTAAACTAAGTAGAGGTAACAACAATTCAATTCATGAGTCACATGTAAACAGGGGTCTTACTGCTAATCATAACACTACTAATTGTTATCACTTCATGTTTCAGACAGACACTACATTTATAGTAACTTGGAAGTGCAACTATTTGGCACGTCAGGATGTTTTCTTTCTAAATCTTAAATTTGTGGTACGTGAAGTCTTTATATATTAGATTTCAGTCTGATACATGATCTAACATGCCTTTTGCGTGTGTGACCAGTATGACCAGACTTGCCAGACTGTGACATTTTAATCTTTCCACCATGTTCTGTAGTGTGTTGGCTAACAGAAGGTTCGGATGTACAGAAGTGTCAGGAGCTCGTACCTGGCTGGAGCGCTGCTGATGCTGCGCCGCCTGGAGCTGCGAGCTGATCCCACCTGCTCCTGAGAGACGAGGGACCTGGCGAGAGAGAGACATCGCTGTATTCTCCAAGTCAAGGCAAGGACGGAAGCTCAACATTGTGTGTGTGTGTGTGTGTGTGTGTGTGTGTGTGTGAATACCTGGGAGAATATAGAGGCTATGGATGTGTTAAAGGACAGCTGACTGTTGGACAGACGCTGGACGAGCCCGTGGGTGGAGCCCGAGTCCAGAATAGGCCCTGATTGGCTGCTGACGGGGGGACGCTGACTCTGAGGCTGCACTGATCGACTGCGGTACTCTCTCCTGGCTGCAGAAACACACACACACACACACACACACACACACACTGAATTACACACTTTTATAATCAGGTTTAAAAATATAAAAACATAAATTGGGGACAGCAGATGGAAATTAGCCTCTCTGGCTCACTTACAGTGTAACTGTTAATTAGTGTGCATTGTCCCTGAAAAATAAATAAATAAAAAGCTGACTAAACTTACACAATGTTTTTGATGATATATAATCAAATAAATCATTTATGTACAGACGATATTATTATTATGTACTTAAAATAAACAACATTAAATAAGGTTTAACTTCAGTTTAAGGTTGTCATAATTTCTCTGCACTTTAGTTTTCACTTCCTGTTTTATTTTGAAATTCCTGTCTGTGTGTTTTTTCCCTCCTTTTTTCTGTGTATCACCTGTGTTGAATTAATCTGCCCTCGTGTCTCTCCACCTCTGTCATGCTGTCTGATTAGTTTCTTGTGTATTTATAGTGCTGTCTTCACCGTAGGTTGTTGGTTTCTCCTTCGTCACGTGGAGTTTTGGTTTCTTGCTACCTGCCTACTGTTCCTGCCGGCTTTTTGGACTCTCTGGTTTCTAAGTTTATTCGTTCATTAACTCATTTAACTGCGCATGTCTGCCTGTCTCTTTGCGTGAGGGTCCTTCCCATTGCTGCCTGTTCTCGAGATCGTGACAAAGGCAATGAACGTTTTAGAAGTAATAATGATTCATTGTTCGTGTCACACAGTATCCACTGCAAACATATTCAACACCAAACTGCCTTAAAAATACCAGTTATACTTAAAGTAACAGAAAGATAAAGGTAGCATTAGAACCCATTAGGGGGTGCTGCATTGAGCAATGGTGCATTTTATTACTGATGAATTAAAGTTTTAATTTGAAAGACGAAACATGTGCCATTTCGAGTTTAATACGTTTTTCTTTGTCTCACTTTATGAATAAATATGGAAAACTATTCAAAAATGAATAAAAACAACCAAAACTACAACATCACTGTATACATTATTGTATCTGTTGTATTGCATTGTATCTGCATTGAGTTTGTATTATCACAAGTTCAATTGTTGTGTTTTTTTAAGTTCAGAGGATCATGGTTTGAATAAGGTTCTGGTTCAGGTTTCAGTTAGGGACCTTAGAATCAATGTAGTCAACAGACATTTTCCACAAGGACAAGACACGTTTGTGTGTGTGTGTGTGTGTGTTTGTGTACCTGCGTTGTGGTGTCTGCGGCTGTGTGTTGTCCTGGCTCGGTGCTGGTAGAGGCTCAGGCTGTTGGACGTGACGGAGGACGGGCGGTTTTGGCTCAGCGAGGACGAACCACCAGTTCCGCAGTCCACATCCTCCATGTTCACACCACTGTTGCAGCTGGTCAGGTTGTCCTTACGCACCCTGCAGAACACACAAGCACACAGCTTTGATTCATTTATTCATGTCCACATCAGGGCAAGGGACACAAACTGGCAAAGAGACATCAAAAATTGAGCAAGCCTCGACAATTCCAGCTGGTTAACCGCACATGAATAGAGATGTTGCGTAACTGCGCTAGCATATGTGACACACACTAGTGCAGCCTGCCTCTTAAATTAGTTAAATGTGTTGTAGCTGGCAAGGCACAGCCCATCTCCTTGGCTCCTCGGCTACTTACTGAAATTAAGACACCTTTAACTCGAGGTCGATGAAACAGGATTTACAAATGAATCTAATCTGAGGAGAACTCAGCCTCTAAGAAGCTTAAGAGAGTCTCACACATACACACAAACACATTAGCTGACCTGTAGAGGTTAATGCAGAGCCTTACAATTAGCTGTGCTGAAGTTAATATGTAAAAGAGAGGAAGAGAGGGAAGGAGCAACAACAAGTCAAAAGTCAAAGCTTTTGGCTGCCCTTCACTCTGCAGTCCTCTTTCTCTCAGGTTTGCACTCCCACTGTCACTCCTGTGCATGTATTTAAAACTACATTAAGTTGGCAGGGAAGTCTCTCCACAGCACTGACTTCTGAAGTCAATATCTGTAAATCCACAGAGAAGCACTCATTCAGTATTACGCTCCGGTTTGCAGCTGATCCGGAATGATTTACACAACCAGTTGAACAAGAGAACAGTATGAGGCTACTGGAGTCTCGTGTGTCATTGCAACACTTTGTGGCCTGAGGCTGTAAGAAGAATGTGAGTTTTTTACTCTCCAGTGTGTGCTCGAACTAATGCCAAATACATCAAACGTATTCTTAGTATCTTATTCAAGGACCCTCAGAGACTGATGGTTGTTCCAGGAACTGAACCTGTGACCTTTTGGTTACAGCATTGTCTTTTCACCCACCGGACAGAATTAAATTGAAAATGACGAGGGACTAAAGCATGTGATGACTGTTCATTGAAGAGCACAGCGACGGGGGGGGGGGGGGGGGGGGTTTTGAGGGAGGGTTAGGGTTGGACTAAGGAGGCAAGGAGGACAAGACTGCACTCTTGACTGAGTGAGCAAGTGTGTGCAAGTTTTTAAATATGCGAACATGTGTATTAGAAACTGACCGTAACCATTTAGAGCAGAGCCAGGATCGAATGGCGTCCAGGCTTAAAGCACCTCCTCCGATGCTGCGGAGCGTACGGTGTGTTCCCGAGTACGATGTTGTTAGTGGCGACACGTACCTTGAAGACAATCAAATAAAAGTCATGCTATCAGCAACAAGGGACCCCTGCGCATAAAGAAAAGTGTAGAGCTCGGAAGTTAAAGGTGCAGTGTGCTGGATTTGGCAGCATCTAGCGGTGAGGTTGCAGATCGCAACCAACTGAAACTTATTTTCCACTGATAATACACGAAAGAAAACATACGTATTCCTACTGTTCAATGTCTGCCAATAGAGCCCTCTAAATGCTACACACTGCTCCTTTAAATTTCAGAAACATGCATTCTGCAAAGGCAAAGTGAGCAACAACAGAAATGCAATGCAAACATTACTTTCCATTCACAACCTTGTGATGTTAGTGCCATGCTCTGCACGTCTTAGTATAGCTGTGAGTGACGTACATGGGGTAGCCCAGTGGCTGGTCGCAGGACGAGTTCACCATGTTCCTCAGCGCCTGCTTCGAGTTCTGGATGCTGCCTCGTTCCGGGTTTCGGTTCCGTAGAAACACCAACTCCTGCTGCTGGCCAGCCCACAGACCTCGCACACACTCCTTATTGATCTGCAGAGAGAGACCACATCAAACAAAACACGCCTTGTTTGTTTGTAGGTGGATTTTTAGCGGTTTCCAGTCTTTGGGCTAACCTGGTTGAGCTGGCAGTAGCTTCACTACTGACTACCGACTCTTCCTTTAACATCGTGCTTTAATATTGGAAAAGTTTAAACTTTTAAGTGCCGCGAGGGTCATTTACTCAAGCATCTGAACAGGGTCTCAGGTGACTACTTGTGATCATATTCCATGTTTGTCCTCAGCCGTACTCGTAGAAAGGTCATTGTGATTGTTGTTTGGTTGGTTGTTATAGGAGGTTTGTCATCCTTTATGCACACTACTGTCTGCCATTTGTCACCATCTCACATTATTAATTCACTTTCTGTAACATTTTTTTCCGCCGTGAAAATGTAAAAACTTCTCACACACCCTCAGCCCTTTTACCTTGATGACCTTAAAGCTGAGGTGGCGTTTGTACAGCATGATGATCTTATACTCGTCCGTGCCGTCGTCGATCATGTGTCTCATCGTGAGCAGCGTGTCGCGGCTGGATAGCACCGCCTTACGCCAAGCGGGGTCACTCTCGTGGCAGATGACCAGGCTGCTGCGGTAGTTGGTGATGGCTTCGTACAAGATCGAGGCCTCCTCTGTCTCCTCCAGGCAGGTGAAGTGATCCTGGAAAGGACAGGAAAAGGTTATGATGGAGCACAGTGGAGTTGTGATAGTAGCTTTACAATCCCAGAGTTACAGCAGCAGCCATTTAAAAGCACAGCGCACTTTACCTGATGCAGTTTGAGGCTCATTCTGACCGCAGGAGCCACCACCTTCTGCAGGAGGTCAAGATCAGCAAAAACCCACTCGTCTTTAGTGGCGATGCGGAAGTCTCCTTTAAACAGGGTGTTGAAACCGTACAGAAATGATTCCAGACTTTGTGATTGAAGGAAGAGGTTTGTGGAGGAAAAATAGAGAGAGAGAAAGAGGAGGGGGGGTTATGATAATATGAAACATCTTAGAATATAAACCCCCACAAAGACAAAGAGTGCAGTGACCAATATCTGCTTGAATCATGTGTATAGTTAAAGATTTAGCTGCTAATGCCCCCCTCTGGTGTATCCGTCATACTGCAGCTAAATATCTACTGCAACGGATATTATTAGTAATAATGTTTCAGCACATTTTCAACCACTAGACTTGGACAACGATGTGTAATTTTTTGTAAGGTCAAGACGCAATTGGACCCCATTGAACGCACAATCATTCTTTAGTTCATAGTGAGAGTTCAACAAATCAATGAAATCCTCATGGCCTGCCGAATAACTTGACTGTTGTCCCCATGAACTCGGTTCAGAGAGTGATATCAGGCATTTTATTCATTTCTTTGCGTTGCTCTTTGGCTGAACAAGGTTTACCTGTTGGACATGTTGTGCGAGGCCGTGCCGAGGGATCTCCTCCCCAGGACGGAGAGAGCGTAAGACAGGGTCACTAAAGGAGAGTCTTCATCACTGTCCACAGTCTGGACACAAACACAAAGACAGGGAGACATGAAGCTATACTGGCATATGGGACAAAGATTAAAAAAGACGAGTACAGATTCTGCTAAATTGTTGTGATCTTTTTATGAGATTACAAGAGTCAAGTGGCAATTACTTTTCACTGTATAATGCAACTTTTGCTTTCCTTTTACTCATTTCACATTAATTAAAAAATAGAAATAGGAAAACTGAAACAATTAGTCAATCAACAATGTTTTTTTATGTTATTCTTTTTCTATGATATAATTTTAACAGGCTTTTTTCACTATTATCTGATATTTTCAAGACAAAAATAATAATTTAAGTGAGTAAAATAAACACTGTTAGTTGCTCTAACGCATAATGAAGTCTGATAGAATAATCGTTAAGTGTTGTACCGTCTCCATCTTCCCAGCACAGTGCTGGATCCACTCCAGGTAGACGTTGCAGAAGCTGGCACGTGTCACGCCCTGCAGGCAGTGCACGTAGTCCTCATCGATCTTCACACTGAAGACCTGAGGGTCGCGCTCTATGTGGTGCCACTTGGTGTAGGACTGCAGCGCATCCTGGACGGTGGCGTCCTTGAGCCACGTGGACAGTTTGGGAGAGTGGATCAGGTAGTAGATAATACTCTGAGGGGAGAGGGGGAGGACCAGACGAAAGCAAAATACTGAACACAAGGAAAAGACCAAGAGAAATAATGGACTGTGTAGCTGCTGATCTGGAGTTACTTTTGGCAAGCTGCCATTTGTAATAATAATTAATGCATAAGACACCGGATTGTCCATTTAAGACTTTAACCTTTTGGCAGGAAAATCTTTAAGAGCCGCTTGAGACAAGTGGAATATTCAATTTCAATCCGCCACGAAAGAGAGCGTGATTGAATATAACCTGATTAATATAAATATGTTGCCCAGTTAAAGAGGCAATACTTTAACTACGGTCACATAATTGTACGACATCTGTAAAATGCACAAACGGATACAAATGAAACGCACTTTCAGGTAGTAGGTGACGAGTAGCTTTCGGAGATCGTACACTTGTAGCATTGTGGCGGCGTTGTTCTCGCTGATGCTGTAACCCTCCAGCAGGTACTTGGTGGCCATCACCTCCCAGGCCAGCCAGCGCAGGTTGAAGGCCGCATTGCACGACAGCATGTGGGGCAAGTGACCCGGCTCGCAGCAGCAGCACGCATCGTCTTCCTCCACTCCCTCTGTGATGGCCTCCACCTCTCGCTGCTGGCAGTATGTACCTGGGATGGAGAGAGTCGGAGGTATTAAGTCAAATGGCGAGTTGGCTTGTCATTTCATTCAGAGAAGAAGGATGGAGAACGGAAGGGAGGTAGGAAGGAGCTATGGATGGGCAAACTTTACCTCTGAACTCCAGGCCCCTCAGCTGGAAAGTGACCAGCCCGTTGCCGATCTCGATGAGGTGGACCAGGGCGTTGAGGTAGTCAGAAGCCAGGATGAAACAGTCTCCGGCGCTGTAGTTTCCCCATCGGCCCAGCATTAGGTCGCCACAAAGTGAGTGCTGCAGCGAGCGAGTCAGGTACTCGTAAAAGATGGAGTTTAGGTTGCTATCATCACATCCTGCGAGAAAATAAACAGAAAGATGGATGAATAGTTTTCAAGAAAAAGAAGCCTGGCTGCTTTCTTCCCTTACTGATTCTAAACTACAAGAGGTTCATTTGTAGCTTTTTTTATGAAGATATCAATCAAACAAATTATCTTTATCCAAAAGCTTCACAAGTAATCTTTCATATATGACTGCTTGATTTCGGGAGGACATTTAGAAAGATGTAGTGTGTAACGGGTGTCGGTGCAGTTAGAAAGAACTCACCTGTCTCTTTATCTACTTGGGACACCAACCTGCTGTTAGAGTTGTCGATACGCTTCGTGCTACGATTGACGGGAGACAAAGAAGCGGTAAAAGCTACAGACTGTTGAGCCCAAGAAGAAGTCAAAACTAGTGTAAAATGTTGCAGCTGATGGGACAACAGCTTGCATATCAGAGTTAAAACCCCATTTTAAAATGATGATGTTGAAAAACACTGATTTAGACATGTATCTTCTTGAAATCATTGAGTGAACTGTATTACCATTGTATTTCCCAAAAAGCAAACTCAAGATTTCAGTATTTGTCCGCTTGGAGATCTTAAACTGCATTTTATTCGATGCAGTCTACTGATCACTGTGAAAAAAAACTCCACAGCCACCGGACAAACTTGAAACTAGTTATTTTCAGACAGAACTATTCTGTTGTCTCAGTTGTTGTCCATGTGGTATTTTTTGTTGACTTGTTGTTTGGCTGAGGTTCACACCAACGTCTGACTCCGGCAGAGATGTGAGATCAGTGACTTCTAGAAAACAATGTCTAAATATAATCACAGGCTGCTTCACTGAAAATCACTGAAGTTTGCACAACAATGCTGCAGGCGTATTTTTGGATTTCTCTCAGCGAGACAATCTCTCCCATCAATAAGTAAAAAGGGAACAGAGGGGTCACGTTATGTAAATGCCAGTGAGACAGCAGGAGGGTGTCTATCTGCTAATCTGCCCAGCTCAGCTCTAAAAGGATGGGGATTGATTTCTCTTTCAGTAAATAAAAATGTTGATTATTATTAAAATTCATGAATTATATGAAAGAAAACATGAGCCAATTTCTCAATACTTCCCTACAGTGTCCGTGGCTAGCAGCGCAATGCCATTCATTTCTACTGAAGCTGTAAATCTTTAAAAGCACGACACAAATACAAGCTTTTATTTTACTGTTTTTTAAAAGCTCAGTAGGTTCCTGAAACAGCAAGGCCCTGTAGTCTTTTGAAAACGTCACTCAAACAGGATGAAATAGTGCATTTATTCGTGACTATTTTCGGCCGCAGATTAATACACCTTTGCTGTTTTAATGAGTATTAACAACAGCAGGATGATGTAAGTGAGATTAACTCAAAATATGTAGCATGTAACGCAGTGCAACAGTGTGGCTCATTCAACTTTTTAATGTTTTTTTTTTTTTTTACTACAATAGAGGTAAATAGCACAGAGTAATAAGCAACTGTATATCAGGATGTCTAAAAGTACTTCCAACTCATCGGGGCCTTACTTGTAGTTTCGCTCCCAGAACTTGATGGGCCTCGGATAGGAAGAAATGAAGATTGCGCTGCCCAGGAATGGAGCCAGTGGGGTGTAGAAGACGGTGGTGAGCAGAGTCTGAAGCAGCAGCATGGCTGAGTCTGTACACGCGCACCAGTAAAGGAAAGAAAAGCAGGTACTGCACACACACACACACACACACACACAGGTCTTAGAGAAAGGATACGAGGCACTGCAAAAGGCTGAGCAAAGGCATGAAAAGCGCTGCCCCAGGCGATCTGCCAGGGAGCGATGTAAACCAGGATGAAATGGAGCTTCAGCAAAAGCTCACGCATCTACACAGAAACAGAAACAACACAGTCAGTGCCCAACAAACAGACCTCGACAGTTATCTAACTCAAAAAAACATTGTTACATAGCCAAACAATAACATGATATCTATTACATCCCTCCACACCACCATAAAGGTTGATGAGCCCTCTGTGGTCGAATGCTGGCCGATATAATTAATCTCCTTCACTGAATATGTCATATTTCATGGTTTCATGGTGCCTTTAAATCAGCTCACAATACAGTTTTTGCTACGGATTACCTCTGTGATTAGGTATCGCACATCCATGAATTGATGTATTCAGAAGAGACAGAATAAGAAAAGATAATGGTCAAAATTGAAGTCACAGACGGATACATCCTGACTTTTATTCCCTAATATGAGTCAAACTACCAAAATACTGAATCCTACAGTTCCCATAATACAACTGGGTAGCATCTTATTGTTGGACCCTCAATGACGCCCACGTCTTTGTAACGCAGACTTCCTGTTAAACATGACCAGTCAAGCGCCAGAGAAGAAGTAACCTTGATGACATCATCGTTATTTTCCCAGACGTCTCACAGAAGGTACCAGGTAATCCATGACATCACACAACTGTGTGCGGCCCTCCATGACGAGTAAATGGACTGTGTGTGTCTGTGTGTGTGTGTGTGTGTGTGTGTGTGTGTGAGATTCCACCTTGTGGAAAACAATAGACATGATGAAGAAGTCCAGCAGGAAGCTCTCGGAGAAGTGTGGACAGTCGAAGTGGAAAAAGACGAGTGTGAAGAGCAGGGTGAGGAACTGGAAGCTGGGGTCGCAGAACGATGAACGCAGGAGTTTCAGTCCAGCAACTGTTGTCAGGAGAACATCGCCGCTGGAGGCGGCACAAACAGGAGTTTAGACAACAGATTCACCAGGTGCTTCACAACACACACACACACTCTGGATGGACAGGCAGACATACGTGGGTAATGTGATGCTGTGTGTTTGTGGCTGCGTGTGTCCACTCACTGGATTCCCAGCTTCTTGCGATGACTGAGGGCGAAGCCGTCATTGGTGAGTGCGCTCAGCACGATGGCGGGGTACACCACGTACTTCTCAAAGCACAGGAGCCCCACGTAGAGTCGCTCGAACCACATCAGCACAGCGTCCTCTGTAACACACGCAGGAATAACGACCTAGTTCAGGGTTTCTATGAGCATATATTTGTTGTCATTTTATCATTACAGTCTTGATGACAAGACATTTCCAAATGCCTCATCCTATTGTACTCCAGCCAAGAAGCAAACTTTTTTTTCCAATGGAAGTATCGAGCAGCACTCGCTCCGGAGGTAGGAGTAGTAGGCAACAGTAGGCATGCTGACCTCTGGGTTCAAACTGGTGGTACTCCTTGGTCTTGAGAACCGGATGAGAAATCCACAACCAAGGGTGATGCTTCCTCAGCTGGGGGATCATGTAGTGGGTTACGAACCCCACAGTACCCGCCAGAGCGTACAGCACGATGGTCACAAAGGGCTGAAGACAAGTTGGTATGCAAGGAAAGAAACATGATGGAAATGGATGATTAGACAAACCACTTGAGTTAGTATTCCTGCAAACCGCGACAGAGATCAAAAGTCAAAAAACGGGAAATAATGGAGGACCTCACCTTGAGAGACAGGAACACAGTACTCGCAGTGATGGCGAAGGTTAGGATGTAGGCGACAGAGCACACGACTACATCCGACAGCAGAATCTCCTTCTGCAGAGAGAGCGGCAATCATTAACAATCTACACAGAACGAAAACACATTCGTTTATCAGACTCATTTATGTGTGAGATTATTTCTGTCTGATCGTTCTCGGCCTTCAATATCTGGAGATCAAAGACGCAGCCGCGCGAGAAGATTTAAGAGCTTCGCAATCCTTATAAATACTGTAAAGGCTTGTTTTCTCTGATTCATAATTCCCTGTAATCACACAGAGTGATTGACAGCAAGCGTTGTTTTGTTATTTATTTATAACACTCTGCCCTCTTATACAAAGTGCATGTTGATAAGCTTCGATTTTCTGTTGCATATCAAAACAATAAAAACTGTTCAATTACTGCTCAGAGGAGTAAAAATAACACTCAAACACATTACATCAGTTCATTTCTACATAATCCTCTTTAGTTACCATAGAGTTCTGCAGTTTCTCAGGTAGTGGGTCTTTACTGTCCGTGTCTTCCTCCTCCTCTTCCTCATTCTCCACCAAAGCGGGCATTATCTTTGACTTAACCAGAGATCTGTAAATAAGTCACATGTGTAGGAATTAGAGGACGGTATTTGTTGACTAACATAAAGAGATTGCTGTTACAAACCCTGAATCAACTGACAGCAAAAGTTAAAAAATAAATACTTTTTCATTTTTATAATAAAAAAAAAAGAATTGTTTGACTTCTTATTTTGTATTTCAAACATCTTTTATTTGGCTTTTAACAGCTAAAGATGGAAAAAGTTTAGTATAAACATCAACCGTCTGCTTTCATTTCTTCCATTAATTCAGCTCTTTTTTTCCCCCATGCACCTCTCTGATTTCTAATTGAAAGAAATATTGAGAATTAAGAGTCTAGCAACCAGGCCCAGGTGTGGGCATGCAAACACACACACACACACACACACACACACACACACACTGATACTCACATTAGCACGGACGGGTCGCTGCTCTGTCTGCTGAGGTGGTAGGAGAAGACCACCAAAAGGCCACAGAAACCAGAGAACAGGGCTGGAGTGTGCTGCTCATCCCACGGCTCCTGTAACCACACACACACACACACACACACACAGGTATGAGTCACACCATCAAACACCTTTAAATCCAGAACTGCTGCTTTTTGATCTTCACACTTTAAAAATCTTCTTCCCTGCAGATGCAATCGTGCACTCACTTTTGAAGGATGACTAGCAACATTCTTGTCTGTTGCTGCAGCTCTACTTAGTTACATGGCTGCACGCTATTTATAACTGAACTCCCCGTCTTCTTTTATTCCTATAGCCAAGAGAATGACTGTGAACACAAACTCTGGGGAAAGAAACGTCTTTTACCTGTGCTCTGTTTCGTTTTATGTCCAGTTCATTTGTACCTTGAGAGCTCCGAAGCAGAAACCGTAGAGCAGAGATAGAGCGATCAGACTGCGTAGGATGCCATAAACTGCAGAGATGAGACTCGTAGCAGCTGAGACACACAAATTAGAGTGAAGATGAAAATAGATGCAGCAGTATTAAACAATGACAAATAAAGCCAAGTATACTGTAGTCTTGGTTTTGTTTTGCTTTTTAATCACCAAGAGGATTCACCTTTACATAGAAGTCCTGAAACTGTATTTTCTCATTCACTTTAAACACTGAATACCGGTACATAACACACCGGTTGAAGATAAAATAAGATAATCCTTTAGTCCCACAGCGGAGGAATTTGCATTGTTACAGCAGCAAATGGAATAGTGCAATAACAAAAAGCACCAGTAAAAACAAACACAGGCGTCAAACCAGAGCCACGGATCTACAGATGCATACAGACATTACAGTTTACAGTAAAAACAGAAAATGTCATTGGTACATGAACACAAGCATTACTGAAATGAAAAGATTAGAAACTGTTTTACCAACCTGTCCCTCCAAAAAAGTGCATGTCTATCTGCTCCAGCAGGTAGATGGTGAAGGTGTTGATCTGAGGGAAAAGGCCCACCAGGAAGGTGATTGGGAAGCAGTAGGTAAAACCTGTTTTATGCATTAAACAAAAGACATTTCTTAGTTTCTGCAAAGGACAAATTACTGTTTTGATCAGGAAATAAATCAAATGACGTAATTGTGTATTTCTCCTGGTACATTTATCCTTACCCACTAGCAGGTCTCGCAAGAAGCCCAGTGCGTCGTGGCAGACGATGGTGACTCCGTACAGCGTGGAGACGGGCAGGTCTTTCCTCCTCAGCAGGTGCTCCAGCATCCAGATCAGAGCGCAGAAGATGCAGAAGTAAGCCGCTCGGCTGTAGGCCACCAGCTGGTTGTGACCCTGGAGACACACGGACGAACACAAACAGGTCAGGATGGTTTGAAGTGCAACTAATACAGAGTTGGGTCATGTAAGGTTGCAGACAGAAGAATGAGACAAACGTGGTCGTATCCTCTGTAGACGCATGTAGGGCTGGGTCATGATTTAATATGATAATGTATCGTGATGAAATCATATATTGAGCTGCCGTGACACACAATTAGGTCAAACTCACATGTGTTGGTGAAGCTGCATCTGGTTGAACACTCTGGAAAACAAAACGACAGTACAATACTTAACTTAAATTAACATGAAAACAATTGAAGACAGAATCGCTACATGACGTGTGCGTTCATCAGAGAGGAAGTGAGGTGGAGCAAATAGGAACTGGCAAGTCCAGTTTTACTTTGTATCTACACCATGGCACACATTCTGAGCTCGCACGTCATTCCTTCCTCAACGCAAGTTGGTTTAGTGAAGTAGTGTTCCTTAGAAACGGTAAAGATTCAGCTAAATTGCTCAAAGCCATGGTTAGAAAACCGTCTACTGAGATTTAGTATGTGTCTTACCTTCAGTAAGGAATACTGGCAGCTGGCGATGACCAGGCAGAACTGGAAGACCCAGAAGTCTTTGAAGCAGCCGTGGTTAAGAAGCACAAATCCCAGGAAGGAAACCAGAAAGGCCATGAAGACTGCAACTAGATTCTCCACAACCTCTTGGTTTCTACAGACAACCAGCACACACACACAGGCATACAGAGGTTACACTGGTACATACAGTATATAGCACATTCCTGAGTAAAATTCATGAAAGGCAGACATTCAAGGATGGAATTACTGTTAAACTGAAAAGACATGACACTTATTGATCAAATCGAAAAGATTTATCACAAATGTCTCTTAAATTCTATATTGTATTTCTGAGCTGCATAATGTGTGTGATTTGATTTTCTAGACTTTGGACTTCTGAACGTGTGGGTACAACAGCGGAAGACGTTTGCGAGCAGTTGTTTGTGGATTACCTGTCCAAAAGAGCAAGCAGGGTGAGTCGGTCATATAAAAGGTTGATCACCTTCCCGGGAAACAGTTTGAGTTTGTAATAAATCTTCCTGGTCGGTTTCTCCTGAGTGGACGTCTCCGACGACTCGTCCAAAGAGTCCTCTTCCTGACACACACAAACGCAAATAATCTCCCATGTAGCATATTTCAAAACGCATTCAATTCAAAACACAGTTAGGATCATTACAAGTAGACAGTAGAACAACATACATTTCATGAATACGCACCGGGTGGTGCATTAAGGATTCAGTAGAGTCTGTGTCTGCATCCAGCAGTGATGTAGACAACACTAATCTAATTTACCAGTCTATGCTTTATTATCTATGCATTGATGTTTTTTCGTTATTCATGAATCCATTTTTATAAATTTGACGATTTAATTAGATATATTATGTGATGGATTCATTCATTCATTTGTTACGTTTTTTTATGAAATAATTATCGAGTAAAAAACGATTTCTGGAATGATTTGAAACCTTAATCGTTAACATCCATGTTTGCTTGCTATTCTTGTTCACGCCCTTCGTTAACTCCCAATAGCATCAAATGATCCGAAGAACGGGGTATCAAGTCACCCTTGCATGTACGTGCACGTGGGTCCTTGTGTGTATGCACACAAGGACCATTTGCAACACATTTGGAAGAGTCCTGACCATTAGTATGCAGAGCAAGAAAGAAAAAGTGAAGGCAGATGGACACCTGAAATATCTCAGGGTGCGTCCTGCGTGGCCGAAGCCTGTGTGCAGGGATGATGCGTCGCTGGAAAGGGCAGTCAGCGTGACCGCCTACCAGCCCGTCCTGACACTCCGAGTTGGAAGAAGTTGACAGCAGGTCACTGAAGACACACACACACACACACACACACACACATAAAACATGCTGATGTTAATCTGTGGAATAAACCTGCATAGGCAGTGATGATAGTTTAGGAGGAAATGGAAAAGGGCAATAAGGTAAGAGGAAGTTAAGAAAAGCACATGGGAACAGTGGAGGAGAACATGCAGGTAGACAAAGCAACAAAAGAAAAAAATGGGGATGAAAATATGGTATTATTTGTTACAGATAAAGGAAGAGATGATGAAGAGGCGGAGGAAAAGATTGGACAGCAGTACCACATGTTGCCAGTGATGAGCTCTGCTCCCAGCGGCAGGTTGAGAGCTCTCTCTGCATACAGCTTACGAGGCCTGTCTCCTGGTGAGTCAAACACACACATTCAACACGTCAGACCGTTTCTCTTTGGATGTGCAATTATGTGGGATTCCATTTTTTTTTTTTTTTTTTGGTGCTGCAGACAGACATCTGAGAGACTAAAACTGTTTAACTTACAACTAAAAGGCAGAACATCTTGGAGCCTTTCCAGAAAAATGTCATTTAATCTCGACGCTTTGGAGCCGATTCAAAAGTGGAGCCATCAGCTCCTGGCAGAGCCTTGGACGCATACTGTGTATTTGTTTAAAAGCTCAAAATACCATCAGACTATCCCAGCACAAATGGACTCCTAAATTATGGATGGAGTCTATTTACTGTTGTTTTGTCACTGGGACTCTCACATCTCATCTTATCCTAAAACTAATCCTAAAACATATCAACACATCATCAAAACATTCTTCTTTACTGTCATCCCGTGCAATATTTCGTGCAATATCCAATACGTTTAAGTATTATCTTACATTTTACATTTTTACCCCGCCTGTATATACTGGTATATATTTTGTATTCTTCTTTACTGTCATATTTGTATTACTGTTTACTGTATTTATATTACTTGATTTTTTATCTTCATTCTATTACTTGTGAGCAATGCTGCTGTAATCCTGTAATTTCCCCACTGAGGGACTAATAAAGGATTATCTTATCTTATCTTATATCATGGACCTGGAAAACTGTATCAACAGCACGATATTGTTGCTAGATGTGACTCACATGAGTTTGTCTCCGGCACAAAAAAAACCATTTCATTTGAACCCTTAATAATTCGAGAGTGGCTGCTCACTGTGTACAGTATGGAAGGTGTAGGCATCTTCTTTGTTGGTGGCCTCTGGTCTACAGATGACCTGCAGCATGGAGCTCTCTGACTGAGAGGTTTGTGAAGGCAGCGAGTCGTAGTCTGGATCCTTCTCTCTGTCCGTTTGTGGACTGCAGACAGGAAACACAATCAACTGGACATCCTGGATGGATGAGTGAATTTAGCTATGTGGATATTTTTTTTGGAGCATGTGGGTGTGAAGGCATGAGTACCTGTCAGGGGAGACTATTGGGATTTGTGTAGGTGGTATGGCCTTTGGTGAGTCTGTAGGCAGACTGGTGGGTGGTTTCGGTCTCTCTGGTTTGTTATCCGTGTTGGTCTCTATTATCGTCTCATCTTGTCTGGAAGTCACGCTCAGATTCTCTGCAACCAAAAGAAAATGTTTTTTTTACTAAAACAACAAACACAAATTGTATTTTATACCAGTAAATGTAAAGCCCACATTCATATTTCTTTACCATTTCATCAATATGCTTATGTTAATGATGGAAGGCATTGCTGATAGTGATCAACCCACAGAGAAGTATCACATGACTCTGCTGTTCCTCTCAGCTCTACGGAAAGTTTGAGCCGCTTTTTTAGCGAGACAACCTATCTCATCAGCAGGCAGCTGTTTACAAAGAGCAGGCTGTGTTTGCTACCTGCCCAGCACCAAAGCAGACAAAGTTAGCAACGAGCTGGTGAACACTGTGGAACATTCATCAAGCTAATAGGTAAATGGAGTTGGTGGAGATCAAAAACGGAGCTAAAAGGAGGGGTGGAAATTGGACTCATCAGGTGACCAGAATGTAAATGTTGCTACATGTCTGCTGGATGTGCAAACTGGCAACTGTTGGCAAATGTTCGACACATTATTCTGGTAATAAGGCAACGCTGTGTTACCAGCTTGTTGTCCCATTTGACCAAAATGGTTTATACAAACTGAGCAAATGAGTGACCTCCTGCCCAACATTAACATCCCGAGACCCTATTTGGGCTAAAATCACACTAGTAATTTGAGCTAAACAGAAAATATTGTCAAAATGAATGCACCATAACGACGTATCTACATTAGCATAGTATTCGTCTGGAGCTTTGACCTTAAATTGCTGATGCCACCATGCTCAAAGCAACAGTAGGAATCTATTTCAGCTTATAAAACAATGTTGACATTGCACTTCTTTGTGCACTAATATGTAAACATCTGCATTAACCCTGACCCTATGAAACAGGCAGATAAAGGACGTGGAGGTAAAGAAACGAATCCCCTTGCTGAGATTCACCTTCCTCTGCAGCTCCCGCTTCCTCTTTGCGTTCTGGCCTCTCGTCTTCCTGTGTGCTGGCTCCTCCCCCTCTGGCACTGAGGGACCCCAACAAGGAAACAAACTCCAAGAAGTTGGATTCGTTGGGAATCTGGCCCTCCTTCGCCTCCAGGTCTGACTTGGAACTGGTCATCATCTGATAAAGAGACAAACGTCTGTGAATGGACAGAAGGATGGCGATAACTAGAAATAGAGATGGAGCTCAACCGCCAACATACTGTTGTGATATGTGAGCGGCGGTCTGAAAGCAGCACGGCATCCTTCCCACTGTCCATGCTCAGCCCGCGGATGTGAGTTCTTCCCCCGAGCCCGTAACGGCCCAAAGCTGCAGGCAGACGCAGGAAGCCGTGTGAATCCACGTTAGGATCCAGAGGATCGGTGTCATCGTGGTGGGAGTGGACATCGATGCCCGATGAGCTGTTGTCATTCGTCAGCTGCGGGCTCTGTGTGCTGTCGTCAGTTATCTGAACACCGAGATGTTCCTGGTCTGGATCGGGACACTCCAGTGTGGTGGACTCAGAAGTGTTTGTTTCTCTACACAGGTGAAACTCTTCACTTTGGCTTGCTGTCTGTTGCCGTTTCGGGGTGGGCTCATCCTCTGAGTCAGCCGCTTCCTCTCTCTCTTTCCCGTCCTGCTTCTCCTTCTCGGGAGAGTCAAAGGTGATGACGGGGATCTTGATGTGACACTCTCCTGCATCCATCTGAGCCTTGTAGGACACACACACACACACACTGTATTCTCCAATGTAACAACACCTCAGACATACACCTGTCCATTATTCAGGTAACAATCATGAGCAGCAGCCATAGAGACATGAGCTTAAACGTCGTGACAGGACATCAACGTTTGGATTCAGCAGTAGATTCCAATGAATTTTTTCACAACAGGAGCTTTATTCTGATAGCTCTTCATAAATATAGGATAAATAAAGCTTTGTTACATTTTGTGGAAATGTGTATAACATTTGAAAAACGGATATGGAGAACATTTACATTTGATGGGAGGATTCAGCCATAAAATCAATGTAAACATGATGTATCTTTGATAAAGTGCTGAACACATGTGTGATACTGCTGGACTGTAAGAGATGATTTCATGTCGAACATTAAAACTACCTGTGCATTTTCCAGAAGACTCTGCTTGACGCTCTCCTCCAGCCGAGCAGCAGTCTGCGGGTCACAGCTCATGGTGATGATGATCTTGACTGTGTCGCTGTCGTCCAGGTGAGCCGACGATGGCCCCGAGCCGGAGCTGTCCACCAGAACCACCTCAATCTCATCAGAACAGTACGTCTCCTCCACCGGCTCAGCCTGAGGAACAAGAGGGAAGAGGTTCTACCGATGCTGTACAAAATAACCAGAATGCAATGACAGTTGAGTTGCTTTCTATTGACATACTCTTCAAATGTAGACCTCCCAAATGTACCAACTAACTGCTGGCAGACTTACCTGTGCAGGAGAATCTGGGGTGTCGATGAAATCAATCTGGTGGTCCTGAGTCCCAAGTGAGTTGTTGTTGGCGGTATCCGGGGGCTCTTTTTGCCCCTCGCTCTCCTCCTCGCTCTCATCTTCACTTCCCTTGGAGGGGGGCAGACCTTCATCAGCTGTTTCTCTGTCTGCACTGTCTTTATCCTCACAGTCTTCTATTCTGCCCGGCTCTTTCTCTGTCGTCGCTTCCTGCGCCGGTTGCTCTCTGTCAGTCATCGAGCTCGGAATGTCCACTCCGTCTTTCGCGGGCACAGTTTCAATTATTTCCGCGTCCATTTTCCCCGTCCCACTCGCAGATCCGGGCCGCTTCTCTACCCTTTCAGCTCGGGATGGGGTCCTCTGCTGGGCCTGCAGCAGTGGGGCGGCCTGGTCTGGATTGGGGCTGGAGAGGTCATCTGGAGAAGGGCTTGGGTGCAGGCCTCCCTCCACAGGCCTCTCATCTGCAGCACTCTCACCCGGTCCTGGAATGAAATTAAATGCAAATCCAAATGTTTGATTGTAATATTAATACAACTGCTCTAATCATAAAATCCCTGTCATGGTAATTCGTATTTGGCTGCAGTGATAATACACAAAGCCCACACTACAGCAGTATAAGGGGGGAAATCCTACTGCTATTAAAAACGGATACATTTTGTTACGTCGGATGCAATATACCACAGTCTTTATATCCCTTTTTTTCAGTGAGCTGACTTTGTTCTGTCCGTGCATTAAGTCGTACTTTTACTGGAACCAGTCAGCTGGTCTTGTTGGCTGGCTGCTAGTTCTGTGCTTGTCTGAGCATATTTACAACAATGATGCGTTTGCAGAAAAGGAAGTTGTCGATCTACATTGTCTAAGGAGCCATCGAGTGCATTAGGGAAGAGGAACAGAGTTGGCTTCCAGCACAGATCTGACGATACAATAAACACCTGTTTCCCCCTCAATGGCATGCATAGTTACATAGTGACAACTAGAGATGTCTTTCTTTCTTCATGCTGCCTTTATTCTATAGGTGTATACATATGACTTTGACACACTGTTAGCATTATTTTTAGGCATACAACAGAATCACTAGGACGTCATCGCTCAGGAAACTGATAAAAAACTGCTTTAATGTACCTTGATGCCAGGCTGATGGCAATATTTCTGCAGGCTATCGGGAATGTCTGACTGAACAAATGTAATCTAACGTATGAAATGCAAATGCAAATGAGAAGAACTTGGTTCCCTCTTTCTGTTGACGCCGCTATTCTTTCCTATTTCTTCATCTCAGCAGAAACCGTTAATACTCGCGCTTTGCAAGAAAAAACACAGTGACAAGCTTCAACTGTGCAAATATCAAAAGATATACAGGGGAATGGTGTTGGTTCGGGGGACACACAGGTTATCGCTGCTATATGTTTTCCCTCTATTCAGTTGTTATCAATGTTCACATGTTTTTCTCTTATTGTTTGATTGGCTTTATATTTGCTAAATCAAGCAACAGCTGAATCAGAATTATCTGTACATAAAACAAGCTGCATAACAATATGTAAATGAACCCTCTGCAAACATTCAGCCAAACCACTGAACCGTTGGCACCGATGACACCCATTTTGAGTAAATAATAAGAAGGGAGTGAGTTTTAGAACCAGCAATAACTTGTTGGAAACATGCAGCAGTCCGATTTGTTTTAGCCGAAGGAAGCTGCCCTGAGCCTGACTGATGAATTAGCAGAAATACTGAGTACTGCCACATCAAGAAGCCACAGCATCTCGGCCCTGCCACAGATTGCCTCGTGGCTTGTATGGAAGCATCTGCATTTGTTTGAGGCTTCTCCACTCATTCACAGAGATTTTTTTTTCCTTTCTTTAATGGTTACCCATCTGTATCTCAGTCGAACCCAGAGAAAGATCAGCTTCACCTTCCACAGTCTTCCTCTCCTCGTCTGACTTCAAACAGTCCTGCGTGAAGGAGAATTCAGGGACACTCGATTAGCATAAGGACAGGACGTAGGTCGACACAGTGGTGTTCTGTACCGTACATCCACATCTCACGGTCACTCACCACCCCGATCAGTCCCGGGTCAGTTTCAGTCTGTTTCACCGTCACCTGGATCACCGGACTGGTACGTTTCAGAGCCAACATCGTCATGGCAACACCATCTGGGACCGTGCTGCTCTTCCTGTTAGACAAAAGATAAGAGGCGATGGATAGAGATACATCAACATGTCTCTTTCAGAAGAAATCATCTGACTTTCATTCCTCTGATGTTTGAAACTAAAATCCACTCATTTTTAGGGATGAGGAAGCTGTGAGTCTGGACTTGCTGTTTCATCTCTCCACAGCCACAGAAATGAAAAAGAAATACAGTCTTACAGGGAACAGGAAGTGATGGGTTTTCATTTATTAGCCTCTGTGCGGATCAAGTGTGTCAGAGCAGAGAGGCCTACTGAAGATCGCTGACCTCCCCTCATTAGCTCGCTCAGTCATCGGAATGAAGTGGAAAAAGTCTACTCGATCACGAAACCAATCTGATCTCAAAGAACGGAGCGCCGTTCAGTTATACTTCGTGGCATTATTTGAAAAGGAGGTCTCAGGCCCAAATGTACAATTTCACATAAATAATTAAGTTGTATCATTAGTGATTTCACCCTCTGGCCTATTTGTAATGACTAACCTGACCGAGAGCAGCTTAAGAGACAAAGAGCAAAAAAAAATCCCCTTTGTTAAAAGTGCATACGCTGTGTATATCTCTCTGAAGGACCTCCAATACATCCATAAAGGTGAGACCACTTTGGGATTTTGTCAGCTACTTCAGATTGATCCCTCTGGCTGTAGTTGAGGATTATAAGTGCGTCTATGTGGGTTTACCTGATGCTGGCGGGCAGGCAGGAGTCCGACGCATTACTTTTCTTCTCTGGAGCCTTGCTGAGATCAGAGACGCTGCTGCGGACCACCGCCTCGCCCTCGTCGAACATCAGGTGCAGCCGATAGTTGGCCAGCTTGATGAGGATGAAGAAGACTGTGATGGAGGTGCAGTAGATGCTCAAAGCCATGGTGGTAGGGGGCAGGGCCTGTGGAGAGGAGAGGAGCTTCATCAAATTCAAAACCACATCTCCAGAGTCCAGTGTTTGATTCAATGCTTCACGCTGTGCATTGTCTTCTCATCTTATTATAAGTAGGTGAAACTCTGCTGAAGGTAAAGCGTGTTTGCAGCCACACACATGTGTATCAAAGGCTCAGTGAACCACAAGATCCAATTTGAATAACTGGTGGATTGGTGAAGATGATTGATCCCCGGTGGAGGAATGGCCCATAAAGAACAGGAAGATTAAAGAGGAAGCATGTGCATCATGCTGATACATGAGTCATACTGATCTGGAGAGATTCTTGCTGTGTTGGATACACAGCATGGACACATAGCGATGCATAGTCCAGTGTCATTATACGCAATCATGTATCTGGACTGTTGTGTGCAACCTTCGGATAAAATTGCTAATAAACTTAACATCTCCACCAGAAAGCTTGTGGGTGTTTTGAAACAGATTGTTAAAACTGTCGGCAACAGCCTTTGGTGTCAAAGCGCTTAGTTGTCGGAGATGTCACTCTCACATCAGAATATGTTGCGTTGCCTCACTAACTCACTGATTCATGAGTGGCTAATTTGGGGGTTATCATTCTGAACCCACAGTACCTACAAATTAGCCCCGGTGTATTGCTCCGAGACGGCGGAGAGCAGCGGAGTGGGCAGCAATCGCATCACATAATCTGCAACATCTATTATCTAATCGATAAAACCGGTTACTGATCATCCTCTGCTCCATAGAAATGTTGTCAAAGTAATTTATTCACATACATAAACTGCCAGTGATCTGCGGTCAGATCATTAATTGGTCACCCTTTCAGTTAGTTTGTTGTTGCTTGTTGACATCATACTTCATCACAGGTCAGGTCAAGCTGTTTGACCTATCGCAGCCACTCTTTCCTTCATTCATGCCATATCCTGCTGTATGACTATGCCTGTGTCATATTTTTGTTCTTACTCCAAATCTGATATCCACATATCCTACAAGGTAAACATCGGTAACATATCCCAGGTGGAAGTTCCTCAGTCAGGTTATTATGACTGGGAGTATATTGCAGCCTGTGTTGCAGCTATTTTCAAAGGCCATGACATGAGAATATCATGGAACCGCGGCTTCACGCCTCCTGTGTATCCCACTGCCACATCCAGGAGCAGCCATGCGTTCCGTCACTGCATGAAGGGGAAAAAAAATACTGCGACAGTGTTATTTTCTCTAGTATTTCCCTCAGTAGCAATCAGACAATGAGGGGTGTTCGTTTCTCACATGCCACCGCACGTTTATCCACCAAAGGATAAAGAAAAAAAATAACGCTGGTACCGTGAGCCCCGCACACCCCCTTCCCGGCCTTGGACGTCATGTTCCCTCATAAAGACTCACCAGATGGAGAGACAGGGGTAACATCAGGAGAAATATCCACAGATAGAGGTGGCAGGAGTTGTTGAATTTGTTCTGGTCCGGGTCGTGGTACCAGCCGCCGGTCACAGATGCCCAGACTCCCTGACGCAGGGTCTGCACAACCTGGGAGCCCATCTCTCCTTCGCTCTCCTCCTCTCCGCTCAGGTTGGACGGATGCTGCTGCTGCTGCTGCTAGCTACAATGAAATGATCTCCTCTAATGCATGCTACTGTCGCTACGCCTCCATGTTGGGGCGATGCAGCACGTCTCCTGAGCCTTCTCTTTCATGCCTTATTCTTCTGTTTTCCTCGGCGCTGTCCTCTCGTCTGCCTTTTCCCATCCCAATGTCGATTCGCCCATTGTTGCTGCCGCGGTCCTCATCTTGTCCTGTTCGTCTCTCTCCTTCTCCCTCTCCTCTATAGCTGCCTGCACAGATGCGCAGCTCTGACCGCCTCCCCTCTCTTTTCCCACTCCTCCTCCTCTCCGCCTCCCTCCCTCTCCGTCCTGTCCTATTATATGATTCGCACCTTCAGTGTTTATCTGCACACGCACGCAGCCACGGCCAGTCTGTTTTCAATGAATAACCAGTCAAACACATTGTGCATGATATGTATGCGTTGATGACGATGCGCAAGCCTATATGTACACGTATACAGGACTTATAGGCTTTGGATGCTTCGAGGTAATACATGTTCATATAGGTTTCAATATGCATATATGCAGACCCGATTATAAATGGGCTTTTGCATTATTATTATTATTATTATGACTATTGTTATGATTGTTGTTATTATATGTGTTATTATTATAGGCCTATGTTTCCGGTGATATCTGTATGGATTTGTGTCTTTGTCTAGCAGCATATGTGTCTTCTTGTGTAGTAGGCCTCCACTGAGAGCCACTTGACACCGGAGTCAAATTCCTTGTGTGTCTAAATACTTGATCGAAATAGCAGCAGTATGCCAAGTATTTGTGTTTTCATTTTAACATTACTTGTATGTTCGCATGGCTGGTGTTTATAGAGCGGTGTGTGTTGTGTGTGTGTCTTTGTATATGCTCTACTATTCCCATAATTTCCCTGAAGGCGCGCACTCCTCACACATTCCTATAGTAGCTCCTCCCTCCTCCTCCGCCCCCCCCTTACTGCTGCGACGGTCACGTGTCACCTAATCCACCAATCGGAGGGCCCCACAGCCAGCAGCGGCAGCGTCCCGCAGGTCCTTCTCACGGCTCACTGCTGGGTCCGACTTCGACTGGAGAGAGCGGCGATGGAGGTGTTGTTTTGATTAAAGTTGACCGATTTTGTAACAGTTTTTTTTACTCCCGCATTCTTACGTTGGAACTCCAGGATGTTTGACGTGCTTTCTGAGTGTTCAACCGTCGGCTTTTTCGTCTCGTCCACGAAGGAGAAACTCACTTGGGAATGACCGATCTCAAACTGGGGAAAAAAAAAAAAGAAGCAACTTTTCTGCCTTACTAGTCAGTAGGCTGACCTATGCTAAGCTAACCCGCTAGCCAATGCAGTAGAACATTCCACGTTAAAAGTCCCACAGGCGTGAAAGTAAACCTAACGTCTCGGGATTTGGTGACTAGATGAGCGTTACGTGCGTCTTCGTAAGAGAAACCTGTCCCTCGGAGTCTCACTTTACCCGGTCGGAGTGGACCGTGCAGGTGCATCTCTTTGCGGCACCTGCGGGAAACTTGGTTGGAGAGCTAACTTTAGCTTGCTCGCATTAGCATAAAGCAGAAGGACTATGTTGTGGACCAGTTTCTCTCTCGTGGCAGAGATTATTTGAGATATATATGAAGTGTTGGTTTAAAAACTGCGTGTTGCTATTTAACCGTGAACCCATAGAGTGGTGACATTAGCTTTAAAAAAAAAAGTATTTTTGGCTAACGGTAGCCAGCAAACCTCGCTAGCGAGTAATTGACCCTCATCCACTTGTACCGGAGTGGCGACGTGGATAACGTTGCAGGTCGTGGACGCTCTCTCGCGCTCCCACGGGACTTTTGGACACGGACGGTTTTGGTCCCTTCGCGTGGGGCTGCGCGCAGGGAATGCCCCTCTGTTGGCGTGACAGCATGAGGATTTCAAACAAGTTTTAAAGTTTTTCATTTTGTTCTAAAAGAAAATAATCTGTGCTGCACCCTATATGGTGCCGCTACGGCCACCGAGAAATGGATGTCTCGCAGGCCGCTTTCCCAAACGGTGAAGGGCGGCCGTGCGTCTGGACAGACTCTCCCACAGCTCCGACAGACTCCCCCACAGCTCGGACAGACTCTCCCACAGCTCGGCCGTGTGCTCACTCTGCTCCGTTGTGCCCCACTCGGTCTCTGTGGACAGCCGCGTATGACTACGAGGCGAGCGGCGAGGATGAGCTCAGCCTCAGGCGAGGGGACGTGGTGGAGGTGCTGTCCAAAGACGCAACGATCTCCGGGGACGAGGGATGGTGGACGGGTAAAATCAACCACCGGGTCGGGATTTTCCCCTCGAACTATGTCACCTACCAGCCCGCTATTTACCGTCTCCCTGCCACGAGTGGGTCTGCGGGGGCACGAGAGCAAGTCCCGACCGCCCCTTCGCAGATTCCCTTCAGTGAACTGGTGCTAGAGGAGATCATAGGCGTGGGTGGATTTGGCAAAGTGTATCGGGGCACATGGAAGGATCAAGAGGTGGCCGTGAAGGCTGCTCGGCAAGACCCGGACGAGGACATAACAGCCACCGCCGGCGGTGTTAAACAAGAAGCGAAACTTTTCTCCATGCTGCAGCACCCAAACATTATCAAACTGGAGGGAGTGTGTCTGGAGGAGCCCAACCTGTGCCTGGTCATGGAGTACGCCCGAGGCGGGACACTGAACCGGGCGTTGACCGGAAGGCGCATCCCTCCACACATCCTGGTCAACTGGGCCGTGCAGATTGCACGCGGGATGCTCTATCTGCACGAGGAGGCCGTGGTACCCATTATCCACCGTGACCTGAAGTCTAGCAACAGTAAGCAAAGATTGAAGTGTGTGTGTGTGTGTGTGTGTGTGTGACAGATGCATTAAGCCAAATAACCCAACTTTAGGAGAAAGTCCTCGTGAGGGAACCATCCACCTGTTGCACATTTCTGGTCTGCTTGATTAACTTTGTAGCATTTTGGCAATTATTTTAAGACTTATCTGCTCCAGACATATCCACATGTCGCACATATAGTAATTGTTTAATGACATGGGGCATTGTAGGTTATTAGGAAAACATAGTTTCGTCATTACAGCCTAAATTGAGGTTGCTGAAAACTGACAATTCACACATAGTTCCACAACACCCCTGTTGCAATGTTGCCCTTTCCTCTGGGTGGATTTAAAGAGGTGTAAATGGTCTGTGTCTGTATGAAGTGGTGGGGGATACCATCAAGAGGATGTGAAATAAAGAGTTTGCTCAGCTGGGCGACCCCCCCCCCCCCACCCCCACCCCACCCCACCCCTCTCCACTCACCCTCTTCATCCTTTAAAACACACACTTTCCCAGCCCCCTCTCTCCAATCCCAGCTGAAATGTTGTTCAAATACAGTCAGTGATTTACCAAACGCATAACCAGACACACTCGGTCCACACTGTCAGGCCATGTTCCCGACCAACCAGAGCTAATGCTGGAGGTCACGGGGTAAAAGCAGAAGGAAACTGTTCACGTCAGGGTTTTATGTGGTGAAGGAATGTTTGTTTATTCATCAGGGAATGTAGTAGTGAACTGTAGAGGTTTCACAATGGCTGCAGGTGTTGTTAAATAGATGAGTATTCAGTATTAGCAGGTCTGACTCTTGAGTAGGGTCGTGTAGTTAGAAACTGGTGCTGTGCTCGTTCCTTCATCGACGGGTAATTGACAACCAACCAGCTCACTTTAGTTTCCCAGGACTGAATAATGAATGGACAGGACTCAATGAGAAGAAGAGTCTGAGGCTACCCACTTCAACTCAGGTGTGTTTATGTGTGTAACACGACTCCAAACACTATTTCTTCCTTCGTGATCAGACACTGATCATCCTCGGGGCCATGTGGGGTGAAACTTTGGTGTGATGCCTGCATGTCTCATTTTGACACATTTCGAAAGCATCTAACCCTCTGAAATATTTTTACTGTTCACTTGCAGTATATTCACAAGACATAGTAAAAGTAAATGGTAGATACATCTCCTTCCAGACCCAATACAGTGAGTACACATACCACTAAAATGGTTTCGCTCTCTTAGATGAAACTCTCATTCTGAATGTGGACAATCAGCCATTGTGTCTGGAGATGTTAATGTGCATGTGGTGCCCCCGGACAGTGTAGACGAGCCCGACCTTATTGTAGATGAAAGATGTGTGTTAATTATAGGGCAGATGGAGAGAAAGGATTTAACTGCCATCTCGACTATTTAAGCTAATCGGATGTTTGGTGAACGTGCACAAACAAACTCCCCCGAACAGACACAGAGCTGCGAACACAAGTCAGTGTGTTTGTCCTGCCACTCCACTGTGACATAGAGATAAGCTTTAAGTAAAGAGGCAACATTTTTAATTAAGCTTATGAGAGACCATTCTACAGTGTGCTGATTGCATAGTTGGAGCATTTTACCTGAAGATTGTAGGCTAGTTAAATGTCAGTTTTTCTGGAGTCATTCTTGATTTCCACTGAAACCAGAGCCCACTCCTACGCTGTTAACCCCACAATGTGACCAAGAAATGAACTCGACCAGCGCTGTTACTAGTAAGCCGGTGTAGTTGCTCGTCCCGGGATCAGAAGTCTGAACATCTGTGGTCAATATACTGTCTTATCTAAATAAAGAGAGAATGAAGGAAGCTGTACGTGTTGGCTTTGAGGCAGTGCAGTGAGTTCACAAAAGACTCTCCTGCACATAAACGCACACGCGGCACCCTGTGGTGCGGTGGGTTGTTTTCACAGCTAAAAACCCAGAGAATATGGCAGCTAAAGAGAAATTGTTGCATCTGCTGGGGAGGGTTGTTTGTGTTGGCATTGGGTGTGCGTCGGCTGTACGAGGATAAAAGGAGTGAGAATTATCCACGCGGGGGGTAAAAATACGCGTTACAGTTGGTCACGTATTTAATAGTTAATCAGCTGAATGTCTGTTGGTGTGGCTCGAGCTAGCTCACTCCGAAACCAGGGCACAGACAGGTACACAACTAGACTTTTCCACCTCTCACTCCACGACTCAGACCTCCATTTACCGCCGTGTACACATGCTGCACAAACATGCAGCTATTTGATCAATGATTAGCCTGTAAAGTAATATGTTGGAAGTCAGCAAGATTTGTCCAATCTTCTTTTGTGTTTTTCAACCTAATCTGTAAAATCCCAGCCTGCAGGGAGGAATGTTGCTAATGAGGGATAAAAGCTTAACATACGTTTGCACAATGGACTGGTCAAGCAGCGGTTGCTAGGCTACTGTGGCCAGAAGAATGGCTAGGACTCGGAGGGTCTCAAAGCCCTCGTTTTGTTTTGTTCACTTCATATTTAATCTCCCAGAGAGCAGCGGTACTCTTTTATTGCCACAAACTGAGGGGGTTTCCCTTCTTGCTTCGTTATTTTTCTCCTTACTTACCTTCTCTCTCTTGTTCCTTTCTGCTCTCTCTCTGTCTCTCTCTGTCTCTGTCTCTCTCTCTCTCTCTGGTGTGGAAGTTTTCATAGAGCAAAAACATCCCACTGAAACCTGGCCCTGAGCCAGCATGCGCATAGTCCGCGTTAACTTTGGAGTTCCGCATCTCGTTGCGAGCGATAGTATGCCAGGAATGTGTGCTTGAATGCAACTGAAACTGATTGAGCTCAGTTTGGAGCGTGTGCAACAGCATTCTCCCATCAATCTGAAGCTATTGTTAGACTTCATCACCGCGCTGCCTCTGTGTTCCCCTCCCTCCTCCTCCTCCTCTGTGTCTTTATTCACTCACACATCAGTCTGTAGATCTGTAGTCCAAAAGTCCTAGAATCACAAAAAAGGATTTCCTTTTATGTCGGAACACTGGAACACGTACGGGATACTATGACCTACTTGTTGCAGCAACCAGGGAAAGTTGTTTGGCCTCTGTAGGTGACAACTGCACCTGTTTCCGTCTCTGTGTGTGGAGTACACTGCACAACGTTAAGGTTTAATTTCAAATATATATATATATATATATATATATATATATATATATATATATATATATATATATATATATATATATATATATATATATATATATATATATATATATATATATATATATATATATATATATGAGGGATGAATCAAAGTCTTCTCAACCCGTCGCATTAGTTGTCAAAACGCTTTTAAGCAACAGTTGTAATTTGAATTGGCTGATGAAAGTGACCCAGACTAGAATGAATGATATTTTGGTTGCTGTTGTGGTTTCATTGTTTTCACACAGCCATGATTTTTCTCCTTTTTTGAAATTCAAAAATATGCATTGCAAAGATAGAAATTAGGGATGCAACTGTCACACGTTTTCTATCCTCAAACCCAATTCAGAGACACGGACTACCAGTTCAATACCAGTGCTATCTTATTCCCTTATTCCCATGCATCTTCCATGTCTTCCCGCTGCTGCACCGTTGGGTAGGAAAACCGTTGATCTATAAATTCGTTTTAACAATCTTACTTCTGTGGGAACAGCATTTGCAAAAGAGACCTGATTTTCGGGTCATAACAAGCTCACCACGTCAGAGTTGCACTTCAATTTCATTCTCATTTTTGTAATTCTTCTGTCAGAAGTAGAATCTAAGAGGAGAAGTCGCTAAAGCTCGACGAGGTGTTGCAGGGCAGCTTTTCTCAGGCTTCCCACAATTACCCCCGGTGACACACAGACAGTTACTGCCTGTCTTCTCTCTGACGGGAGAATGGGCAGAGGGGAGAGAGGAGGAGTGGAGATGCTTTCACTGTGTTTTTTATGACCTCTCCCTGACTGCACCTATTGTTGGGAGGGCAGGGTGAAAAGGAAAAGGGCCCACAGCTGAGCAGAGCTGCTTTCCCCCCCCCCCCGAATCAACCAATCCCCTTCATAGCTCCTTGGCACATTGATAGACGCTAACACAGCAGAAGATACTGGCTGGTACACTAACATGTGTCATGTTTTAAACCAGCCTAGTTATGGGTTAATTCCAGCCTAAACACGCAAACCAGGAGAGGAAGAGGACAGACAAAGAGCAAGTGGCCCCGGAGAGACGTGACCATGATAGATGGCTTTAGCCAGCCATTAGCCCTGATCCTTTTCCCATCAACCAGAATGCCTGGGGGCACTCTCTCATTTCAGCCGGTAGAGACGGACCAGTCGGGGAATGTTTCGCTGCCTTGTTTCTGCTTACTACAGGAAGCCCTCTGCAGTCTGTTGGCACAGTTACGAAAATACTGCCACTGCAAGTTAGGAGGCTACACTCACAATTTCTACAGCAACCGTGAAGCCTCAGGGTTCTGCTTAGATGGTGTTTAATTTGAAACCCCTATAGTGGTGGATGAGTAAACCATTTCAAAGTTTGTTTTGATAAGTTGCGTCATATTGGAGAACAGTTTTAGACGAGACTAGACAGACAAAGACGTTAACAAACGGCTTTGTGGTTGTTTGCAAATTCATTGCTCAACACTAATTGCTCTTCTTGGATGTGCATGTTTGATATATGTGGAATACTTTAGGTATGGATTCAGCTACTTTTCCTTTAATACAGGGAAAGTACTCAACACACAAATTAACCCAATCTAAGACTATTTAATGTGGATACTGCAAATGTGCGGAGTATTCCAAAACTTTCTAAAAATGGCTTTTAGTTTTTAATTTTGTGAAATTTCAACTGCCGCAGAGTGTCAGGGAGTTCAACTTGAGGTATTTGAGTTTGTTGAAGACAGAAGAAAGGGTAACGTTTGCCCAAAAAGTGTCTTTCTTTTGTTTTGTACCTTGAGGGGGAAAAGGCAATGGGAAGACGCGTGGGAGCTGCTTTGAAGGCAGCAGCTCTGCTTCTGATCTGCCCACTGCTCCACCCTGAAGGATGGGTCTGCCTCCAGAACTCCTGCTGGAAAAGGGAACCAAATGAGAGGGGGGGGGGGGGTTGGACCGAGGGTGGGGTCTGCCTTCGGGGCATATACATCTCCGATTGCGTTACACTGTTGTCCACTTCAAAACACTTTCCTGTCAAAAGAGTAAGACAATATAGAATGAGGGAAAAGAACACACTGAGATAGAACTCCTCTCCGACGTGACAGGTTAATAGGACGGTGAAAGCACCTCAAGACATTTTTGCAATTCACAATGAAAAATAATAGATTTTAAATCAGACTGAAAGTAAACAGGAATTAGAACCGGTTTCAGACATCACCTGTAGTTTATGCAACTGGCAAATCGAATGATAATAACAGTGATGATGACACAATAGACTACACAGCAACATTTATTAATATCAACAAGAGTCTTTATACCTAACATAAGCATTGGCCCTCTTCTAAGTACTGGAATCCTTTTATTCCATTTCTTCTGAATTTAGTGGTTAGATTACTTTGCCCACATGTCTCTAGTATACCAGCACATTTAAAGGATGTCAGTGCATCAATGCATTTGCCATAACCTCTGGCTATTTTTACCCACATGTAACCTTGTTTAGGGACGTGTGTGTATATATAGACGTCATTCAATTCATGAGATGCACATGCAATAATTAGCTTATCAATACCCCTCCTCCAATTGTTCAACATGTCCTCCAAACAACACCCAAGACTGACTAGCCACAGCCTGATTTTGTGCCACAGCCTGATTTTGTGCAACAGCACAACGGTGAAGGCTTTACAATGTGCTAACTTTAGGGTGGGGTTCGGCCTCGGGCTTGACTTTTAGGATTACCTGAAATAGAAGTCAACCAGAAGATCTTGTTCTGCTTTTTGAATGCAAATCCATGTATTTGTTACAAGGCTAGTTGGTCTATTTGAGACAATTTGAGTATTCAAATCACGTGCAGACAGAGTTGAATTGTTTTGATACAGAAGTAAAATGTAGAAATCGTCTGAAACCAGTGACACGTTTTAAAGAATAACCTGCTACTAATAATCAAGTTTAAACAGCGAAAGTTATTCACAGATGTCAGTGTCTCGGGATGTTTCGATGCTGAATGCATTCAAGTTCAGAAGACGAGAGCATAGATGCAGATTGGTAGAATTACTTCAACATGTAAATAATAATAAACTTTATTTCTACAATGAAACACTAAGTAGCTCGGACGAAGGCTTTAGTCTAAGACCTTGGGCTCTTTATAATCAATGATTATTGAGAAAATAAATGGCAGGTTAACCAATGTTGTAAGTAATTCTTAGTTGCAGCTTAAATCGCCTATTTTCTCTACCGACTGAGGTTTAAAGGGGTTTTTATAGCGTCACGTCAGCATGGAGTCATGTCGATGGGAGTTGGGTCTTTTATCAGACATTTCTAGAGGGCTGACACTAAAGTATCTTGGCGCTACAAAGAAAGTATTTGGCGTGATATTCTATCGGCCAATCAATGCAGAAGGGGCTATCCCAAAACCACTGTTCTTCTGGGTTGTGTAACTAACCCATCGTATGTCATTATAAACCTACAGAGCCTGCTGGGAGGAATCTATGGAATCACCGAGAGAGGGAGCTTGACAACAGGAAGTAGGAGTATATCATTGGTCTGGTGAAACCTGTTTGTAATGGAATTCCTATTGTTGCAGCCCGGCTAGAGGATCCCCTCCGTGCCTAAGGCCAGTAATGGCACCAATACCCCTGTTATCAGTGGAGACCCACAGGAGTCGCACTGCAGTCTGTGTTCATGCAGATGATGGGTCACGTGAAGTAGTTGCTTTTCTGTTGTAGTGGAATGCAGTTGAGACAATATGCAGTATAGTGAGGCAGCACGATGTATTAGCTGTGTGAAATAGTGGATTTGTGTTGTGTTGCATCCGTGGCTGCAAGTAAATCATTCATATTTGTTAATTGGCAATTAGTTGTTTGGTCTATAAACTGCCATAGGATAATGAAAGCTTCCTAAATCTAAGTTAACATATGAAATTGCTTTTTTTTTGTCCGACAATCATACGACACCGAAGTATGTTTAGTTTTGCATCACATGAAACAAAGACAAACGATAAATCCTCATCTTTTAGAAGCTGGAAAAACAACGTGTAATGCCACCTGCTCCAGAGGAAATGAGCAAAATTGGACCAAACTGGTTGCGTTACGTTAGCCATCTTTGTGTCTGGTCCTTGTACGCTTTGACAGTTTTGATGGTTGAGCTCAGTCTGCGACTCTACTTCAGCCAGCGCAAAGCGCAGCGCGTTGGGTCTAACGCGTGGAAAGGCAGACCCTCTGTGCTCGGGTTTGCGTTGCCTGAAGTTAACCGCTAACTCGCCGCACGCTCTACTGCAGGCGAAGCAGCAAGTATGAGGCAAGAGTGCAAGTTGTGTTCTCGTTTGTCCTACTTTTTGGATTTAATCCAATAAGCAATCAAAACATACACGGATCATGGATGTATTATTCTCTGGACTGAGGGCAGAGCAGCGCTGCCGCGACTCACTTTCGCCTCTCAAAGAACACGTATGATCAGAGAGTCCGGGCCGGACCCTGCTGGTCGGCGGTACTCGTCTCTGCAGCACAAAACATTGACCTACTTGGCATAACGTCAAAACCGTTACATTCTTTTGATAACGTTAGTTTTATGGCAATAAACCAACAAATGAATCAACAAATCTTTTCAGCTCTGGTTGCTTCTTAAACACATTTCATAAACCTTGTTGTGCAAACAATTGAAATTAACTTTAGTCTCGATTAGAATGCATGTATGAACATCTTCACTTGGAAGTTAGGATGTGTAGTTAAAGTCTTATTTATGAATCGCTTCTACACAGTATGCGAGTACTGATGTATCAGATCTGTGTTTGGTATCAGTGTAATACTGAAACAGTGCAGAATTTATGGCCAGTTATGGGAGTGGGCATAGCGCTACATAAGAAAGCAATTCTGCATGTTTGTTTTCAGTAATATAGGTGTGTGTGTGTGTGTGTGTGTGTGTGTGTGTGTGTGTGTGTGTGTGTGCGCGTGTTGGCAGATTTTATTTTGGCACTGTTGGACTGAGGAAGTCCAAGGTCAGCGAGATAATACAGCCAACGCTGTGCAGCTACTCCGTTCAAGTCACAGATCACAGAGCCTCTGTTGACAGCTGTGAACAAGTGGCCTTCAAACTGAGCAGTCTTTTTTTAAACATTGTGATACAGTCGGTGTTGGCTTCCCATGGGAATATTAGCACAGGGTTTATGTGTCAGCGGTACACTCCGGCGTTTTGTTTATCCTAACACCTAAGTGCTTCTGTCGAACCACTTTAAGGGACATTTAGACTCAAGTTTAAGTTTCTGTAGAATCAGCTGGGACACGTGCACGCTGACCTGCAGTGATCGGACTGCATGTGAATAATGAAATGGGACAGTTTGTAATGTGAGGAGATCTAGGCAAAAAAAAAAAAAACACATTTTGAAAATAATACAAAGAGGATCAAAGAGTGTTGGCTTTGGCTGCTTGTTCTTGTCAGGGAGATAACCGGAATATTAGTCAGCACATAGCGAGTAGGTAGAAGCTTAAATGTCTCGTTGACTCCTGTGTGTGTGTGTTCCTGTTAACTCCTGTTTGCTCTGCTGAGCGGAAAATGACTTGCTTACGTGTGTTTCATGCTATTTTTGTGCGTTTTACTTTAGCGTGTTTAACTAATTCTCTCGGTTACATTTCTATAGTTTTCACTCAGATGTGTCCGTTTAGCTTCGGCTGAAACAATCGATCGTCGATGAACAGAAAATTAATCTGGAACTAATTTAATAATCGATTGTTTGTCATTTCTTTCTTTTTTTAAGGAAAGAGACATTGCTTAGTTTTATCTTCACTATTTGGAGAATGTTCTGTTTATTGTTATAATTCATTTTAAGTATTCTAGGTTTTGGACTGTTGGTCGTATAAAACAAGACATTCGAAGACGTCACCTTGGGATGTTTTTCACTATTTCTTTTAAACTATTATCAGCAGAAACTCTAATAATCAATGATAAAAATGATTGTTAATTGCATCCCCACGTTTTACACCACTATGTCTCTTACACATTCCAGTATATTTCTAAGTTATACTAAGTTATAGGCATTATACTCTTTGATTTATTTTCTTTTTGTGCGAAGAAAATACAGAGAATTCTTTATTTTCTTGCATTGAATTGAGTAACAAACTTAATTTCAGTTGTATGACGACGAAATGGAATTGGGGTAACGTGTATCTCACTGAGTTGAAACTGGTTCAAAGGTAAAATCATCTGTTTGTATAAGAACATTTGGGGGTAAATAACACCAATGGGTGAATAAACTTGACTTCACACGTCGGTGGGTTGTGGCTTCGCTGTGGCTCTCGGGCCGGGTGTCGTGTTACAGGCAGGTTTGGAGGGTTCTGTCTGTCTGTAATGTGTTTAACAGTTTTAGGACCTGAGGACAGGTGCTTTGTGGCGCTGTCAGCCTTCTGTTCCTACAGTAATAAACGACCTGCATACCTCCGTTGGCCCGGTGGAATATCGACTATCATCTCCTCACCTGCACGGCCGTATTTCTCTCTCTCTGTCCCCCGCTCTTTGTATCTCCCTTTCTCTTTCACTCGTCGTCTTTCTCTCTCTCTCTCTCCCCCCCCCCTTCACATCTGTCACTTTCATCCCAACCCATTCTTTCCCCTTTTCTCTCAATCACTCAGCGCTTGTTATGCCCTCTCCCGCTCCCAGTCTCCTCTATGGCCGCTCTCTAATGTATCTCCATCTCTCTCTCTCTCTCTCTCGCTCTCTCTTCTCAGTTTTATTACTTGAAACGATTGAGAATGACGACATCGGGAAGAAGACCTTGAAGATCACAGATTTCGGCCTGGCCAGGGAGTGGCACAACACCACAAAAATGTCAGCTGCAGGCACCTATTCCTGGATGGCCCCCGAGGTGATCAAGTCCTCTCTCTTCTCCAAAGGCAGCGACGTCTGGAGGTATGACAAATCACACGCCAGACACGGACCCAATGACGACAATATGATCTGCTACTTACGCATTCGTCTGACATTATTACTCTCTCCTGTACTTTCCTTTTACTCTCTTTAAACTCTCTTCGTATGCGCGTCAAACACCAGCTACGGGGTCTTGCTGTGGGAGCTGTTAACAGGGGAGGTGCCGTACCGTGGCATAGACGGCCTGGCTGTTGCGTACGGCGTGGCAGTCAACAAGTTAACTCTACCGATCCCCTCGACGTGCCCCGAACCCTTCGCCAAGCTCATGGAAGGTAAGTGTGCAACATAACAATAATGCTGCAGGATGTAGGAAAGCATTTCAAGAATAGCACGTCATTTATTTTTTAAATTAATTAGATTATTGCAAAAGAAGAATAATATAAGACTTAAAGTTCCACAATGAAATCTTAATAGAAGGCTATAGACAAAACGGTTAAAACAATGAACTTCGTCTTGAGTCTCAGCTGAATAAAACCTGTTGTATAGCGCGTGGTTATGTACCTGTTGTGTTTTAGTTACACTGTGTGGTCGTGGACGTTTCTGTAATCTTTACATCTCAACGCGTGTGTCCAGAGTGCTGGGACCAGGACCCCCACGTGCGTCCCTCCTTCTCCTGCATCCTGGAGCAGCTGTCGGCCATCGAGGAGGCGGTGATGGCCACCATGCCCCAGGACTCTTTCCACAGCATGCAGGACGACTGGCGCGTGGAGATCCAGGAGATGTTTGATGAGCTCAGGACCAAAGAGAAGGTAGAGCAGAGCGATGAAACACATCAATATGTGGAGCCACTGACATTACACCGTACTCAACACGAGGTCAGAGTGGGAACTTAGAAACCTGACATAACAGTTTACGTAGCCGAGCTTCTGTCCTTCTTGTACTGTTCTCTACGTTTGTTATTTTCCAGCGATGATACACGTTGACTAATCAATTATTGAGATTAATCTAACCATGCAGAATCGCTTGGGGAAGCTTTTTATGGACTTAATTGGTTACTTTCAGTGGAAAAGCTCATCGCGCGTTAGACAAAAAGTGTCATTAATGCCGAGGCGCTTCAGCGTACTTCCCCTTGTTAAAACCTTAATCTGCTTCCTGTTTAAGTCTCCCATTGCTGGCTTAAAGAGGCGGGTTAATTAGTGTTTGTAGAAACAGCCGGATCAGCACAAAGAGCCGAGTCAACGACTGGTGAACTGAATGACACGGATACTAAAAAGTTTTAAGAGACTTCATTTGTGCCTTTTATTTGATAATTATATATTTTATGTTAACGTATTATTACTGTTATGTTAAACCCCATTTTAACATGAACCCAATTAATCACTTAAACACTCAACTGAACCTGCCCCAACTCATCGTCACATAAAAGCTCTATGAAGTTTGTTTGGTGTGTAAAGCTTTCATAAATCACAAGAAGAAAGAAATAAAACTCTTTGAGCATCGTCTCACGTTTTCCCATCGCAAATTTCACAAGATTTGCTGTAAACGCCCCGCAGTAATCTGTGTCTAGGTGGGTGGCTGAAGTGGCTTGACTGTAAAGCTGCTTTATGTAAGTCATCCAGTAAGGATTATTATTACTCGGCTGAGAGCAATTAAAGAGAAAACGGGGACCGGTTAGCTCTGTAATGCAGCCTGAAACAGCAGGCAGTAATCTCCTGATACTTGTTATTGAAGGAGTTATTTAACACTCCTGCCTCCTTATTGTTGTATATCTGCAAGAGCTTTTCCCTTGTTTCATGAGAACTATGAGATGTATTCCTGTTTGTCTTGCAATGCTTTGTCTTCTGTCTTACGAGAGAATTGTGTCTAAAAAACAAAAAGTCTTCACTCTAGCCTTGGCGGTGTGTCAGTGTTCCCAACTAAAGTCTGTCTGCCAGTTTAAGTATATATGTATCTTTGACACCCGGCTCCTCCAGGAGCTACTTTCCAGAGAGGAGGAGCTGACTCGGGCCACCGTCCAGCAGAAGTCTCAGGAGGAGCTCCTGAAGCGTCGGGAGCAGCAGCTGGCAGAGCGGGAGATCAACGTGCTGGAGAGAGAGCTCAACATCCTCATCTTCCAGCTCAACAAAGACAAGCCCAACGTGAAGAAGAGGAAAGGCAAATTCAAGCGTTCCCGCCTCAAACTGAAGGATGGGAACCGCATCAGCCTGCCCTCAGGTGAGCGAACGCACCGAACGGCTGTCTTGGTTTCATGTTTAAACTGGTGGTCTTCTAGTGTGAGCGGTGAAAGGAGCTGAATTGTTACTGAGACCTAACTTTGGGTTCATGAGATGTTCACTGACAAAACATGTCTAGTGAGTGGCAGTGGCCATGGTGTCTCAAAAAGTGCCGCTTTTCTTTACCTGTAGGCTGCGTTGTCTTTGAAGTGCTTCTCTTTTCTCTTGCACACAAGAGGGCGGGGATGAAGAGAAAACAATACCGGGGGGGAGTCACAGAATCCTGCTTTTGACTTTTAAGGTCGCAATTGAAAGCTCATTTTGACCGTTTTTTTGATTTAGAATCAATACCGTGACCCCCCCCCCCGCCTGCTATCCTGCGATTGTAATGAGCGTATCTGCGTGTTGCATTTTGCAGACTTCCAGCATAAGATCACCGTGCAGGCGTCGCCTTCCATGGACAAGAGGCGAAGCCTTCACAACACCAGCTCCTCTCCTCCCAGCAGCCCCACACTCATCCCCCGCCTACGAGCCATCCAGCGTAAGTTCTGTCCGTTGGTTTTCCTTCGTGCGTCTCCTCCACCTCTGCGTCAGTGTTTCTTCTAGTTGTGGTTCAGTATTTCTTGGCCCGCATGAAGTCAAATCTATTCTGAAGAAACCCCACCAACTCTCTGAGAGTTTCATGGGAACGGGAACATGGGAACGGTGTCACAATGACCAGAGCCGTGTGAACGAAAGCTCCGGAGCCACAAGCAGCCAGCCAGTTGTTTGAACAGTTTGATGATGTCGTTAGTCACACACTGACGCCCTCGCAATAACGGGAACAAATTCCTCTCCAGCATTTACAGTAGACGCTGATATTCAGACATAGAGCGCAGATTGTTGCTCAGAATCTCTGGATTGCAATTTGTTGAAACAAAAATGTTACCATGTATGTCATAAAAAAGTCATTAAACAGCATGCCAAAAAGTCATAAAAACAAAAGTCACGATCTAGTTGTGTTGTTGTCCTCGTATTGTATTTATTGTATTGTTTTTATGCTGACATTGACCTTCGTGTACGCTAGGAGCAAGTGAACATAACGTGTGTGGTAAAGCTGATGTTGGTGGGAGGTAACGTGTACCTTTCCCTCCTCAGTGATGTCCCACATGCAGAGGGACAGTTTGTATGTTTACCAACAGGATGTTGATCTGACCAGCGAGCTCGCGGAGAAAGGCAAGCTGTCGGCTTGTGATGTTTGGCTCCTGAAAGGGTTTGATGCCCGACAGCTTCCATCAATGGGGATTATATCTGCTGGTTGATGAGGTTTCCCTGATTTTAACAAGACTTTGGGGGTTTGCTGGTTGTTTCACAGGTACTCTTGGTAACTATTATGAGGTTTATGCCATAGACTTGGGCCAGTCATCTGTTCATATCTGAATCATCTTATATTATGTGGTTTGAATTAAGTAATAAAGTAGTAAACAACAAAGTGGTAGTTCTGTTAATTTGCCCTCGTCTGTTGCCCTCACGACTAACCTGCAGCTATAAGAAGCTTTTATAACAACTGTTGGTCTTTTGATTTCACTTTCAGAAATTAATTTACATTGGTGATATTTTATAGTACGAAAAAGTTTGTCACTTTGAATCTTCCTGAATCAAATGCCGTTATTAAAATAATTAAAGGTTTATATCAATCCAGTGTATAATGGCCTTGAAATAAACGTTTAAGAGAGAACACCCATGAGTTATTCTTTGATATTTAAACTTTTTAAGTACTCTACTATTTGGAGACGGAGTCGACAAAGAACATTTTTAGACAAAGATAATTACCGGGGTTCTACAGATGATAATATCTGTTTTTAATAATCTTACTAACATGTCTCCACCAGATTCTCTGTCACGGTTGTGGTTTCGCTTACAAACACCCTCTTGCAGTTGTTTTGGGTCTTTGGTGACACTTGTTGGTCGCTGTGTTAATAGTTACCCAAGATGAGAGCAACCGCACGTGGGGCCGCAGCACCCTCTTCAGGCCAGAAGAGTTTGAAGATGTGAAAAAGGGAATCAAGAAGAAAGGAAGAACCTGGGGTCCCAGTTCAGTGCAGAGCAAAGAAAGACCTGCTGCTGCTGAGAGGTAGAGTGTGTTCACACACACACACACACACACACAACAAGCTAGTATTTAGTTCAATCATGACCTCAGGGTGGAGACCATTTGGTTCCTGTTCCTAAACAACTTAACCACATCCTCATATCTTAATGTTATCCTCGACTCCTCTCTGTGTTTTATACAGTAATATACAATAAAAGGTATCACACACTTTCTACTACAAATGGCGATAACTTGTACTTCATGTTTTCAGAGTGCGGCCTCTGTCAGACGGCAGTAACCCCTGGTCCACCAGCCTGGTCAAATCCCAAAAGTCTGTCCCCCTCTCTGCCCTGTTTGCTGAACAAAGTGAGCCGAATTGTTTTCTGAAGTGACTAATAAATGTTGTTTTAAAGTCTTTTGAGTGCTTGTTTACTTGTCAGATTTGAAATGAGGTTTAATATCCCTAATTTTCCTTTTACGTCTATCAGACGAACACAATTAAGTATGTTTCTGTCAAGTGGCAGGTACTCTTAATGATCTGGTGATGCTTGTACGAGGAAGGGGAAAGGGTGCTCGTTTGGTTAATTTATTTATAATGTCTATTTCCCACTTCAGCGGGGGCCGGTAAAGACGAGGCCTTCTCCCAGGAATGTCCCGACAGCAGCTCCAAGCCAAAGCAGCTCAAGTTCCCCAACCAGGTGTACATCGATCTACCTCTGTGGAGGGACGAGCAGCAGCCTCAGAGCCCCGCTGGGCATTGTGGGTCGGGAGATTCTGCGGTTGGGGCAGCAGGTCAGGGTGGCCCAGCAGAGACCCCAGAAGACACCACCACGTCCACCTCGTCCACCTCCACCACCCCACAGGTCACCCCCACCAACAGCCTGAAGCGGACGTCGGCTCGCCGCAAGACCGACTCCGCGCTGTACGGCTGCGGCTCGCTGCTGGCTTCCGTTGTGCTCGGTTATGACATTAGGGAGGCTCTCAAGAACTCTGCTCCTGGGGAGGATTGCGAGCCCCAGCGCGAGGAGAAGGAAAAGAAGAAGAAGGAGGGCCTGTTTCAGCGCGCGACCCGCTTCCGCCGCAGCACCTCGCCACCGGGTGGTCGCTCCCGCAAAGACGAGGCCTCGTCGAACCACACCGCCGCCCAACCTGTCAATCTCATCTCCATGTCGGCCATTATGGAGTGCAACTCCACCAAGTGTCTCTCGCAGTCTGAGGCGGAGGCGTCGCAGTCTAGGCCTGGGAAGGTTGAGCTCGCGGCCGCCAATCATCTCGCGGAGTCGTCCAAACCCGGCGAAGCAGCTGCTACAGAAGGCCAGAATAACACACAGACACCACCGCCGCAAACCCAAAGCCAGCCAGCTGAGCAGAGCAACCACAACACAGGAACACGCCTACGCAGGAAGAAATACACCGCCAACCACATTAGTGAGTAACACCAAAAAAGAGGGGTACGGGAAGTAAGCTTGTGTACGGTTTAAAAAAAAAAATACTTATGCTCCAAAAATGTATCTCCCCCCCATCTGTTTCCAGCCAATGGCCCACCCACTCTGCCTCCTCCAGCCTCACAGAAGAAGCAAGAAAAAGAGCAGGATGGACTGTCGGAGAAGCCTTCTGGTGGGGAGGCCTTCTCCAGACCACGGCCGGTGTCGTTCCGGGCCAAGCCACATACCTGGGCCCTGCTGCGAGGACGCAACAAGAGCTACTCGCTGGGCCACTACTCCGGAGAGAAGACGGCCCAAAACCTAAGCGTGGTGCTGTCCTCGGACGTGGGGACGGGCTGCTCCCTACTGGACATGGACACGGAGGGCCAGAAGCGGGACTGCACTGTGCCGCTCTGCCGCATTCAGAGCTCCCCGGGACGGACCTCCGTTTTTGAGCTGGAGAAAGAGTTTCTCTCTTAGGAGCCTTCAAAAAAAAAAAAATGACCTGCTGTGGTCATAGTTCATCCCATACAACCGCGAGTGTTTCAGAACATTCAGACAGAATATTTGGCCTAAAACTCCTGGAGGGTTTAGAACCAGGCTGCCTTTGTTCCCCGCCGTTTTTAAAAAAAATGTTCTTTAATATCGAACCCAGCTTTGCCTTCGTTCTAGAACATAGTTAGTCAGTGTTCCAGACCCAAGTCTGAGACTTCCAGCAGACACGCCTGTGCTTCATCTCAATTCAGTTCAGACCAAAGACTCGCGACGGGTTAATGTGAAATTCGCAAACACTTGCAATGCGCCATTCTGCGATATTCTGAAAATCTGTGAGTTTACGCCGATGCGACTAAAACAGCGGCCACCTGGTGCCCAAGTGCAACAGAGAGTGGGAGGCCGCCGGCGCACTCGACTGCGATCTAGTCGCGCTGCAGCGATCATGACCCCGCCATGTCCTTTTATGCACACAGAGCAGAAACTAACCATCGACTAAAGAGATAAAAAATAAACTGCCAGCTGCTGATTCAGACTGGGTGAACATCTGAAACATGATGCATCAACATTTATTTTAGTTTTACAGTGTTACAGGTTTAAATAACCTCGATCATATGGGTCCTATTGTTTATCCTGCTGTCATAATATTTCCAATTAAGTTTCAGATTTGTCAGCGGTTAAATTGTTAACATTAACACGCAGCGTGCACGTAAGCTGTCGCGTGCATTTACCGATCCGACAGCCTTGATTAGTTGCCAGATATAAACTAGTTTTCCTCTGCGTGAAAGCGTCTGAGATGGTAAATGTGAGAGAGTTGGCAGAGAGAAAGGAGACGATGGAACCGACACGGCTGTTCCTCAAACAGCTTGATGAGGTCATCCCCTCTTTCCTCCGACTCGACCGGCTGACTTGACGAGCCGAGTCGCAGGCGACACTTGAATCGAGCTGAGACGGACGCTCCTCGCCGCTGCAACAGTTTTGTCTCGTCGCAAATCTTTGGTCTAGACTGCGACTTCCACGCTGCCTTGACTCGTACTAGAACCCACATTTACAAACGTAGTACTGAAACCTGAGCAGAGGACGCTGACTCAGCAGCTCTTCTTCTGGTCACTCGGATGCTCGGCCGGCCATCTTTGTTCGCTCAGCTCTTCCTCCCTTTTGTTACCTTCTTCCTTTTTTTCGTTCTGTCGGTGCAGCTAAACGTTGACCGCTGCTGCAGCTTTCGCAACACAATACCCTCACCTTTTTATTTATATATATATTTTTATAGGTAATTTAATATGAAGAGACTTGACCTTACCTTTAGAAACCAGCAGGACGTACATTCCATGTCAGTTTCAAAGTTGTGCGATCACGCTTTTAGATTTTTTTTTTGGACTTGAGAATCATGCATGCATGTACCCTTAAAATGTTGAACAAAAGAAAACAATGTCTTGTTTGTAAATATTTCTTTTTATCCCATTATCAGCCTAATGCTGACAGCGGTTTTGTATTGCATATATGCTGTTTTGTGACTTGTTTTTAAAAGTGAGCGATGCTGCAGTACCGTTTGTGTTCCAGGGACCGGTTACATACTGGATCGTAGCAGGGATGCAAGTGTGTCTTCTCCCACAATGTCCTAAAGATTTTAGAGAAGCAGGTAGAAAAGTACCTGCAGAGCAAACATTCGGTTCACTTAACTGTTGAAATGACTGTTGTACTCGTGTGTTTGAAAGTATTTATAGAACATCATTTTTTTGGGGGGGTTAATATTTCCTGTACTGCAGCCGAGTGGGGGAACACTTCAGCCACCGATGTGTATGTCGGGAAAACCTGCTCCAAATGAATGGATTTATCATCGAATCCTCCCCCGGTGACAGCTGATTGGCTGCAACTGCAGTGACACAGCACAATCTCAGATTTAAATTGTTAAAAAGATGAATGCTCAGCCGGGAGTGGCAACATGGGAGGATCTTGTTTAGAGCATTGAGTGCACAAAGAGCAATGAGCGAATTAAGGTCGGGAAGGTCTGGAGACATTAGAGGACAACATTTAGAGTGAAGACACAGTTTCATTATCATAATGTAAACTCAGAGCCAGTTGTTTATCGTGATTCGTTGTCTCCGGATCTCTGTGAACTTGTGAGTGTGGCGGTCTACAGGATACACACTGGTCACTCCCGGGCCCGCTGTAAAAGATGAACAAATTTACTTAATTTTGTTACTTTTGACTGATGATCATATCCCCCCTCCCCCCCAAACTTTTTATCGCTGTCTCAGTTCGGTCTGTTTTTGAGAAGTTCATAAGAACAAAACAAAGCTCATTTACAGTGAGATATGAATTCTCAAACGGTGTAAATATATTTGTGTTTCATGACGTGTGTATGTATCACTGTGGCATCTTGTGATGATTTAGAATGGGAAGTGTCTCATGTTCTGTATTTTATGACCACTGACTGTCAAACAACACTGTACAAGCCTTACTAATAATCAAGCTGTTAAAGGGGCAGTTTGCAAGCCAAGATGTCACTGGATTTGCTCATTTTCTATGAATTACGGTTAACTGTAAATACCACAATGCACTGGTGCTGTACATTCCCCCTTAAAATATTGTGTTTCTGTTTTGAAGCTGAAGTCTGCAGTTTGTCGTCCACAGTAACAAAGCTTTGTTGGCTAGCAGCGAACGAAAGGGTTTTGTCTACGAGGGTTAACGATGTCTCGACATGCCCAAAAACATTCCACTACGTTAGACAAACTGCAGCAGGAATATTGGTGATACCGGTTATCAATAAGGTGCATTCAGGCTTCGGACCAAATTCAACTCTATACCAGCACTAAGGCCTCGATGTCCTCGGGACCGAAACCACTCAATGAACGAGCTGCTAGTGAGGAGCTCTTACAAAGAAAGCTATTCCGTACAATCCGCGCAGCGCTGGTGCTGAAAGATCCATCGCCTTCTGTTAAGTGCAACCCTTCCTTTAAATCACTGGATGTCGCCGTCACGCTGAATGTGTCACATTTAGATTTGAGTACGTCTGTTTCAGTGAACGTTTTTGTTATCATTACAGTATTGGTTATTTCACACCTAATTGATCGAGAGTATCAAGTTTATCAACATTTTTGAATAAAGTCTAAATCAAGACTTATGTTGACTTTTTGTATTTCTTCGGATAGATTCTGATCTTCTGTTGATCAACCGTCGACAGTTATTTGATGCTGTTTTCTTACATTTCCAGCTGTCGCACCAAATGTGTATTAATCCACTGCTGAAGTCTACCCAGAATGCACTGCCTGATTGAGTAATGTTTGTTAAAAACTAGCATGCCCAGCTGTCTTAGGAAAATATTGATCCTTTTTTGAAAATGAAGCGTTCTATTCCTGACTGTTTTAAGTCTTCATTAAGAACCAATCGTATTATAGCATGTCGAAAAAAAGTAATTTTGTATGTTTATAAACTCATGAAAACTTAATTGTATGTCGAAAAAAGTCATAACGTCATAGCAGAGTATGCCCAAAAACCAAAATGTCATGAAAAGAATCATAGTAAAACACATTGAAAAAAGTCAAAAGTATAGTATGTTCACAAAAGTCACAGTATAGTATGATGAAAAAAGTAAAAAAAAACTTCATAGTAGAGTATGTCAAAAAAAGTCATTAAAATTCCATAATACATTATGTCGAAAAAAGGTCAGTCATAGTATATCAAAAAAGTCAAAGTATAATCTGGTTACAAAAGTCATAGTATGATTAAAAAAGTCATCAAAAGTCAATTTTTTTTTAAGTCATAATATATTCTGTCGAAAATAAAGCAAAAAAGTCAAAGTATAGTATATTTTTAAAAAGTCTTAAAAACAGAGTATGTCCAAACAAAGTATGTTGAAAAAAGAAATAGTATAAAAACTTCATAGTATGATAAAAAAAGTCATAAAAACTTCATAGTATGTAAAAAAATAAAAGGTCCCAGTATAGTATAAGATAGACAGATAAGGCAGAATGTACCAGTGTAGTCAATTATTGTGCCTTTATTTGTAACATGATACATACAACAAATACACAATACATTACAAGTTTTGCATCTGAATACAGTTGAAGCGTAAACTCATTGCTACACAGTAAAGCTCCCGTGATGTTTTGGCTTTGTGCTTTA